>JARHVA010001738.1:837500-1192500 GCA_037957365.1 Torreya grandis
GCTCATTGATTCCTCTTTTAGCACCAAAATATATCTCTCCAGCTAACCTTTTCTTCTATAAATATAGTTTTGGATCTATTGTTAAACATCCCTCAACTGGTACAACTAGAATCTACTAAAAATTATATTTTTCACCTCTTGGAGTAATAAATAGAGAATTTTTTAGTTGTTTACTAATCTATGCTTGGTGTTTTATATTAATTTGATATGAAAAAGTGGTTGTCATCTTCATTTTGTAGGTCCAAGTTCAACCTAAGTTCTAATAAAAATTTCTTATAGGTCATCTAACATGTCTTAAGGTTGATGTCTTAGGTATAGAGTGGATAGTTGACTATAAGTACTTCCAATCAAGCCTTACCCTCATTTCCCTTTAGCCTAAGTCCATGAAATTGACCTCTAGGTGAAACATTATTTCTTGGAAACCATTGTAGACAGTACATTAATGTTATTCATAGTCTATTAGTGTGTTAATGAGAACAATCTTGAGAGTAGATATTTGAACATTTGGTGCATCACCACATGTTATAATATGATTAATTTCATGAAATATCCTAACTTTTTTTACCCCAAATTATTTAGGTCTTAGAAAAGAGGTTCAAACTACCATATTTGATGAACTAGCCTCATTAAAAAAACCTAGAGGTCTGGTCTAGATATAGACATCCCATAACCTTAGATCACTCCCATGTTAGTCTAGGTATGGGTCAGACTTGAGCAATTGAACCTCTATTAGGTGCTATCTAGATAGCTAAAAAACTTATTTTTTCCTCCAAGTGATTTTGCACATTTCTTTGTTTATTGTTTAGTTAGTTTTGGTCCATTTAGTTCCTTTCATGTTGTTTGTGGGTTTCCCATTTCTCCAAAAGTGCTTAAAGAACTAATCAGAGTCCTTTTTATAATTATTACCATATTCATTTAGTCATCATGAGAAAGCTTGGTCAGTAATTAGGTTCCATGACTAGTAGACTAGTTAAACTAGTTGAGTCACCACAAATGTTGGCCATTTTGGCCCACATAATAAGCTTAGCCTAAACCTAGAAAAAAGCCTAGAAGGGTCTAAATCGATGAGTGGATCAAATGGATTAGAAAAAAGCTCTACATTGTAAAATGAGGGATCTAATCAGATCCTCATAATATTCAAAATCATTTAGACGAATTAAAAGGTCATAAAATCATTAAAAATTCATCAAAACCTTAAAGGAATGATCAAAAGATGAATTATGCAAGTTTAAGTACCAGATCATCACCAAGATGTCATGCATAAATCAACATGCCAAATTTTTTGAGAATTTTTTATATTCACTCAGGAATTCCCCATGAACCAAAGGATTGTAATGACATGTAGCTCTTTGTGCCTAGATCATATCCTAAAAAATTTCATGCATGCATGAGATTTCTATCTTGAGATATAAAGCTTCAAAGTTAGACTTGTAAGATGGGATGTTTGCACAATTGTCAAATTTAATCTCAACATTTGGGTTCAAATATTGATAGTTACATGGATGTCAATGGGGTTCATACAAACATAAAATGATGTGCGTGCATATGTAAAATTTAAGAGATCACAAATAATTGTTGGGGTTCAAAAATCCTAAGATAGATTGACATTAAAATCTTAAGAAGAGATGTAGGGATGCCAAGTGGTACTAACTCAGATTGAGTTGATAAGTCAAGGGTAGATCTAGAGCTCACATGAATTCATACAAATGTAATATCAATGGTGAGTAAGGGTTAGAGAGGTCAAAAAGCTGATAAGGATCAAATCAAATGTGAGGCTACCAAGTGTCTAAATTTGGTCAACAATCCCAGGTAGCTTTTAGCAAGGGATGAAGAGGTAGTTATAGACCAAGGTAGACACATAAACTTTAATTGATTTATCACCAAAATTAGCTACATGAAAGTGGCCCTTTTCCCCACTCTTGCATGCCTTAATGAACTAGTAATGAGTAGATTGCACCAAGACAAAACTCTAATAGATTGATGTGTTGGTTGTAACTTCATTGATGTCAAAACCCAGCTTAGAACAACTTGATCCTACCATTACAACCATAAATAAATATCAATGGAGGAATAATGTAACTGTGTAATGGATTGAAGTGACTTAGATCAATCAATAATATTTAATGAGCATAAATGTAGAGGTAGTTGTAACTACATTTCAAATGGATTTAAGCTCATTGATTCCTATTTTAGCACCAAAATCTCTCTCTAACTATCCTTTTCTTCTATAAATATATCCTTGGAGATATTGTTAAACATCCTTGAGGCTGGTATGACTAGACTCTACCAAAATTTATATTATACACCTCTTGGAGTAATGAATAGATATATTTGTAGGTGTTTAATAATCTATGCTTAGTGTTTTATATTTGTTTGATATGTAAAAGTAGTTGCCATCTTCCCTTTGTAGGTCTAAGTTCAACCTAAGTGCTAATAAACTTTTTATTTTAGGTCATCTAGTGTGTCTTAAGGTTGATGTCTTAGGTATAGAGTGGATAGTAAGTGATTCCAATCAAGCATTACCCTCATTTCCCTCCAACCTAAGTCCATCAAATTGACCTCTAGGTGAAACATTATTTCTTGGAAACCATTGTAGACAATGCATTAGTTATATTAATAGTTTATTAGTGTGATAATGAGAATAATCTTAAGAGTGGATCTTTGAACATTCGTTGTATCACTAAATGTTATAATAGGTTTCGTTTTATGCAATATCTTGACTCTTTTCACCCCAAATTGTTTAGGTCTTATAAAGAGAGGTCCAAACTATCATATCTAAGGAATTATTCTCATTAAAAAACCATATAGGTTTTATCTAGATATAAGCATGCCATAACCTTAGATCATTCCCATGTTAGTCTAAGTATGGGTCAGACTTGAGCAATCTAACCTCTATTGGGTGTTATCTAGATATCTAATAGTTATGGCATACTTGGTGGGACCATTTATTAACATGAAGTGAATCATTTTTAGGTTTGCATACTTTTCATGCCCCTAAGAGTTGTCACAATATCCTATACAAAAGGGAAAAAGGGATTTATCTAATTTATCTTTCCAATCAACAAATAAGAAGAAAGCCCCTCAGTTAAATCCTACTCCTACACTTCTTGTAACCCATATTTTTTCAAAAATCCTTCTGTTCAAGCCAATATTGTTCAACTAAATAGTGTTTTAAATCCCATACCTCAGATGGCTATTCCAAGAAGACAAAGCTTTGTGCCTTTCAAAGGTGGTAGTCCTCTAAATCTTACCCAATGGGATGATATTATAGTCTCAGCTCTAAAGTCTCTTCCTTATTTTATAGGGAAAAATTTAATCACTCCTATAGAACATATTTTAGATATTTCTAACCTTTTTTCATTGCATCATGTAACTCAAGAAAATGTAGTAATGAGTTTGTTAGTATCTTATTTTAAAGGAAAAACACTTTAGTGGTACAAAGGATTGACTCCTAAATCAATCAATAAATGAGATAAATTTGGAGAGGTCCTATGTGAGCATTTTGAGGACAAAATTGATCATGTTTAACTGGTGGATAATCTTAAAAAAATAAAGATATTGAATAATGAATTCATGGTGGATTTTAATTATAGATTCGATAAGACTTCGAATAGAATTCTGGTAGTGATCAAGCCTATACCTAACTATTATTTTTCATACTATTTGAAGGTTCTCAATTCAGATGTAGATATGATGATTCAATCTAAGGGAGGGATTGCTCTACATGAAGCTTTTTAAATAGAAATCAAGGTTTGGAATTTTCTTATACTAACAGGCAAGTTGTCCCCAAGGCCACCAATGCCTCTCTTTCTATAGATCCACCCTTCTCCTCCAACTATTACTTCACTTTTAGATTCAACAAAGTTATATAAAATAGAAGGTCATCAACTTGAAAAACTATGGAAGATAAAGAGTCTTCTTAAGACTCATAACAAAAAGTTTGTTGCAATGGAAAGACAACAAGATCCACCATATAAGTCATATTATAATACTAGTCGAAATTAGCAATATAATAGGCCATCTTATCAATCTAATTAGAAAGGATAAGGGAATAATTCATAGTCAAGGCAATACAATCCTAATGATACATGAAATTCTAGATTTGTTGTGCCAACTTGGAACAACTATGCTCAGGAAGTGGAATGAAACAATCAATGGGATTAAGTAAATAACATGGAAATGGATTCAAATAGTGAGATCTCACATCAATCTTATATGTAATAGAGTTCAACTCCTCTTCCACATGAAAACCGGTCAAATAAGGAAGTCTCTCTACCACATGGAAACTTTCCTTCATTTACATAATCAAAAGTGCTAAATCAACAAGAAGGAGAGAATGGTGAAGCACCTATTGAAACTAAATTTGTTAACTTATAAGAAGGTGATAATTATTGTGAGCACATAGTAGTAAATAAAAGTAAAAATATGCCTAATTTTGATAATTTAGTTACAACCCATACTAGATCCAATAAAATGGAAATTAGTGATGGTTCAGGTCTTGAAAAGGAATTCCCTTTTCCTTCCAATCCAATATAAAGGACCACCACTCATGAGCTACCTAAAAATACATCAAATCAATAGGTTTAAGATCTAAAAGGGTAGAATGTGAAAGGACCTTCGATCCCTCAGTTCACACAACATCTAGGATCCCCTATGTATTCTAAATTATATATAAGGACAACCACTTCTCCACTCAGTATTTTGGATCATATGAAAAAAACTTTAGTATGAATTTCAATGTGAGATACACTTTTAACCCTAGGATAAAAGGAGTATCTGTAAGAGGAGATTTCAATCTCAATATCTCTAATGGATCACCTAAAAAGGAAATATTAAGTTTTGTTCTAACCAAATCTAATCCATTTATTGATCCTTAAGCTATTAAGGTGATTAATCCTCCTCCATTATATCTTTTAATTGTCATATGATATTTTCTTGTCCACAATTGTATGATTGATAGTGGAGTTAGTACTTTTGTCATGCCTAAATCCATAGCTAAAAAACTAGGGATAAATTATGAACCTCATGAAAAGGGATTGTTATAGTTAGATGGTTCTCCCACTAAGACTATGGACATCCTCAAAGATCTTAAGATTTTACTTATTGCTTGTCCAAATATCAACATTTCATATGATATAGTTATTATTGATTTACCTCTATACTTTGTATTATGCCTATACAAGGATTTCACTGCTAAAATAGGTTACCTTTCTTAAGATTAGTCATACATGGTTTTTATAACCAAATATAGAACCAAAGTCACTATAATATCAGAGCCTATTTCTATATTTCACCTTAAACCATATTTCCAAATATGTTTAATATGAATTGCAATATTTTAGAAGAAAATGAGGTTACTATTGATAAATAACTTTCTAGGCCATTTGAAGGCATAATGGATCTACTCTAGGATGAGTGGGATATTTATAGCCATGGGTATGACCCATACAAAGGTATTCAAGAAGTTGGTTTTGGTGTCTACTACATGCATGAAGAAGGTGACTCATTACTTGGTCTCACCAACTCAAAGCAAGATCAAGAGGGAGTACAAAATATGTTCTTTGATGGATCTAGATCAAAAAATGGAAGTGGAGATGGTGTAATATTGGTTTGACCTCAAAATTAAAGGTATTATTCTTCAATTAGATATTAGTTTAGTTTTACATCAAATACTGTAGAGTATGAAGATCTCATTTATGGCCTTCAATGGGCTAGAAATAGAGGTATTAAGCATTTTTAAATGAAAGGTCATAGGGAGTTGGTAATGAAAAAATTTAGAGGTTAAATTTTATCAAATGACCCCCTCCTAAATTCCTACAAACAAAAATTTTGGGACCTCATGGAATATTTCCTAGCATTTGATATCCGCTCCATTCCTAAAATAACCAATCAACATGTAGATAGACTTCCTACCATAGGAACACAATGTGATAAAGTGGACCAAGTCAAGGAGAATAAATGTCAGATCCAAATCAAGGTTTTATGTAGGCCTTTAGCTCCAAACAATGAGGTAAGCTAGCAAGTCTTTGATAGTGATAGACATATAGCCTATTTCCTATAGAAAGAGGTTGCAACACTAATATGAAGATTAGATTGTGCAATTGATATCAAAAAATATGCCTAAAAGTTTAGTAACTTTGTATATAATTTTAAATGAATATGATCAACTTAGAAAAGACAAGGTAAGCATTTTTTCTAAGGAAGAACATTATGAACAAGTGCACATAGCTGAAGGTAAGTAACACAAGTGGGGTAAAGTGAATATTGATTCTGAGAGAGTAGCTTTCATTTCATTATGTAGTGAGTTCATGGAGTATTTACTTGGGAATACCATGATTTCAAAGGGTTTGACCCCATATTAGCAAAACATACTATTGAACTTGAATAGGATGTAAAACTAGTAAGACAAAAGCAAAGGCCCATCAACCCCAAGGTTGAAATTCTCATGATAAAGAGCTTACCAAGCTGATTGAGTTAAGTATAATATTTCTTATCAAGCACTCAACATGGGTAGCAAACCTTCTACTAGTGAGAAATAAAAATGGATAGATAAGACTATGTGTATTTTAGAGATTTGAATAAAGTATCACTAAAAGACCATTATCCTCTTCCTTCCATGGATCAAATCTTTTAAAGGGTATCAGGTTCACAAAGGTTCTCCTTACTAGATGGGTGCTCATGTTATATAACCAGATATTGGTAAAAGAGTAATATCAGTATAAAACAAATTTTAGAACCAAATGGGGTACTTATACCTACCAAAAGATGCCTTTTAGGCTCTTTAATGCTGAAGCTATTTTATAAAGGGAAATGGGTGTTGCCTTTCAAGGTATTTTGAGTGAAATGGTCTTAGTTTATCTTGATGACATTAATATATTTTCAAAGGATCCTAATGTTCATCTAACAAACTTGATAGTTATTTTTATTAGATGTAGACAATTTGGAGTTCTATTGAATCCAAAGAAGTGAATCTTTTTAATGTATAAGGGGAGACTACTTAGGCATGTAGTGTCCAAGTATGGTCTTTTTATTGATCTAGAAAGAATATAATCAATACTTTCTCTATAATTTCTAAAACATAAGAAAGGATTGAAAATATTCTTTGTAAAGATCAATTTCATCAAAACATTTATTCTTAGATTTGCATAATTGGTAAGGCCACTCACTCAAATGTTGAAAAAACATCAAGAATTAACTTGGTGTAAGGAGGGTAAGATAATATTTGAATCCATTAAAAAATAAATTATCTAAGATCCTACTTTTTTTAATCCATATTTTATTAAATATTTATTTATGTATGATTTTTATACATTTAGTACAATTTCAGCCATGCTTATGCAACATAATAGTGAATGTTTACAGCAACCCATTATTTTTTCAGTCAAGATTTGGAAGACTATGAGGAGAGGTATTAATTTTTTTTTTAAATGTACTTTTTTTTATAATAGGTTTTAAAAAATTAGACATTTGGTTTCAAATAACAAGATTATACTAATGGTAGCTCATCCTAGTGTGAAGGATTTCATCCTCAACAAAGACTTAAGTGAAAAGAGAGATGGATGGGTCACTAAGTGCATCAAATATGATATTGAATTAAAGTTAAAAAATATATTTCAAGGTAAATTATTATGTGAACATATTCCAAAATATGTGAAATAAGAAAAGGAGATGGTTTTGACATTTCAAGTCACCCAACAAGAAGCTGAAACTACTTCTCTATCTAGCTGGACACAAGACATTGATAGATTCCTTCAAATAGGAAAATGTAAAATGGTATTATATGAATTAAGGAGAATAAATTTTAGACTAAAATTATTACCATACATTCTAATTGATGGACTATTGTTCAAAAAGGACATTAGGGTTATGCTTTTAAGGTGTGTTGAAGCTAATTGATTTGATAAGCTTTTTGAACAATTTCATGATAGTCCTTATGGAGGTAATTTTTAATACAAGACCATAGATGAAAAAATCATTAGAGTATGTTAATTTTATCCTAATTTATTTAAGGATGCACATGCATGGGTTAGGAAGTGTGTAAAGCATACAATGTTTATAGGTAAATAGAGGCTAGTTGTTATGTTATTGAGGCCTATTAAAGTTGAGCATCCTTTCATGTAATGGGATTTAGAATTCATTGGTAATATACATCCTCCATATATTGTTGGTAATAAGTGGCTCTTGATAGCTATAGACTATTTCACTAGGTGGGTGTAAGTAGTGCCTTTGAAGGAGGCAAGTGAAAGCTTTGTGCTTGAGTTATATGAAAGTTTTGTCACTTATTTTGGAGTACCTTACACTATAATATTAAATACTGATTTGGAATTCAATAGTATAAAGGTATGTGAATGGGATCTTGACCAAGGTATTTATTTGACATCTTCTTCAAATCACTATCCATAAGGTAATGGACTAGCTAAGTCTACTAATAAGAAATTGATTCAGATCATTAATAATAATTAAAGATCTTGGCATAAAAAGTTGAAGACTACTTTATAGGTTGATAGAATCACACCTAATAAGTCCATTATCCATTTACCTTATCTATTATTTTATGGAATAGAAGTAGAACTGCCTACCTCATTAGAGATTATAGCTTTGGAACTTGTGTACCAGCTAGAGCTTTTAAATAGTGATGTACTAGAGGTTAGGATGAATGAACCAAAAAAATTGGAAGAGATTAGAGATGATGACATGTATACCATGTGGTCTAAACAATAACAATTCAAGAATGTTTTTAACAAAATATCTTCATCAAGGACATTTAAGCAAGGTGACATACTCCTCAAATGAGATGAGGACCATGTAAAACTAAGAAAACACTCCAAGTTTGACAACCTTTAGAGTGGGTCTTATGTTATCATAAGTTTAAAGGAAATATATACTTTTGATCTTGATATATTGAATGGAGAGAGCCTTCCCAACCTTATAAATGGGAGGTATCTTAAGTTTTTCTATTATTTTGATCTCATACTCTTTATACATAGGTAGATAGGTCTATATTTTTCTTCAAGTGATTTTGCACATCACTTTATTTGTTGTTTAGTTAGTTTTGGTATATTTTTTTGTTTTTTTTGGGTTCCCCATTTCTCTGAAAGTGCTTTAGGAATTAATTAGAGTCCTTTTTGTAAGTAGTATCATATTCATTCAGTCATCATGAGTAAGCTTGGTCAGTAGCTAGGTTTCATGACCAATAGGTTGGTCAAGCTAGCTGAGTCCCTATAAATGTTGGCCATTTTAACCCATATACCAAGCTTCACCTAGACCTAAAAAGAAGCCTAGGAGGGTCCCAATTGATGAGTGGATCAAATGTCTCAGAATTAGGATCAACATTGAAATATGAGGGATTTAGGTAGATCCTCATAATTTTCATAAGCATTCAGAGGCATGAAAAGGTCGCACAAGCCTTAGAAGTTCATTATAACCTTGAATGAATGATCAAAAGATGAATTGTGAAAGCTTAAGGACCAGACCGTCACTAGGACATCATGAAAATATGATCAAACCAACTTATTTAAGTATTTTTATCTTCACTTAGGAATCCCCTATGAGACAAATTATTACATCACGATGGAGTTCATCATGCCTAGATCATATCAAAAAAATTTCATGCCTGTATAATATTTTTAACTTGTGTTATAAAGCTTCAAACTTATATTTATAGGATGGGATGTTCATGCAAACATCAAATTTAAGCTCAAAATTTGGGTTGAAATATTGATGATTGTGTGAACATCAATTATGATCATGTGAACATTAAATTATGGGCATGAAAACATCAAATTTAAGACATGAAAAATAATCTTTGGGGTTTAAAAATCATAAGACAGTCACACAAACATCAAATACATTTGTGTAAAAGTCAAATATGAGCACACAAACATCAATTTTAAGTTTATGAGTTATCCATTTTTGTTTAAATGGTGGGTCCAATCAAATATGATGGTCCATGTTTATTTATACATCATGATCAAAAGGTGTGAGCTCAAATCACCATGTTAAAGGATATTTGATAGTAGGAAATCAAAGGCCCACATTCATTCATACCAAAAATATCTATTGTATATGTTAGGTCAAAGATTCAATATTCCTAAGGATGAATGGTAGACCACCATGTGGCATAAGTGTGGAAGTAGATAGAATAATATCAAGATCTCAATAATAAATTCAAGGATACCAAGTGGAATTAGCTCATATTAATTTAAAAATTCAAGGGTAGATCTAGGGCTCACAAGCTTCACATAAAGGGAAGATCAATGGCAAGTGAGGGTTAAAGAGGTCAAAATTTTGATAAGTCTCAAATCAAGTGTGAGGTTGGAAAGTGTATTAATTTATTTAGTGAGCCTAGAGATTTTTTAGAAAGGGTCAAAGAGGTAATTTTTTACCAAATTAGACACATAGACTTCAATAGCTTCATTTTTAAAACTAGCTACATGAAAGCTACCATTCTTTCCACTCTTGCACATCTTGACAAACTAGTGAGAAGTAGTTAGCACCAAGACAAAAATATTACAGTTTGAACTAATGGTTATAACTACATTGATGTCAAAACCCATCTCAAAATAAATTTATCTCATTATTGTAACCATAAAGAGACATCAGTAGAGGAATAGTGTAACTGTATAATAGATTGAAGTGACCTGGATCAATTAGAAAGCATGAATGAGAATAGATTTAAAGGTAGTTATAATTATGTTTTAAATGGAGTTTATCTCATTGATTCATATTTTACCATAAAAATATCTCTCTAGATACCCTTTTATTATATAAATATAGCCTTAAAGTTATTGTTAAACATCCCTCAACATGGTATGAGTAGACTCTACTGAAAATTGTATTCTATACCTCTTGGAGTAAGGAATAGAATTTTTTTAGCTATTTACTAATTTGTTCTTAGTGTTTTATATTTTTTATATATGCAAAAGTGGTTGTCATTTCCCTTTAAAGGTCTAAGTTCAACCTAAGTGTTAATAAAATTTTCTTATAGGTCATCTAGTGTGTATTAAGGTTGATGTCTCAAGTATAGAGTGGATAGTTGAATGTAAGTGCTTCCAATCAAGACTTACCCTCATTTACCTCCAA
Source organism: Torreya grandis (assembly GCA_037957365.1). Lineage (NCBI taxonomy): Eukaryota > Viridiplantae > Streptophyta > Pinopsida > Cupressales > Taxaceae > Torreya > Torreya grandis. The sequence continues at coordinate 848,583 of JARHVA010001738.1, forward strand.
CCTAAATCCATCAGATTGACCTCTAGGTGAAACATTATTTCTTGTAAACCATTTTAGACATTGCATTAGTTTTATTCATTGTCTATTAGTGTGATAATGAGAACAATCTTGAGAGTGGATCTTTGAACATTTGGTGCATCACCACATGTTAGAATAGGTTTCATTTTATGTAATATCTTGACTCTTTTCACCCCAACTTGTTTATGTCTTAGAAAAATAGGTCCAAACTATCATATATGAGTAACTAACCTCATTATAAAACCCTAGAGGTCTAGTCTAGATATAGGCATCCCACAACCTTAAATCATTCCCATGTTAGTCTAGGTATGGCTCAGACTTGGGTAATTTAACATCTATTGGGTATTATTTAGATAGATAACATGCATATTAATGGAAAAAATGGATTTCACTTCATTATATATCAATTCTTTACATTTGAATTTCATAATAATGATTTTCATGTATTTTATTTCTATGTGGCTTCTTTTACCTACTTACAGTTGCCTAGTCAATATAATATGATAAATTTATCTTTTTCGTACTTTTAGGATTGACATTTGTATATTTTTCATCTATTTATGTGGTTGAGGGACATAAATCCATGTATCACTACTATTCTTATGACTGAGCTATAACCTATTATACTTTATTCTTTTGGTTGCAGGGTATTAGGATGATGAAATGTGGATGACTCTCACTACTTCACTTGCCATAGATGTCTATACCCATAACTCTATTGATGTCACATTTGGGTGAGCATTATGTTGACATGTGGATGGTTCTCATTAATAGACTTACCTAGAATAATCTATACTATATGTATAGATTAAATTCTGCTTGATTTAATTATTTTAATTAATCCTATTAATTTATCCCATTTACCCTAATCCTAATAATTTAGCTAATATGCCCCCATAAACATTTATTCATTCACTAACATTATTTTTACCCCACCAATAAATTAATTCCCCTAATCATGTCCCATTCCAATCCCACTTATTCATTATTTGGGAATTTAAAATTCTCATAGCCCACTTACCCACCTACTAAGCCTATTTCTAGGATTTCCTAAAAGCCTACACCATAGATTCTCTAGGATACCCTAATAACCTATACAATCCATCCTTAATCATGATTAAACCTCCCAAAGAGATTCTAGAGGTTTATACCTCTAGAACTTTCTTTCATCTAAAATCCTCCAAGAAATTTATAATTCCTTGGATAATCATTCACCATAGATCTCAAAAACACAACTTTCAAATATATCCATTTATCTTCCCTCTCTTCTATATAAACAAATCCACTCCTCCATTGCAACCATCTAGAAAACCCAAGAATTAATCCATGAATATATGTCAATCAAGAAAAAATAAAAGAATCATATTAAGAATCCATTAATCATATCATCACTACTTTGAGTCTAAGTGCAATCAACAAAATCAACAATCCAACAATATACTTGAAGATCTTGGAGAGAGGCTAGTTGTAGCAAGGAATTGGTAGGGTCATCTTTGTCTTTTCTAATTTGTTTACATAATCTCTCTTATTATTTTAATTATGAATTTTGGGTTTAAACTGCATATTTAGATAGTTTATTATTTGTTCCCAAAATTATGATAACACATTTGGTGACCATGGTGGGATGGGCCCTTCTCTTAAAACTAACAATTGGTGCATTTTAGTGAGTTTTTAATTCAATGTTATAGGCCAAGTCGAAGGAGAATTTGTAGGTTCTAATTTTTATAAAAAAATCATTTTTCATGAAAATGTGTTGTGATTTGATTAATTTATCTTCACTCATATTAATTTCATGAAAACATTTTTGGGTTATGAGTTTCTCACTCTCAAATTTCCATAACATTTTACATTTTTCAATTTAATTGAGTCTCAAGGAGGTTCTGATAGTTTTCATATTAATGTCTAGATATTTTATGTCATTTTTCTAGGGGGTACTCAATTTTTGTGTTAAAAAAATAGTTATTAAAATTTTTGATGTAAACATTCCATCAAATTTTACATGATATTATTAAATTTTTGTATCTTATGATCATAAAATGAATGAATACTTACTTTTCCTCATCAATTTTTTTTTGACTCATTTTAAAAATGAATCCATATTTCATCTACTAAACTATAGTTCCCATTTTAATACATAATGAATTTTATCTTCTTTAGGTAAAATTATTAAAATTATTTTAACTTGGCTTTATTTATTCAGTTATTTTAAGATTTATAAAGACAATTTGTGTTTAATCGGGAATCATAACCTCTAAGCCAAGTTACTTTGATTTTTATATCTTATGAAGTTATTTTCTTGATATCATCTTCTCCAAATTGATAATGGCATTTTCCAAAAAAAAAAATCCAATACACTTTACTATGATTATTAAGTGATATCTTTGTCTCAATGTTTGACTATGTAGATCCAAGTTGATAGCATAAAAGCATAGGTAGAATAGAGAGAAGCTAAAATTTTATGGTGTGGCTATTAAAGGCAAAGGGAACATCTAAATTTTTGGTGGAAAAATAAGTAAAAGGTTTGAAAAGTCTATTAGACACTAAGCATTTTGGCATTAATCTCTATAAGTTTCAATATCATTCTATCATATTGTGAATGGTATTAAGTATTATCTAGTTTAGTGGCCATCAATTTTTTAAGCTTTGGTTTCATATAGATTTTGGGATGCATCATATCTAGCATGTGTCTGGTCCACCTCACAAAAATCTACTTTCATTATATTGGCAATAGATTTCCATACCCTATTTTAAACTTAGTAACAGTTGTAGAGTTTATTTTTTATATCTACTAGAATCATTGATAAGGTACTTTTCTAAGATATTCTATCAAACAATCTGCATGCCTTTGTATATTTTAAAACAAAAGACAAATAAAAAATAAACTATATGAAGACCTATATCTTCCTCCAAATTCCACATATCTATCTACTAGAGAATTAGCAAGCACAACATCTAACAAAATATGCTTTGAGGGATGTTCATACCCTATCTTAAAACTCCCATTTCAATACATGTTGATAGAGCACTGGTGGAGGTTGTGAATTTTGACTTTACACTTATTGATTTTCCATTTAGATCCATTTTAATATTAGTTTTACCAATAGTTTTGAGTCAACTTTTATAATTTTCTATTCAAGCTCTTGATAATCGATCACTCATTTCTTATTATTATATTGTTTGCAAAACAATTCACTATTTTAATCTTGCTAAAAGCATTTTTCATCAGTTTGAAAACATGAATGACTAAAGGCATTTTGGGTTAGAAAAAAAATCAATGGTTCCTATATTTTCATGGATAAGTCTCTTAGACATATACAAATTTATAAAGTGTAGGGACTAGAGAAACCCAATAATAACATATGTACAAGTCATACATGTTCTTAAGATTAAATAAAATAGGTAAATGCCACACTCATGTGCCATGTATCACCACAAAGGATTGTCATTTTAATTTTTTGAATAATAAATTTAGATTTAATTAAATACATAGGTAATGCATTTTATTTGTATTGGAAAAATTTCAACTACTTTTCATCAAATAGACTATGTGCCATCAAGTTGTATATTATCTTTCTTTATCATATGGTCTCAAGTTTAAGTATTATTAGATATTTGTTGTCAATATTAAGTATTGAATTTTAGAGTGTTTAATATATGCATTATATTGTGGTGGTATAACATATTCATGACCTTTTAAGTTAATAATTATGTCAACAATTTTGATAAAGTATTGTAGCTCTAGGGATTTTATATTACTTTTTAATTAATTATTATATTGTCAAGTTTATAACTTGTAGGTAATATCACCGTCAAAGGTAAAATTATCAAAACTACTCACATTTGCTTTGTAGTTTGCCTCCTCAAGCTTGCCAATTTGTCAAACTAATAATCATTTGATCAGTCTCAAAATTAGATAAAACATTATTTTTAATCATTTGTCTAAATTTACTTATGCATTGAATTTAGATGTGCTTGCATGTCTCATTAGTCCAAATAAAAACATTTAAAAACTAATAACAATATTTGTGTAGGATAAATTGTTAAAGTTTCTGATTTAAAAAAAAATAAAACATTTATTGGTAGGACAAATGATGAAGACCACAATATCTTTAAATTACTAATCATTTTCTTATAGGTTGCTAGTCAAAGATATTTTGACATCCTGACAATCATTTTTTTTATCTAATCATTTTATATATATCATCTTATGTATATACCATGCATCTAATTAATTAGTTAATTAATCATTTTTTGGATTGCTTATTTCTCACTCAAGGCTAAGATGGTGTATGGTCTCCTCCGTGTGTCTTTCGGGCGATTCCTAGATGATAAAAAACCACTAATAAACCCTCCAATTTTATTTTTTAGGGGCAACATGATGTGTAATTGACACCCACACACTTACCATAGTCTTAGGTTGATAGTGACCATGGATTTCACCACCACACACTAATCCACACTTTGTGTTTTAACGGTTTTTATATATTAGTGATAATTATAACTAGGCTAAGTGATTGACCCCATACGGGTCCTATGTGAAGGGGAAGAGTTAACTCTCTAAAATAGGAATTAGATAGAACCTTGTTATTACAATGTATTTCACCTATCTTCATCCTATAGCTTGTTATGTAATGTCCTAATGATGCAAAGGAAAACCCTCCAAAGCCATGGGACCTTGGAAATTTGAGGTTCATCTCAAAATAAGGCTAACTTCCTTTCATTAAATCTTATGTAAACTGATAAAATACTAGTTTTATGGAAATATCACTCTTTAGTGAATTCAAATCCTAAATTAGGGTTTTGATGGGATAAAGGACGAAGAATTGAAATTCATAGAAAATTGAAAATATGGTGATTGGACCAAATAGTTTATAATTGATTTTAATGTTTGCTTGATAAACATAGTAGAGAAAAAATATGTTGAATTTATTTCAGTAAAAAGTCATACAAATGAAAATCAAAGGTATTATTTTAGCTATTTTTAACAAAATGGAAAAAGACCTTTATTCTAAACAATATTTTCAAGAGGTTAAAATACCACAGATGAATTTATTGAAAGTGAAACAAAGAGAAAAGGAATCCATAAATAATCAAATATCTTACACACACATAGAGATCTCTCAAGATAAGAAAGGCAAATATTTAACTTTATTTCTCTCCATAGGTTACAACTTGTAGTAAATACATCTAAAATGAGAAAATATAACTAATAGAAAAAACATAAATTAAGCCATGGGATTTACCCATTTTATATGAAATATCCTCAAGATGAGATGTAGTTGATAAAACTTGAATGACCAATTGAAGGATATCATTTAAATCTAAAACCCTCATGCAAAAAAGGTGAGTTATTATATTTTTTGCATTTTTGAACTTGTAGAATTGCTAAAAAATGGTATGCACAAATTAGGTGTGACTCTTAGTGTATCATGGGATGGTTGGAAGTGTTGAATTGCCATGTAAGGATTCTTCATCTAGTAGTGGCTGAAAATAAGTTCTTATTGTGAAAAGAGGTGCCCAAAATAGAACTTGAGTTTCAAAAGAAGATAAAACCAAGTCACTTTCCATGCAAATACCTAACTTGTAAAATGAATGTGTGATGTTTGAAAATGTAAGCCTTACCATTTGTCAAAATGAAGCATGCAATTTACATTTCATGATTTTTCAATTTTCAAAAATTCATATTTATCAAAATGGAAATTGTAATTTACACATGCTTTTTATAACTTTCACATAATCAAAAAATATAAAGTGTAAAAATAAGTTTTCTCTTTCTCAAAAAGAGTTATAAAAAATATAGATGTACTTTTGTAATAAAATTAAAAATTAAAATGTTTTTAAATATAACACAATAGTCGTCAAAGAGGAATATTAATTAATGTCTAGAATTTCCTCAGCTTATCATTCTTGTCCTATAGATTCATTGAATATTTCTTGTATGTCTTTTGGGTCTGACCCATAAGAATAGATATTATAGGCCAGACAGTCTATTTAAACATTAAATAATTATCTTATGAAATTCCTAATTCCCTAAATTTTAATCCTCATTTTATCAATTATTTTTTCATACCTAACAAACCTATAGATACAACTTAGGATAAAGACTGTGTCCTTTGTAGATTCTTTCTCAATTTTTGCTTTGAAATTATTCTAGACCTACTTTATCTAAATGAGATTATTGGCATCATCTATTAGTTGACATGACATTAAATTCATCATGGCTTCAATCTCATACAATACATAAATTTCCTTATCATGAGCCTCCTTGGCTTGCACAATAGACTTTGTTAGTATTCTTATCCAAAATTGAGCATCCCTATGTAGTTTCTTGTGCTCAGCATCACTCTTCAATATATTATTAGCAATGAAGGTATTGATATCAATTGATTTTAAGGCTGTCAATTTAGAATAATACATGTTTAAGGTCTAAATTTCTCCTTCATAGCTATTGGTTTATTCCTTCAAAATGTATTTCCTCACTATGATGATTCCATAATGTTCCATAATTTTTTTAAGAATCCTATTGCCTTTAATGATAAGTTCCTTATACCATTCCTTCATAGCCCTTCCCATGTGAGAAATATGTCATATAGAATCAATTATAGATTTATCTACACTAATTGGTTGCACTACATATGACTGTTGTGATGTTTCACTAGGATTTATAAACTAGCTTAGTGTTTATGTCAATTGATCTGCATTTCTCTTTAGCTCATTCATGTTGGCTTTGTCATGATTAATTATTTAGAAGAGAGAGTTGATACCAACTTTCACATTGTGCTTAAGACCTTCTCTAGTCTATTAGCTAAGGTGTATTTGATAAATTTGATTATCACCCACCACAAGATCTTCCTTTGATTTATTTGGTGAGGGAACTATTTTAACATATTTATCCCCCTTATCATCATTTAATTTCCTTGAGAGGGTCTAGGGAGTAGGTTTTCATTTATTCTTGACCTTTGACATGCCAAAATCCAATCTACTAGGGTCAATCATCAGTTTCCTCTTCTTACTCATTTATTGGGCTAACCAATTAGGGTTTGCCACTTACTATTTCAACATGGTTACCATAGAATCAATAGTTGATGTTGTTATACTAGCAAACATTATAATCATTGTATAATCTTAGGAAGATGATGTCATTAGTTTCTTAGGAGGTACCTATGTGGATCCACTTTTATCATTAGGTTATAGCTCAACCTTTACATTAAGTGTTTGGTCTGCTCCAATCTCGATTGATGGTATAGTTGAAATAATGGAAGTGGGAGGAGTGGAAAGTAGAATGGATGTAAGGGTTATGAATTTGGGAACTTGTGGAAAGGTGGAAGACAAAGCTCTAAATGTGTTAATCAGATGAGTGGGACCACTTAGGGTTGGTGATGTGGAAATGGTGGGTTGAGATGAAGAGGAAATAGTACTTGTCCTAGGTGTTGGGGTGGCCTATAGAACTATAGTCAAGAACTATAGTCAAGATGACTAATTACATAGCAATATACTATTGGGTAGTGTTTGGGATTAATAGAGATGTACTGGAGGGAGTTATAAATGTAAGGGAGAGTGGGAGTTGATCAAATTGGGAAGGTGAAATGGAAGGAAGGGAAGGTGGAGTGGAAACCTGAGATTCCACTATAGGGGGACCTTGAGTTTTCACTTGATTAACTATTTTTGATTTCACTTGGCTTATTGATGTGGGTTTTATGGGTGAAATAGTTGGTAGAGTGGAGACAAGTGGAAGGATTGACACTAGAGGTGGAGGTATTAAAAACTCCTAAGTAATATGAGTAAGATAAGGGGGATCAATAAAAATAAGGGTCAAGGCTATGGGATCCAAAGGTACATAACCCTATGCTACTACTCCAATGTTTTTTAGTGAAAGATTAATTAGTTCATCCATAGCTTCTCCTTGTCTACTTGATTCTCCTTTCTTTGATTTAGTATTTATTTCCTTCTTCTTCTTCTTCTTAGGGTCCTCTAATGGAGTGATACCTTATACTTTAAGCTTAAAAAGCTTTTCTTTAACCCCTATAGTCTCCCTTGTGACATTTACTCCTTTACTCCTTAATTAATTGTTTTATTGATTATGCGGTATATTCTATCAAATAGAGAGAAAAACTCAATAACTAACCACCTCATTAGTGGTAAGGGTATAAAAATGATATTTGTATGGTAGATTAGGTCTACTCTAGAGTTTTCATCCACCATGTCATTAGGGACTAGTGATAGATCATAATCTTTTATCTATAACAGGGACATCCTTGAATAGTCCCTCATCCTGACCACCTCTTCAACATCACAATAATATAAAAAAACTTCATAGTAAAGCATGTGCTCATATGTTACCAAGTATAATACATGGGTGATTTTACCATATGGATCAAAATAAGGTCTAGACTCTAAAGTCCTTAGTGTCATTTGGCACATCTTAGCTTCTTCACCTATGGCTTTCATCAAGGATTGGCATGTGTAAAAACTAATGGAAATTGGGAAATTTATCCCTACCTTGTGCCTATTTGAGAGGACTTGGTGTGTATCCACAAGCTATCTGAACAAATCTAATAATGCCCATTTATCACTCATATATCAAGGAAGTGTGTAGTGGTAGCCACTAAATCTAGCTACTCTAATGTATGAGTAGATGGGGAATTGTATGAAGAATGAACCCTATTTACTAAATTCATCCTTTTTTTCTCTTAAAAATCTCTTCTTCCCAAGTTAATGATTGAACATGATAATGATTTTTTAGATGAATGCATCATTGACTCTCTTGAACTATTGTTTACTATCATATAGTGTGAGATCACGGTAGTAGTTGCAAACTATGGTTATCTCTTCAAGAAATGTGTGAAGGCCTAGGAATAATTTCCTTTGGCCAGGATATAAATAATATAAGATTTCATGTAGAACTTGTTGGTTGCTTTTACCTTCATCAGTTGCTTGTGGAGGGAGTCACTTATTAATTGGGCCTAGTGTATGTATTATTATTTTCTTGGATGGTTCAGATATACTAGTATATGTGGATCAAAATACACATTTTGATATTCTAGAGTAGTTAATTTTTGGCTTCAAACTCACTCAGTGTAGCTAGCAGTTCCTTTACACCCTCCAACAATTCTCCTTTTAGAATTCTCCTCTCTTAAGGCCTCCTTTTTAAAATTTTGCCTAAGATTAAGCCTTCATTCAATTCATTGACATGACAACCTGATGCTCATCTAGCTTGAAGAAGCTATCATTTCACTCATGAGAAGTGTTAGCTCAACATTTGGTAGACCCACACTCTTCAAAGCCATTTCATTTTTAGGTCAAACCACCAGGAAACATTATTAGTGAGTAAGTAAATAAATGAGGTCCACTGAGCCATTTACTTGGTGAGCAAGGTTCTTACACTTGGCACCCTCACACTCAATTTTTCATATTAATAGCTAGTTTTTCCTATGAGTTTCTACTTTACACATAGAACCTCCTTGCTTAACCTTTATAAATAAGTGCCCATTTTACTCTTATAGAGTGCTAGCTCAATGCTTATCTAAGAGTATTTTTGGTTTGTCAAAATTTAGATCAACACCATTAGCTAGAAAAGATTAAAGGGGACCCATCGGTTAGTTATAACAAGAAAGAGATGAGCCTTTCCACATGGTAGCCTTGCACTCTTCAAAGGAAAAAGTTATCATATCAGAGTAAGGAGTTATGCCATTGGCTAGGTGAAATGGATCCCCATCCCTAGTGGCATAATAAAGACAAATCTAAAGATCTACATGTGGCATTACTACATTTCTCTTAATTATTATGGCCTTAACAAGACATAGTAATCATGTGATATCTAGGATTTAGATGGTAACTGCACTCATGAGCGCAAGTCCCTCTTTTATTTACAATGGAATAATCATGAGAATGAGTGTTGGGATATCTAGGTTTTTTTCCCATGAGAGGATATCTCACCGATATATTTTAGGCTCTTTCATTTTGGAAAGGGTGGGCTACCAATTTTTCTTATATTAGTTATTTTTTATACCACCATCTATGATAGAATAGAATTAATAGCAGTTTGCATATTATCATTCTTTAAAATTAATAGGTTTCCCTCATAGGTGTGACTAGAAATTTTGTATGTGCCCTTGAGGCCTTCTATATTTATTTATCCATCTAATAATTAAGAGGATGTGATATTCTATGTCAATTTACATGGGAAATTATGTCTATTTGTTATCTCTTTTCTTATGTTTTTGTAGTATGGATCTTTGCTTTTGTTATAGATCTTAATTCATGATTTATGATCATATATGGTCTATAGTGTTTAAGGGTTTGATCTATTTTATGCAATTATAGTCTAAGTGTTTTTAAATCTCTCAGCGTATTGCCATAGTTTTAGTTGCATTCCCTCTCCCCTTTTCACCCCAAAATTTGAATGAAGAGTTGGATTTTAAAATCTCAAAGATTATTTTATAGACCAAATTTTTGTCCCATATCTGTAAAGATTCCCATATGAGGCTATTTAACCTAGAGTGATAGTTTTAGGCATCAATAATTTTTATTTTCTACACACCTAATAAGATCATATCTACTAGTCTAATTGACTAGGAGCCCAAGTTTATGAGCTAAAGGCTTGTAATAAGGTCATAGGAAAAAAATAATATATGATTATTAACACCACCTCTAGGAGCCAAAACATCAAAAAGGACTATAAGGTCTAGCACTACTAAAAAATAATAAATGGATATTCAAGGCCTGCTAAGGAACTTTGTATGGTGAAATAATGGTATCTTGCTAATCCCACTAATGCCCCCAGCTATATGGGATCTTATTTATAAAAACACCCTAAAAGTGGTTCCTAAATCCTCTAGAGAGGATTTTAAGATTGTAGTGAAACATTTCCAATATGTTCCAAATTTGTGCACTATGTAATACATCATTGTATAGAATGTAGCCTTGAGGCTACTAGTGACATCTTTCAAAGGAAAATCTCTTGATTAGTACTGATCTTTGCCAACCAACTCCATCAACATATGGGATGACCTCTATGACAAATTATTTGAGTGGTTTAATGAGAAAGTATATTGGTCATCCCTCTTAAAGTAACTATTAACCATGAAAAGAGGCCCATAAGAATCCATTATTGATTTTAAACCCCAGTTTGAAAAAACCTGGCAAAGGATCCCAATAATGGCTTGATCACCCACAAGCATGGATATTGTGTTATAACTAAAGGAATTTAATTAAAATATTATGTTTATGATTTAATTTCTTGGAGGCTCAATGTTGTTGGATGATTATGATCTAGTAGTAAGGGTTGAGAATAATTTGATAGATGCAAAAAATATACCAATGTCGATGTTCCTAAAGATATCAATACCTCCATAAGAATAATCCCCAAGTACCTCAAGATCCCCCCCACCTTCTATGTGTGTGTGTGTGTGTGTGTGTGTGTCTCTCTCTCTCTCTCTCTCTCTATATATATATATATATATATATATATATATATATATCCACCCACTTAGGTAAGCACATCCATTCAATCCTCCCTGGAAATGGAGATGAATGATATGAAGAGTATCTTACAAAAATTCTCTAATGAGCTAACCAAAATCAAAAGATAGTAGGCTATGCCTTTGAATCCCCCTTTCAATAAATAAAAATAAAGGAGAGAAACATACCAAAAAAATATTACTATGAGAGATAAAGTCCAAATCATCAAATTTCAAATCACCAAACACAATCCATAAACCAAATAGTTGTAATACCAGATCCCTTACATATGATAGTGCCTAATGTAAATAAAAAGCTAGTTGCTAGCCAAAATAACCTAGTGGATGACTCTAATTCATGGTGATTTAACTATAATGATGCTCATGGACCATGAAACAATCTAAGGGGTAATCTATAATATAAGGTCGCTAAATAGTGATAATAAGGGAATGCCCATGATTTGACTTACACATAGTAGTCTTTAGGAATCGAGAACATAGTATTGATGGCACAAATGTAAGGGATGTCCCTAGAATAAAAATAAGAAATATCACTAGAACACACACTATTTTATTTGGTTAAAGATGAAGATGTAGTCTACTTGAGTGAAGTTCCCATGTATATATCCCTATAGGTTCCATTAGACTACTACACCCAAATAAATGATTGGTTGAAAGCCCCAAAGCCATTATGAGGACAAAAATTACTTTTTATAAAGGTCCAACACCTCATCCCTCACCTATGAAATACCTTAAGTGGAGTGAGGTAGTCCAAAATAAATCAAAAATCTTGGGGTATCACTATAAGGGTCATACAATTTGGTGCAGCAACTAAAGAGGGTTATAGATAATGTCTCCCTCTAAGATGTTTTATTTATTCTTAAGTAGAAGTCTCTATTGAAAGAATACTTGGAGAAGAAATAAAATCCCACACAAGGAAAGCTAACTATGGAACCCATAAGGATAAAGGGTAAATAAGGTAGCACAAATGCACAACTTGAGATGCCCTCCACATTCATCAATACCAAAGAGGGGGTAATAAAATCAAAACCTACACCATTATATCTAACATTAATTTTAGGGAAAAAATTATTACACAATTCCATAATTGATTCAAGTGCGAGCATGACAGTGACGAAGAAACAAATAGTAGATACTCTTCATTTGAAGTATGAACCACTAAATAAATGAGTGATGTAGCTACATGGGAAGAAGGTCCAAACCTTAGGGATCACCAAGGTTTTTCCCCTCACATTATATTATTATCCTAGTATTACTATATCACAAGACATTATAGTGATGGGCATCCCACATATCTTTAGGATATGTTTGTTTATAGACTTCACCACAAAGATAGGTGGGTATTTATCATTAGACTAGTCCCATCTAATCTTGAAGACCAAGCATGGTTCAAAGTTGAAAGTATTGTCTAAACCACTTCACTCTAAACACATAGTGAATGAATTTATGGAAAACTTTGAATCAATGCACACCTTCTTCTCAATAATGGATATGCACTACATGGAGATGATCAAAGGAGAAGAGGTCACAAACATTAATTTTCTAGAGGAAAACCTTATGTACAAATTAATTAAGAATGACCCATTCACAAACTTCAACACCATTAGCCTTGGAGCCTATGTACCATGGTGAAGACCAAGTAATTCCCAAGATCATGAAGAAGAAAGGAGATTAGATCAAAGGTCTTAAAGATGAGTCCATAATTTGGACTCTACATTTAGATGGTACAAAATACAAAACTAGCTTTAAAGACAACATTTGACTAACCTCTCCTTCAATAAAAGAGAACCTTTGGGCCTTGAAATTTAGTTTTCCTATACAAATGATAAGTCTAAGTATGAGGTGTTAGTCCATCACCTCAACCTTGCCAAGTAGATGAGTCTCAAGTAGCTAAAGGTATTTAGAAATTTTTAATTAGTAGTAAGGTATATAAGGGGAGTAGTGGCTGCAAAGAATGTGCATATGAGATCTTACCACTATCGTATATGGGATATTATTAAAACTTTGAAGCCTTCAACATTCAAATCATCCAAAGGATAATGAATGTAGAGGTTCATAGAATAGAAATGATTAGTTCCCAGTTTGACCCATTGATAGACTTGTTCTCTAATGAACAAGCAATGTGGGTAATCATTAGGATTTCTATCCTGGACAATAACCAAAACTGGTAGGTGTTTTAAAACAATTATTAGATTGTCATGTTCTTCTATAAATAATGATAATTCATGTAGTAAATATATCTAAAGGTTAAAGAAGTCTTCAAGGACCAGATCATGTAGTTAAACACCAACAAGTTACCAAATGGCCTCATCACCCTAGAAAATCTTTTCGACTCTAATGATGCAAGAAATGATAAGTGAAAGTTTATCACAAACAAGGTTGATTACTTCAATCTTGATGTCAAAGGTTGAATAAAGTTGAATATTGGAAAATAAGTTCCCTAGAGAGATAAAGAGTGGTTAGTTTATTTCTATGATAAATATAAAGGAGTTATCACATAGACTTATGATGACTTGAAGGGATATGATCTCAAGGTCATTCAAAACATTATAGACTTACTGGAAGGATCCAAACCATTTTGGTAGAAGAAAAGGTTGATAAACCCAAAGATTGAATCTTTGATTTCCAAATACCTCAATAAAATCATTGAATCTATTATCATATACCTAATTAAGCATTCAACTTGGGTGTCCAATCTAGTTCTTATGCAAAAAATGAGTGGGGAGATCTAGATGTGCATATATTTTTGTGATCTAAATAAGGAATCCTTGAAGGACAAATACCCCCTCCCCTCTATGGATTAAATCCTCTAAACAATAATAGGCATATATATATTTTCTTTACTAGATGTATTTTTTAAGTATAATCAGGTATGGGTGAAGGAAGATGACCAACACATGACTACCTTTATCATGAAGTGGGGAACATTTGCATATGTGAAGATAATTTTTTGCCTCTCTAATGTTGAGTTAATTTTTCAATCATCAATGGACATAGATTTCAAATGGATAAGCAATAATACCATCCTCATCTATTTTGATGACCTCACTATGTTTTCTAAGAATAAGGAGGACCACTTTGACCATCTAGAGAAGGTTTTATGAAAGTGTTATGAATATGGGGTTTCTCTTAACCCTATGAAATGTGTCTTCAATGTCTTGTAAGGCACCTTGCTTGGATATGTTATATCCAAATAAGGGATCACCATTGATCTAGAGAGAATGAAGTCCATTAGATACTTAGCCTTGATGGTAAATAATAAGGGAGTGTAATCTTTCCTTGGAAGGATAAATCTCATCAATAGGTTTATATCTAACTTTGTGGGATTGGTAAGACCAATCACCTTGATGTTGAAGAAAGACTAGGCCTTTTAGTGGACACTTGAAGGAAGAGAAACATTTGATGAAATTAATGACATGATATCTACTGCACCTATACTAGTTAACCTAGACTTTTCTAAATACTTCATTATGTACATCTATGGGAGTGAATACATCATGGTGGATATGTTAACTCAAAAATAAGAATAAGGAATAAATGATCACCTGATTGTGTTCTATTAAATACATTGCATGGGTATGAAGTTAAATACAATTTTTTAGAAAGATAAGCTTTCACCATAGTAAAGGGCCTAAAAATGTTCTAGCACCTTGTCATATAAATAAAAATTATGGTGTATGTGGCACACTCCAAAATTCCAAAATACATCATGGAAGGAGAAATCATGGAAAAATGAGCTAACTAGATCACCAAGATCCTAGAGTAAGATATCGAGGTTAAGCCAACAAAGGTGATCAGAGGAAGAAGAATTTGTGAATATATAGCCCAATGCATAAATGTTCTACTAGAGGAAAAAGACATGCTAAAGGTAGTCTTTCTAAACCAATTCAAGACCCATGGATCTTGGGTGATTTCCCAGATCTACTTCATGTAAAGTGGTTAGTATCTAAATAGTCTTCCCATGTATAAAAGACATTTCTACATGATCTATGGGTCTATCTACATGTTGGTCTAGGGATTTTTATTCAAAATAAACTTTGATGGAGACTTACTTTGATGTGTTCAAAGACACCAAGATGAGAATATTCTCCAAGACATGCATTTCACTCCCATAAGAAGTCACTTCTCAATAGAAACCACCATGATAAATATCATGTGTATGGGGTATTATTGGCTAATCATGTTCATAGACTTCCATAAGACAGCCAAAAAATTCCAAAAAATCCAATTATTTGTGGTGAAAAGGAAGAATATATCCATGCCACTAAACCCAATTATGATCAATGAACCCTTTGTGCAATGGGGCTTAAAATTCATTAAAATGATAAATGCCATCTCTAGTACTAATAAAAAGTTGATATTGATAGCCAATGGTTACTATACATGGTGGACCAAATCACTCCCACTAAAAGAGGCAACTGAGAATGTGATCCTTAGCTTATTTGAAGAGCTCGTGGCTAGGTTTAGCCCACCTAAGATAGTCATCTTTGATAATGTGAAAGCTTCTTTGGGTCTAAATTTTTTTATTTCACATTTTATAATGGTATCTTCTTAAAGGCTTCATAAAATTACTACCTATAAGGGAATAGGTTGGTGGAGTCAACAAAGAAGAATTTGTTAAGACTAATCAAAAGGATGGGCTCTAAACATCAAAGGGAATGGCACATCCATGCAAGAAAGGCCCTCTGGGTAAACCACCTCACTCCCAAATAGATACTAAAAACCTCCCAATATGAACTTGTATATGGGAATGAGATAGTCATATTGGTTTCATCTAAAATCCCTACATTATATCTTTTAAAAGCTATTGAGATTGCAAAAAATGGAGTAATGGAGGTTGGGCTCGTAGAGATACTTAGCCTCCAAGAAGTGAGGGAATAGGAAAGTAATACAAAAATCACCCAAAAAAAGTAGTCAAGTGGTGGTTCAATAATAATTCATCAAACCTATGATGCAAACCTAGGGATTTAATTCTCGAATATGATCAAAGGGCTACAAAGTCAGGCCAGCATGTGAAGTTTTATTCTCTCTAGAGAGGATCATTTTGCATCATTGGTAGTAGGTAGGGGAATTATTTTGAGTTCAAATATGAAAAGGGTGTTGCATTGGAGATCCTAATTAATAAGATCAATTTAAAATATTTTAACTAAATTTCCTACCTCCCCCTTGTACATAATTAGATATTTTCCTTTTTTTATGTGTGTTTCCTTTCCTTTATTGTTGTTTCCTTTTCTTTTATTTCACTTTCCATTAAATTTCATTTCAATAAGTGTCATTAGCACAAGTGGATTATCTATCTGCCATGCGTCCTCACATTAGTCTCCCAAATCTTCAGAAAACAACTTTTAAAAGATAATTATATACCTACCTCACCTAGAATTAATGTTAGATGATCCATTTTGTGTGACTCCCCATCATGATCACTATAAATCTCTTTGAATTTATGTTCTACCCTTATCATTTATGGGGCACTTGATTTTATATTTTCCATAATAATCTTACCTAGTAGCATTGGTGTATAAATACCCTCACCTCATCTAAGGCAAACACTTGAAGCATTAAGATCCTTGAATAACATTGATCATTTAAAAAGAGTAGAGAAGAACCAAGCCTAGATTTGAAAGAAGTGAGTATATAATCGTTAATCCAAGAGAATCACTGCATGGCAAAAAGTGGTTTTGGAGAATTTTTTTTGAGATCGATCCTTCCACATCTTCCATAGGAAAGAATCATCCCACAAGATAGATAACCTATGACTCCAGTAGCTAGGGTACCTTCTTCCTAAATATGTTTTGAGAAAATCTTATGCTTCTGCTCCTACTCAGCAAAAAGAGAAAGTACCTAATATCAAGGTGGAAAAAGGGGATTATAGATACCAATCATTGGTCACTAAAATTATAGATGATATCTTTTTTCCCAAGCTGGCTAGGAATCCAAAACATTTGATAGAGGGAACCCATGCCTAAATGCTTGAAAGGGTCTACAGGGAGGGAGTATGATTCTTTTAGATGTAGGATGTGGGACTGCATGCTGACACAATACATGTTTCCTCATATCCATCTATTCCTAGATATTATTACCCTTTATGAGGAAAGGTATGATTCCATCACTAGAAAAATGGTTGGTAATACCCATCTGAGGGTAAAAATTGGCACATATAATATCAAGGATATGTTTTGGCTCTTAAGTGATCCAAAATCTGATGTCTAAAACCTAGAAATCCTTCAGAGTGTCTGGGACTCCTAAGTCTAAGTCAAGGCACACTTCATCCACTTCCTCTTCAAGAGAGACATCATAGATATGCCACCTCTACCCATCCCATTAGTGTTCTTCCCCTTGCATTACTTAAAGGATACTCTATCCATGTTGGCCTTCATCTTCAAGATGGACTTTGACAACAATGTTTATGACTTTTAGTTGGGCGTGCTCTTCCTTCTGGCCAAGGTGTGAAAGGGGGAGGTGTGAAAGATGTATTTTTAAAATTACATCACCACTACCATGAGGAATGAGTTGGAGAATTTTCAAATTTTTTGTACTCATCCTTCCTCTTACATCTCATTCTATACTAACATTCCCAATTATTTTCTTTGTTCCTCAAACTCAACTCTCATGACATAAACATTTTTCGTAACATGGTGGCCCTAGTCACCATATGGACCCATGTCCTATATATTACTAGGGACTACTATGATTTATAGGATCTCTTTATGGTTCTAGTTCTCATTGACCTCAACATAGAGGCCCTTACATTTAGAATGATGCATGAATAGTGGTCATAGCTCACTAGGAAGAAGGTCCTAGTCGAGTGGTTTTGGGGAGCCCATTTTACATTCATCTGAGTGCATGGGTTATAAGGGAACCCTTTTGGCTCCCATTTATGTTAGAAGATATGACCCTGGCCCTAGATTTGGCTCACCAATTTGACACAATAGACTCCATCTATGGAGTAGGGAAGAAGGCTCTATATGATGTCCCTTTCATAAGAGAAGGAATCATAATGGTGAAGAGGTAGTAGGGATGCATATTCATAGAAAATCTAGTATATATTAGCCCCAATTTAATAGATGATAGATGAAACTATGATTTATACAAGTTTATATCATCCTTGAAGATTGTTAGTGCTCCCAAGCATGAGAACTAACCATATCTGAAATAGAGGAGGTCACCCATGGAGGACATCCTCAAAATTTATGTGGATTTATATAAGATCTCATTAGATGACATAAAACCATGGGAGTCCTTCTATGACATGGTCCAATCATATGACCCATCTAAAATTTTGTTAAAATGGATGAAGAAGTGACTCACTCAATCAGATTGGAGTGAAGGAAAAATAGTTTCCTTCATAACATATAGGTATGAAACCACTAAGCCATACTCCAACTATGATGCTGAAGACATAGATGAGACCTTAGAAATAATTTAGGATGATCATCATCCATAGGAGGGCTTAGTAAAATCAAAATCCTCCTTGGAGATAGTAGGAGGAGGATACAAAGAAGAATAAGAAGAAGAAGAATAAGAAGAGAGAGATGCCCCTAAGTAGTAAGTAATGATTGCACCATAGTAGAAGGAGGCCTAAGTTTCAGAGGTTTTAAATCCTTTAACTTAGATTCCTCTATACCCATATCTTATAGCCCTATAGCAATGACAAACCCAATCTAATCACCTTTCAACTAGTTCACTCTAGTATAATCATCCTGTCACACCCAAATCTAGCCCTCCATTTGAACTCACATAGAAGAAGATTCATTTGGAAAATCCCATTTTTTCCACCTCTACCTCCCTCATTACCTCCACATCTCCATCCACCATGTCACCTTAGGTTATATCACCCTCTACTACCTAACCAATTACTTCCCTAGCCTTGTTTTACTATTCATCCACTCAGCCCAACATTAAACTCTAATAGTTTTCTTTTTTGGTCTCGATCTCTTCTTGTATGCCTTTTTTATCCCATCTACCTTCATCATCCACCTAATCCTCCATCATGGTGTAATTTCCATTCACCCCAACCCATAGACTCTTACCTCTCTCCTCCCATCCTCACCCTCCATTCACTCACCTCTATAGGGATATGATTTACTACTTTAGAGTAGCAAGTGACCATTTTATTTTCACTACCACAAGGAATCCACTTCTTAGGGAAGATAATTCAAGAAATGGAGTAGTAAAATCAAAAAATGTAATTGAAAAGGAGATCTTACAATTCCTAAATTGAAAATAAAAAGGGGAAAATAGGCCAGGGCCCCTACATAGACTCACATGTAGTCATTTTACAACTCTACACATTAATCTCTCATATTTGATCATCCAGACCCTATATTATTCAAGACCCAAGAATAAATGTATCTATGGTACTAAACCATAAAATTTATCAGCCTAAACCTCAACCAAGTTATACCCACTAGTAGGGTTGAGTTGATGGAAGAAACACATAAGTTTTTAACCATATAATACATTAAAGTGACCTAACAACTAGAAAAGACCAAGATGGAACTCACCAAAGTGAAGGCTATGGTTGACCACCTCACTATTGAGGCTAAATCCAAAGATATGGATATCAACAAATTAAGGTCCAACCTTTAGAGCTATATCTCTATTGAGAGCTTCTAGGTAAAATCCAATCTATGAGTGGCCACTGAGACCAAGATATAGTAAAAAGAGACTAAACTTGTGTAAACACACCAAAACTTATCTAATTCTAATTAGGATTTTCAACAATTACAACAATAGGTACAATAGGAATCTTTGGGCAAGGACCAAGAGATTCAGAACCTAAAAGAAATCCTCCCTATGGTCTAATAGCTATACAAATATCACTAAGAGATGATCAAGGGCATAGCCACAAACCTAAATCTATACCTCACCTTCATCATAGACTCATAGAATATAAGCTCAGAAGTAAGCACACCAATTAATCAAGTCATCACCTTCGTGTCTCCTAAGGTCTTGTATTTATTTCTCCTTATCCAAAAGCTTTACAATGCTTTAAATGAAACACTATAATTAGCAGGGATAATCGATCAAAGGTAGGTACTAGCAAAGGTCCATGAATTTATAAGATTCAAAAAGCTATCCAATGAGTGCAAGGCATTCTTTAATACCTTAGAGAAAGTATTCTAAGATAGGAAGGGGCACATTAAATAACTAGTCCAACTAGGACTCCCATCTCATTTTTGGTTAGATAATAGTGTCTTCCTTAAGGACCAAATCAAAGCACTACTAGAACAAAATAAGAATAACATGACCATTTTCATAGCCCTCAGTCAGTTAGCTAGTGTGCTTGATATGGATAAGATATTACAACCACTTGCCATCTTGAATTCTAAATGTTGGTAGTTTTTTAGTGTTTGGTAATCATATCTTTTAAGGAGATTATTCATCCATACAAAGCCTTTGAGGTTCTCAATAAGAAGACCTAACTAAGTAGGAAGAGTGGATGCCTTTATAGTTGGCTCATAAAAAATTATAGGTTCTTGAGTCTTCCTCCTAGTTTGAAATTTTGCCTCAACTGGTATGCAAACTAGAGTTGTGCTTCTCTCATTCATAAGTGGACACCCCTATGAGTCACTAGGAACTATGGATTGGAATCCACATTTTTATATTATGTATTAAAACTTGCTTGATGCAACTAGTAGTTCTTTGGAACCTTTTAGTTGTTCTCCTTTTATCCTCTTACTCTATCAGGGACTCTTTTCAAAATTTTACCTAAGGCTGAGCCTCCATCTAATTCTTCCATGTGGTAGCTTGACACTCATCTAGCTCGAAGAGGTTATCATTTCACTTAGGATAATCACTTGCTCAACATGTGGCATCCTTATGCTCTTCAAATCCATTTCTTCTGTGTTAGACCTATAATAAGTGTTATTATATAGTAAGTAAATAATTGAGGCCCACTAAGCCATTTACTTGGTGAATATAGTTCTTACACATGATACCTTCATGCTCAATTTTTCAAACAGAATGTCTAGTTTCTCTTAGAAGGATCATTTGATTTACACATGGTGCCTCTATGCTTAGCCTTACCAAGGAAGTTCCCATTTCACTCTGGTAGAGCACTAGCTCAACATGTTTCATCCCCACACTTATCTAGGAATAGTTTTGGTCAATCATAATTTAAAGTAGTGCCATTGGATAGAAAAGATTAAAAGGGACCTACTGGTTAGTTGTAATAATAAAAAGATAAGCTTTTCCAAGTGGCAGCCTTACACTCTTTAAAGGCAAAGGTTCTCCTATCAGATCAAGAAGTTATACCATTAGCTAGGGAAAGTAGATCCACATCCATAGTGGTATAGTAAAGATAACTTCAAATATCTACATGTGGAATCATTACATCATTCTTGAGTGTTGTGGCCTTAATAGGACAAAGTAGTTGTGTCATATCTAAGATTCAAAGGCTAACTTCACTCATGAGCTCAAGTCCCTCTTTTAGTTATAGTGACAACATCATGGGCATGAGTATTAGGATTTTTATGTGTCATTCCCATGAGAGGCTATCTAACCTATATATTCTAGGCTCTTTCCTTTTAGAAAGGTTGGGTTACCATTTTTGCTTGTATTAGATATTTTGTATACCACCATTAGGTATAAAGTAGAAGTAATATTAGTTTACATTTTCTCATTCTTTGACCTTAATAGGTACCCATCACAAGTGTGACTAGACATTTACATGTGCCCTTGAGGCCTTTTGTATTCATTTCTCCATCTAAAAATGAATAGGATGTGATATTATATGTCAATTTCTATGGTAAATTATCTCTATTTGTTATCTCTTTTCTTATGCTTCTGTAGTATCAATCTTTTCTTTTATTACATATCTTAATTCATGTTTTATGCAGATTTATGGTTTGTAGTGTTTAAGGGTTTGACCTATTTTATACAATTAAATTCTAAGTGTTTTTATATCTCTCAGTGCATCACCTTAGTTTTATTTGCATTTCCCTCTCCCATTTTCACCCCAAACTTTGAATGAAGAGTCATCTTCTAAAACACTAGATTGATTTACAAACTATATTTTGGTCCCATATCTATAAAGCTTCCCATAGGAGGATATTTAACCTAGATTGAGAGTTTTAGACATCAACATTACATCTATTCTTGATAGCACTTGGCATCAATATTTCTAATGAACCTGTGTAGTAGTATCATAATATCCCCTACCTCATCTATAAAATCAGGTCTATGCATGGTCTTAGGTAATCTGATGGAGGATCTTGATCCATGGCTTATTGAATATCTTCTAACATACATCCTTATTATTTTCATAAAAACATGTTGATTTTTATGGAATTATATCCAAATAACTCTTAAATTTTGGGATGACAAATATGGTACTAATGAAATCAGGGCCAAAATCTAGAATCTTTCCCCTTTCTCACTATATACATGCCTCTTATTGGGATCATAGTGTTAGGCCATTATTAGTAATAAATTAGGGATTTTAATAGATATAAGAAAGGCTTCAGCTTGTGGAAGGCCAGAGCCATAGATACTTTGCATTTAATCATTCTTGAATTCTACACCTATTCTAGCCTAATAATATCCTAGGTTGATATGACCTAAATCTATATCTTTGATCTTTTTGATATTGGACTCCAAACAAGGAGTCACTCCAAGGATCTTAGGTTTAAACTTCATCTCTTTAGGAGGCATGGAGACTATGGATATTCTTTTCAAAAACTAGCTATGAAATTTGGTAGAATCTATAGGTGTCTAGAACACTTATACTCTTTGATGGAACTTGGAGGTGTTGGAAGCACATACACTTCCCACATTGATTGAGAGATATTAAATCTCCAACAAAAGTGGAAGGTGCTTGAGGCAAGACAACTTTCCATGGAATGTTATAAGTTTGTGGGGGTTGATGGTGTTTGAGGCATGTCAGATCTCTAGTGGAAGTGGATGGTTATTAGATCACATCCACTCTCTATGATGGATTAATTTCTTTTAGGATTCTTAAATTCTCTTGGTAATTCTAACCTCCATAATAAAGTTGGACGATCTATAAGGAATATTCATTGGTTTGAAAATGGCCTAGATTTTGACTATAAAATATTAAGGTGAAAACTAAGAGTTTTTTACTTGATAAGTGCCCTTTTTTAACTTATATAACTAAGAATGAAATAAAATACACAAGTTACTAATTCACAATCTCCTAAATATAGGAAACCCTAAAATGACACTTTCAAGGAGTAATGATGAAAACTGTGAAAAATCATGGACAAATTCTTGAAAATGCTTTGAAAAATGAGAATTAAGCTAAAAAAGAAAGGAAATACTATTTAAATGAATTAGGTGATGTGGATATGGATTTTTAATCATGGTACAAGTGATAGGTTTAGCATGGCTCAAGGTTTTAAGTTGTGGCACAAGTGACTATCAAAGCTCCAAGATGCACTTAGCAATTTTTTAAATGATAAATAATTTATAAAATGATGCTAGTTGGTGGCAGAGGTTAAACCTACTTGGAGAAGGTAAAATATTCTCTAGGAATGAATGGATGATTTGGTGGGAGGCATAATTCTAGGAACAATATTCACATTTGTAAATGTGGAAGGTGCACTTCAGGTTTTGCATTCCATGAAATATAGTCAACAAAAGAACTTGGTGGAATGTAGGATTTTGTGTTGACTTTGCACATTTGAAAAGGTGCAAAGTGATCCAAGAGTTTTTCATTCCATAGAAGGGAGGTTTATCTCTTTGGTGGGATCTATAACCCATCATGTATTTTACACATTATGAAAAAGTGTAAAGTGCACATTGAGTTTTAGATTCCATCAACTTGGGTGCATGGTAAGATATAAAACCTGCCATGAATTTTGTATATTTTGAAAATGTGAAAAGTGCATGGTTAGTTCCATATTCTAAAGTTTTTTGAAGTTGATATTTTGTAGGATCTGGAGTTTGTTATGCATTTTTCATGTTGTGAAAACATGCAAAGTGCATAATGAGTTTTGAGTTCCACCAATTTGGGTGTTGGGTACTTCATGGAATTTAAAACTCGTGAAGTAATTTTCACAAGTGAAAATTTCATCCAAAGTTTTGGATTCTACAAATCATAAAGGAAAAGATGGGCCTTTTGGAGGTTTTAAGTTTTTTCTTAAAAAACAAAAGGGGTATTCATTAGGGTGTTAACTGTAATAATATTTTTGGGATAAAATAATCAACACACCTTAAAAGTAATATGGCCCCATTGTACTTATTTTATATTTGGTATGACCTTAGAGAGCCTATTCAACCTATTTTAAGACCTTTGGCTATAATATATGACTTTCTATCAAAATTATGATCAACTTCTAAGTGACCATCATGTATAGATAGGGTTGAGAGGGTTTGATAGATTTTGTAATGGTTCACCAGCCTATAGCCTCACCTATAGATCTATTACATAGTGAAATAATGAAGTTACAAACCCACAATTAGTTTACTAGTCCTAGGTTTGTGGTTTGTCTAATTTGGTGTGTCTCATGCTGGACTAGTACTATTTGTGATCTAAGTCAGTGTTTCACCCCAAACCCATACATGGATATATAGGTATTTTTTGACATATCACCATTTTGTATATTCTTACCTCTATATTATGCATCCTTAATATTTTATAATCTTGTGTCCTTTACATTCCATCATCTCATTTCAATGTTATCTTAATCCAATTCTTGGCATCCTTATCTCATCCTTATCAAACCATTTTAATCTAAACCCCAACTTAATTTATTATATTTTAGGTCACACACATGTCCAAATCATCCCCATATCATTCATATTACCCTTTCTCATTTCATTTTCATCTATATATACTCATCCTTTCCTTGATTCCATTATCCCACTATACCATCACCTAATCACATATCTATCTCACCTTAAGAAATTTAGTCTAATGTTTTGAGCTAGTTATATTGTTATCCATCCATATCATCCTATCACTCTATTCCACTATCACTCATCACTTATTCAAATCTCATACCTAGCTAATGTATTACTAGCATCTTATCACTTTGTTAATTTCATTTTAGCATCCAACTAATCATCAATCTAGTCATATCTAATCCAGTCATCTTGCCTATTCAAAACTAGTACCCATCCTATCATCATCTTGTTAATTTGAATTTAGGAACTACATAATCTTAATCCTCTTTCTATCTTAAAAACTAGGCATTATCAATATATCATTAACATTTTTTCTACTATCAGTCTAAAATCTGATCCTAGTCTTACATCATCTCAATCATATTCCATCCATCCCATCCTCACCATCACTCATCATACTAGCTCAATAATTTATCCTTACTTTGACTAAGCACCTATCCAATTTATAAATCTACCTTCACATCATCCATTCCCATTTTATCATCTATCCCCATGGATTTAGACCTTGTTCTCATATAACAGTACCTATTTGCCAATAAGGATGAGATATTTTTGGGATCCCTAGAGATGGGCACCCACCTACCTTCAAACATCAAGCCCATCAAGTGCAAACAAATTTCCCATATCCTTACACATATATAATCCCCTAACTCATCATGGTCAGAATCATTATCCATTCATCATAATTATATTCTTTACATACCTCAATATATAAGTGATAAAGTTTCCCTATTTAATTTTTACATATTTGTCAATAGGGATGAGGTCATTTTATAACTATTGGAGATGGGTGCCCACCTTCCTAATAATTTTTAAAACCTAATCCTAAGTTAACCTCCCAAACAAGTCCCTCATCAACCCTTATCCCCATATAATTATCATGACAACCAATCTTATTCCATTTCCCCATCCACTAGTCTTAGTCCTAGTCATGACTTTACTACTCCAAGGATCACCTTATTTAATGATTATATTACTAGAAACAAGGGGGTAGTCCTATTATGAATCCTTAAAATGGGTGCTTAATTTCCCAAATACCTTAAATACATTCAATTAACCTTTTCTCTAATTCACACCCATCTATAGTCATAATCCATCACTAATTCCCTATCCTACTAGCAAATAGATACCTAGCTTGACAACATCAGCATCCCCCAATGTCATGGCATCAAAATCACATTACTCTACTAATAAATCCAAAATTTTCACATCCATCCTTATCGACAGTCCATATATCCCTCTCCCTATCTCAATGGAAGCCATTTTTTGGAAATTGAGGTCTAAAGCCATGATTGTTCACCCTAAAACATGACCTCTAGAATTTTCTAAACATGTTCCCTCATGGTATAAACCCAAATGGTTTTGTATATACCACAAATTCATTAGACATTCCATTAATATATTTTGCCATTTACATATTATATCCAAAATTTAATTGGTAATACTAACATTGAAATTGAGTTTGAATCCAATACATCCACATCCAGGATTGTACAACAAGGGGTATGCCAAGAATTACTTCTCAAATATAATCAAGATTCTCCCCTCTCTAACCAAGGTCATGAATCCAATCCCATTCATACTACACACATCCCTAATAAATCCATCCCTATAACCCATTCACATCACATCCCCCATATTCATAAATCCATTAAGCCTAAATCATCCCTTCACAAAACCAAGGTAAAAGATGTACTTGTGGATAATCATATGGTTCTTACCAAATAATCACTTATGGAATACATCACCTCATCAGAATCCACATCAAAATGTTAAGATCATATTAAACATTAACATTTTAATCATAAATCATGTCAAAATAATTATCCCTTGTATATTATGAATGTCATGTTGACACCTATCTCTTCAAATATGTCTATACTATTGACTAGTCATAAGGCATGACTCTTGATCCATCTAAGGATGATGAAACTAAGAATAATTATTAGTTGATTTATTAGTCAAAGATCAAAAATTTAGATATAAATCAACTTTTGATTATAAGTCCCCTATGAGTCTTAGTGATCCTTTTGAGATTCTTGAAGACACTTTCTCTAACATTTATGTTAGGGATCCTAGTGATCTTTGTAAGGACTTTAATACCCATTATCCCCTTAATCCACCACATATCCTTAATTATTCACCTCTCCTCCATAGTCCATACCTCCCAATCTATGAATAGAATAAATAAGAACATGCATCATTGGATTCCCCTCCACATACAATATCATGTGTCGAGTATACAAGGATCTAAGAACATTATCAGTTAATCCCATCAAATAATCAAACCCTCTATGATCCAAATCTACTTAATCAATGTCAAGATGAGTCTTATAATTATCCAAGTCACAAAGAATCATCCCCTAGTATATATATATATCCTTGAAATTTTAGGTGTATCTCTAAATTAAAATCATTTTTCTAGTTAAAACTCATTTCCCTCTAGTGAATCCCATAATCAAGCACTAGGAGGCAACTGAAGTCAAAATAAAAAAATTATCATATCAAAATAATGTCAAAAATACTCATCTTATGGCCAAACATCTTCTTAATGTTTGAATTAAAGAATAAAAAAATCAAAAGGTCTTATATCCCTTAATATCATGGTACTAATCTAAAGAATCCCCTCCACCATATCCAATGGTATATGTGACTATTGAACCCCATTTCCATTCCCCATCACATCATATCATCCATCATCATCATATCCCTTATTCACATCCTATAACCCATCATCACAATCATGACATGATCCCATCCATACCATATCATAAATACCTAAGAAATATTATCCCTCATAGGGGTTACAAATACACCTAGTTAAGACAAAAATAGGAGGTTAAATAAAGAGTAATTAAAGGCCACTAGGACATCTAATAATATAGAACCCATCACGTGGTCTTAATATCACATATCCCTTAAACAAGTGTTAGTTTAAGATCTATATAGTATCAAAATTATTGCATATTGAACTTATTCAATAAATCAAGATGCCTAAAATGTTAAAAAAATTAGAAAATCAAATTAAAAAAATATTTCATCTAATAGTGAAAACTAGTCCTCTAGTAGCGTAGGTAAGCACCATGATGAAAACTAGTTTTTGACATCATGCTAAAATAATTTATTGTTTACGTTATACCATAAAACTTAGGGGAAAGTCCATCCATGTTGTATCTCTATATCCATTGTTCCTACCCATCATCCACCATATTATCTTATATCTCATTATGTCAGTCTATCCTTCCTATCTTAATCTTCATAAGGACATGTTGGGCCCCTTTTTGGTGATACCTAGTAGACCACACAAACTTAGCACATCATGACACATGGTAGTCATTTCAAATTATTTCTCTTTTGAAATAATTAGTACAAGGTATAATAATATTCAAATATCTTGTGCTAGCTAGAAGGCAGTTGCTTAGCACCTAAACTATCAAGGACATCCTTTTGAGTACTTGCATGTGGTAGTTATAGATTACAAGTGTCAGAGTATTAGAGATGGTGGCATAACAATCCCCAACAATAGATTATCACCCATCCAACTTAGAAATAATATTCCCCTCCACCTATAAAATGAAATTGAACATGAATAAATAAGGAGGCAACATTAATGTAGTGAAGCTTTATAGGATTCATTATAGAATTATACTTGTATTTTGGCTTAAAAAATAGCATGAATAATTTGAAGAATCACCATGTATCACCCAAGATCACCTATGAGCCACTAGGCTTGTATTATAACTTATATGAATGCATGCTCTATTTATATAAATTATACTTTGGGTAAACAAAATTTGAGTTAATATAAATGGTGTTGCATATCTTCTTTGTTGTTGGTTATTTTCATATAGTGTAACACTGTTGTATGTTTTTGACCTTGTTTTTATATGAATAATGATATAGTTTTCATTTTTTGAATGTGTTGTGACATAGAGTTCTATTTCAAGTCACTAAAGGAGTCATTGTGCCATATAAAATTTTTAGTATACCTATAAAATTGACTAAGTGTCAAACCTAGCATGTGTCAAGGCTCTAATAATCATGCCCAAAGTGCTAATTTGAAGAATGAGTACCTTAATATGATCCTTTCCCTTGAATCAACTAAGGAATTAAATGACTCTCAACTTGATATCCCTATGGCTTGTGTCATTAAATATTTATACCTAGCAAGGCATGGACTTGCACCAAAAGACTTATGCCTTTGAATAGTCTTATACCCCCATATCTTATCCAAGATGACACACATCAATAGACCTCCTAAGCCTAATTCAAAAATGAATACGTCCCATTAATACTAAGGTTATACCACATTTTAACTAGCCCAATATGGGCTCTGGTCTATTCACTACATCACTTGGGGTGAGTGCACAAGGCTTGTGCCTTGTCTGAAATTAATGCCAGCATAATAGTGCATTTAAATGTTGTGTACCATAAAACTTTAATATGTTTGTACCTAGCTATATAAAGGATATAAATAACTTAGATTGATCATTAATCATATGATTAGGCACATAAGATAAACAAGAAGACCTTTTTACAACATTTTTGGTTTTATTTTTAGGACCCACATTGAATTTTGTTACTATAATGGTGAAACAACTTGAGGTTATAACTTTCACCTGAGAACATCAAGCACTGGTTATAGAAAGTGGAAGATAGTTTCATATAGAAGCATCTAACATGACAAGGAAAAAATCAAAGATAATTGGTAAAGACCTACCTATATGATGCCCTGTATGAGGTATTATTTTAAAAACTACATGAGCATGTATACTAGTGGCTGGTTTCATATACCCCTTATAGAAGACAAAGTTATGACTAGTGCTTCGAGTGGACAAAGGATCACCTAGAGATGCTTGAAATACTAGATGATGTTTAGATACATGTTTTAGATATGTTATGGAATGGTGTGCTTAAAAATTACATGTTGGAATTCATAGTGTCAACCTTCTCTTGCCCAGAAGAAGCAGAGTATGAGTTCTTTCATGA
The DNA here is from genome assembly GCA_037957365.1 of Torreya grandis. Taxonomy (NCBI): domain Eukaryota; kingdom Viridiplantae; phylum Streptophyta; class Pinopsida; order Cupressales; family Taxaceae; genus Torreya; species Torreya grandis. The sequence continues at coordinate 878,939 of JARHVA010001738.1, forward strand.
ACTAATGGGCATGTTCATAAGAGGGATTGACATTGAAATTAATAAATTTCTAAGGGATTATGGTATTGAAATTGTAATAATGGAAGGATAAAATCCTTAAATGTATGGGAAATCCTAGAAGGTGAGAATGGGAAGTGTAAGTCAGGTACAATGGAAAGGGATGCGCAACTTGACACCCAAGAGATTTGAAGGTAGAACTATAACAACTAAATTCATAAGTTGACAAAGTATATATAACTTATAAATGTTGAGAAGACCTATTGTGAGTGAGAAGGCCATGGGGAAATATCCCTTGAAATATAATAGTATGATGAAAGAGTGGAGAAAGTAAGAAATTGAGATTAGCAGTTGGGTGTAGAATTCCTTGGATTCTTACAAGATGTGGTGAATGAGGATATGATGGAATCACCTACCCTATTTAAACTAGAAGTGCAAGATCATGTACTAGATTCTCCACCAAAAAATAGAAGAATGATAACTAAACTTATTATTGACATTGACTTTGATAGACTTCAAACTTTAATTCAAGACTTTATAATCAAATAAGTGATAAATTATGAGGAATTGAAATAGAATACCATAAAATAGTGAGTGATAACCCAAGGATCTAGAATATAATCACAACCATTCCCATTTAGAGGATGTCAGCTACACTAATTGGGAAATAGCTTACAAAAAGTGGCCTTGGACCACAAGTGAGCACTGCCACATTGTTGAGCTTGATGGTGAAACATACACAAATAGGGTTAGTGATCAACCCTATTATTGGAGGCTTTATAGGACCACCCCCAACAAAGATTCTAAGGGGTAAAATACCTTTGAATCTATCACTACCCATTTAGTATATTTATTATGAAATGGTGATGCACTTGCTTGAGTATCATGGAATATATAATGACATGAATTATGTGCTCAAGTGTGAACTTCAATGGTGTTGTCCCCCAAAAATATCACTCATTTTTGGGACAAAATTTGAACTGTTTTGGTCCTACAAACCAAAATTGTCTCTTCCCTTTTCGAAATTTGTCTTAGGCATTCAAATTCCTCATTTTTTAAGCTTCTCAAGAATCTACGGACTCTATAGGCCAAGTTCAATGGGATTTATAGGTTGATTTTTATGGACTCTTTCAAGGTTAGAAAAAACTATGGACTTGGTTTCTACGGACTCTATAGGCATGTTCATTTCTACAGGTTCAAAGGCTTCTGCAAGCGGGTTCAATCAAAAGAATCAATTTCCAACACTTAGTCATTTTTGGGATTGGTTCAGTGTCTTGGTTCAATCAAAAATGTCCATTGGCAAACATCTAAGCAAGGATCAAACCATTGAACCATTGAACCGTTGAACCTTGAACCATTTTGGTTCAATGGGTTCAACAAGTTTAAAGGTTAAACGCCATCAGCAAGAGTTAAGTGTTTCATCAAGGTTCAAAGTTTAATTGCTTCAAGGATCAATGGCTTCCAAACACTTATCAAAAATAAGAAGGCTTGATCCATTAAACCATTGAACCATTGAACCATTGAACCACTTTGGTTTAAAGGTTCAACAGGCTGAAGGTTCAATAAGTTCAATGCATTTGGTTCAACGAGGATCAAAAGGACTTAGCCAAATCAAAGGGAATGAACCATTGAACTGATGAACCAAAGCTTGGTTCAATAGTTGGTTCAATGCTTTGGTTCAATCAAATGGTTCACTCAGTCAGTTCATCAAATGGTTCATCTTCTTGGTTCAAATCTTGGTTCATCAGCTTAGTTCAAAGCTTGGTTCATCAGCTTAGTTCAAAGCTTGGTTCAAAGCATGGTTCAAAGCATGGTTCAAAGCTTGGTTCAAAGCTTGGTTCAAAGAAGTGGTTCAATGCAAAAGTTCAAGAGAGCCTCCCAAAGGACAAGTGCCCTTACGGAGGGCACTTGGTCAAGAAAAACACCCTTTGAAAAGGGTCATTTTTAAGGAAATAGTTAAGGTAAATTCTTTCAAAAAAATTTCTAAGGCAGACAAAGGCATAATTCTTTTAGAGTTTTGTCTGAAGGAATTCCTTTGGGAAAAAAGTATGAAAGAATTTGGAAAGGCTGTGGGAAGAAAACCTGAAGGAATCTCCAAAGGCAAAGCAATCAAAAAATTTATGTGGACTTTTTGTCCATAGGAAATATCCATGGACTTTTTGTCCATGGGAATTGTCTATAGGAAATATCCATGGGAAATGTCAGCGAGAGACTCCAAAGAAAAGGCCACCGAAGGACCCTAAAGGGCAAGTGACCTTATGGGGGAATCTCAACTACCAACTTAAAGGACACTCCCCCAAAGCCAAAGGGTCACCTTCCCTTCAAGAGGATGCAAAATAGGAAATCTGAAGAAGGACCAAGGGGTGACGTGCCTGAAGACATCAAATTCAAGAACAACTAACTATCCATTGAAAACATAGTGATGAGTGTGTGAATGTCAATTTCAAAGCTCATAAAATATCTGTTGATCCTTGCAATCTACAGACTTGAATGCATTCATAGGATTTAAGGCCAAGATCAGCAAGAAGTGACTAAGGAACAGAGTATCAAATCGAATCAAGGACTTGATTCAATTAACCAAAAAAGGAGGAATGATGAAGAAGGATCAGATTGCTAGGTGGACATTGAAAGATGCAAACTTTCAATAGCATAACTTGTTTCTCTGCATTGAGAAAAACAAATGGGTAGATGCCCCTAAATTCTAGCCTATCTTCTTAACAAAATTCAATGCAACGTGATGTGTTATTGTTCCCAAATCCTTCTTGAAGAGGCTATAGGGACTCTCTTTTATTGTAAATATATCTCTTTTTGACAATCATAAATGAAACTCTACCCAAATTGAAAGGCATTACTGAGACTTTGAGCTCAGACTGTTGATCATATTTTGTTATTGGAATAAGAAAGCAAGTGACTTTTTATACTTTGTGTTGTGATATCTTTGTTTTTGGGGAAACTGTTCTTATGTCTTTTTCCTTAATATATTTTCTATTCCTTTAATTCAACAAGCAAAATTAGTGACAGTAGTTAGGAAGGTGTCCTGAAGTCAACTGTGGAGAGACTTTGTGCTCCCATAATTGCCTTTAGTGTGTTTTATTTTCATTTCTATGTAAAGAACCTTGGGATGACCTTGTGCCCTCATTGTCCTTTGTATCTCACTCTTGGGAAATTCAGGTGGAGACTTTGTGCTACATCTCAATTTTTTGGTTACTACATCCTTAATTACATTTTGATTTTACTAACAGGAGTTTTCTTATGGCTTGCTGAATAGTACTTTTGAAAGAAGAGGAGTGATTTTTGTCATTTCCCTTGGGTTTTTCCTTTGATTCACATGCATCATCTCTGAAAAAAGAGAGATGGATGGTTTGTCCTACCCTTGAGTATTATTTTATATATATATATATATATATAGCATATCTATAGGGAACCTCCCCTTCATGAGAGGAGAGATTAGTCCCCTTTTAATGTTTTAAACCTACACATTTGGATGACCAATCTTCCTACTTTGGCTAATCAGACCTATTTTGTTTATTAGTACGCTGATCAAAAAAATTTAACCAACAAATGGCATGCTCAGGGTACTACCCAATTAAAGCATAAGGTGACTTAGTTCAATACCACCTTGATAGATCATGGCCATAATTAGTATAATAAATTTGATCTAAACTAGGATATGGTTGATTATGATATACTAAAGGAGGCCTTCTTGATGAAAATTGATATTCTTAAGTTTGAGAAATAGAGCATCATGACGTTCAAGGAAATTAACCAAGGGATATTTGAGAGCATGTGCCTATATGACATGTGGTTTAAGACCCTCCTTTCATAAAATCCATATGATATCCACCCCTCCTAACACATGTAAGGGTTTGTTGGGGGCCTATAAGTACCTTTTAAGAGATTTTTATCCATGAAAACCTTAATGAACCCCTATAATGTGCTTAAGTCCATACTCTAAGCTAAGGTAGTAAGTACCACCAACACTAGGATCAACCCATTTATGGAGACACAAATCATGTCAATATCCTCCTAACTATAGAAGCTAAATTTTAGTTTGGTGTACTAACTATGAGATTAAGGGGAATAACATGAATAATATCCCATGAATAAATGTTCATACCTGACTTCTCAATTATGAAGTTTGTCATGGGCCATATTACTCTTGAAACTATCCCCTATTTTAGTGTGCTAGTCACGTAAAACACTACTATCTATTATAATATGTGCAACACCTATACTCATTCAATATCAAATTATGGAGTCATTGATGAGATACACCAAAATATGGAGAGAGGTACATATTAGGTGATAACCATAGCTACAAGGTAGGTAGGCCAAAGAAATGAAGGGTATGTCTAGAAAAAATATTGGCTATAGGAATCAATTAGGCACACATGGTTGAGGTAGAGGATGTGGTGGAGGAAGATTCACACTGTGATCATATTACAAGTATGGGTCAACTAATCATTACCAGTGTGACTTCCCCATGTATCCAATGTGCAAGAATTTTTGGGGACCATATACAATCAAAGATTTCATAGACTTATACAAAAAACTATCTCAAGGTTAGCTTGGTGTAGATAAGGGTGATACCATTGTTAGGCATGAGAAAAAAGAAGTGAAATGCGCTCCCAAGCTGAAATAGACTCACAAAGAGAAACCTAAGGTGTAGACCATGACTTAGAGTGGGTTCACCACACAAGCACCTACTATGCCGATAAAATAATTATGCTTGGAATATGGTGAGCCAAGCTACACCAAGTGCATAATGTAACCTGAGCCAAAAATTTACACCCTACCCTAACCCAACATGATAGAAGGATGTCCTAAAATAAGTCATGAGTGTAATACAATTTTTTTAGAAATATCTCCAACTAGCTAGATATATAGAGGTATAGGTAAGTGACACATGCAAGAAGCAAGATAGCCAAGAGGCTAAAGTATAAGAGTTGATTGAGATCCTAAAGATGTCACCCATACTAAAAAACTTGCTTTTTGAGCATGTAAGGAATATAATATAGGAGGAGGCCATGCCTTAGATGATTGAAGTTATTATGCTACATATGGAGTGGGTGTATGAAGTAATGCATATTCATAACTTAGAGTATGACCAAGAACTACTAATAAACACCACTATGAATGGATGGTATATTTGTGAGTTATTTGTGGACATAGGTATTGAGGTTAACATTCTAATAAAAACTACCTAGGAGAAGATGGGATTCCCACTCTTAAATCCCTACCCTCATATGTTGTTTATGTCCAATAAAACCTAAGTTTAACCTATCAAGATCCTGAAAGGAACCATTATAGATATTATGGGCATCAAATTTTGAGCTAACTTTGAGGTAATCAAGTTGGTAGATCATGATAATTATCCAATTATCTTAAGGATACCATGGTACTATGATAACAATGTAGACATGCACTTCAAGAAGCAACACATGAATTTTGAGAATGGATAAGAGAGGGTGGTCATCCCACTCTCAAGTGATCAAGGGCTTCCATATGTGGAAAATTTTTATCTCAAAGATGATATCAACCATATTTATAACATCATGGCATGGGGCATCGATAATCTTAACCTAAATGACCAAGTAGTGCTCAAATGGGAGGATGAACAATTAGCTTATGATACAATTGATGTAGCCTATAATTGATGGGTCTAAGAGGTTTATGAAGTTACTATCTAAATTTGTTACCTAGTTTAGTCAACTGAGCCAAGGCTAGCCAAAATAGGGCTGATCAGGGTTGATCGCACTTAAAAGAAATAGGTTCCCCATGCTAAAAATCTAGTTAAAAGGGTGTTTTAACTAAGTAAAGGGAATATTGAAGTGATCCAAAAATATGGATGAAGCAACTTGTAGAGAACTATATTCATGACATTGAAGTGTGCATTCTCAAGGAAATAGATAGAATGGGTGTGCTAGTGCATACCATAAAAATTATCATTTCTCATTGATGGGCAGTATAGAGGATTAGCTTATCAACATGGAAAGATATGAAGGAAATAATATATGCTAGGTTTAGAAAGAGTAATGAGGACTTATACATACCTACTTACTCAGATGATTCTAACCCAATTGTGCATGTGCACTTGTGTGAAAAAACCTAGACCATCTATGGTGAGAATGCACCTAGAATCCTATGGGTTTATGCCTTCTATAGGATGTTAAAAACATGGGTGAAAGTATGGTATGTTGTAAATTAAATACACCAAGAGAAAAGAGATTGGGAGGTACTTAAGGAGAGGTTCATATATACCCTCTCCTTTTCACAAGACTTAGAGCTACTAGAGCCACTACAATCCATTTGTATGGTAGTGTTTGAGGACACTACCATTCTATAAGAGTGCCTTAGAGACATGTTTGAGGAGAATGGAATAGTGATCACAACATTTTTTGAAAAAAAGGTGCTTAATAGTAATTCCAATGAGGAGGATGATGAGACCTAGAAGGAGAAAAATTGGAAGACTTTAACATGAAGATAAAAACTTGTGTACCTTATGGATGATACCACCCTAGGAAAATAAGATATAACTCTTATTCAAACTCAAAAAATGGAGGGTAAAAGGAAATTTAAATACTCTCATTAGGAGAAGAATGAACCCTACCTTACACCACTCAAGACCACTAAGGTAGACATCAACACAAAAGGTGAGCCAAACATTGACATTATAGGCACTCACTAGTCTAAGGTAGAGATGGTACGAATAATAGACCTCTTGAAGGAGTTTCAATACTTATTCCCATGAAGATAATAATATATAAAGGTAACCCACCCTTCTATTTTAAAAATGAGCATCAATATGGTGGATGGCATGAGGCCTGTCAAGAAGCACTTGTATAGGATAAACCTTGATCTTTGTGCCAAAGTAAAAATGGAGATTGATATAATGTTGGTCACCAAAATCATCTACCCTATACAAGAGTATAAATGTGTGATTTCAATGGTAATAAACATCAATAAGGATGGGTGCATATGTATCTAAATCAACTATATAATTTTGAATGCCACATGCGTCACTAACCTATTCTTGACCCCATTCATTGATGAGGTCCTAGATGGCATTGTATGTTGTAAAATCCATACTTTCACTGATGGTTTTTAGGGTTACCATCAAGTGCACATTTAAGGGGAGGATAATCCCAAGATAACCTTTATGATTGAATGGGTTGTTTTTCTTATAATGTGATACCCTTTAGACTCAATAATGTGCTAACCATATTCTACAGAGTGGTGATCACTACTTTCAAGGACTTCATCCATAGGTTATTCTAAGTCTATCTCAATGACTAGACTATGCATGTCCTTGTAAAGGACCACTATGATAATAAATGCCACATGTTGGAGAGGTGAAAGAAACTTCAGATAAATTTGAACTTAAAGAAGGCTACTTTTGGAACATTTCTTAGGCACATCATCTATAAGGATGGTTTGCTTGTTGACCTTACAAAGATAGCCATCATAAGTCAGCTCTATAATCCTTCAACCTAGAAGGACATTTGCACCTTTCTAGGCCATTTTGGATACTGTAGTAAGTTTATAAAGATTTATGAATAGATTGACATTCCTATAAAAATGGCCCATTTTATTGGGGTGAGGAATAAGAGGAGGATTTATATTAAAGTTAATGTTGGTTAGCATGTCAATTCTACAATTTCTAGATTAGACTACTCCTTTCCATGTCCATGTCAATACTTTAGGTTGTACAATTGGTGCCATATTGGTGTAACCAAGTGAGGTTAAGATGGACCACCCCATCTACTTTTTAAGTAGGAAATTAATGAAAGTGAAATAGAATCATGCCACCACTGAGCATGATGCATTAGCAATGTTTTATGCCTTATAAAAATTTAGGCAATATCTATTGGCAACCCCATTCACCTTTGTTACTAATCATAAGGTGCTCAAGTACCTTTTGAACAAGCCTATTTTACATAGGTGCATATGTAGATGGATAATTATATTCTAAGAATTTTATTTCTCCATTATTATTAAACCTAGAAAGTAGAACATGGGGCAAGACCATTTGTCTTGTATAGATTTTGATGATGTGGTAGTGCAAATTAAGGATGACTTGCCAAATGTGTAACAATATAGAGTACAACACATCCCTAAATACTTAGTAGAGATTCAAATTTCCTAATGTCTAGGTTTGTGCCCCAAACCATGTAAAATAAGGAGAAGAAGCATCTTACAGTTCACATCACTCCCTTCTAGCTCATTAAGGGGGAGCTATATAAACTAGGTAAAGATGAATCCCTATACTAGTGTGTTATAAAACATGAAAGGGATTCAATATTAAAATAAACACATGAGAGAATCATAAGAGGCCATTGTAATAAAGACACAATGGTGTGCAAGATATTATAGTCAGGATTTTGGTGGCTAATCATGTTTCAATATGTAAAGGAGTATGCCAAGACATGTGACATATACCAATTCAATAGGAAGCCCAACCATTAGGATGAGATTAACTTTCATCCCCATTTTTTCCCAAGTGCAATTTAATAAATAGGCCATTAACTTTATTGGACTGATAACTCCTATAACATGGTACATAAGTGCAAGATATATCTTGGTATCCACTGACTATTACACTAAATGAGTCGAGGCTATGCCAATATATATATATATATATATATATATATATATATATAACCATGATAGTTATGCACTTCACCTAGGAGAACATAATTAGTTGATACAAGTGCCCATTAAGTTTGATTAGTAATAGTGGCACTCATTTCATCAATTAGATAGTGCACATATTCTTAATTGAATATATGGTGATGCACCGCAAGACCACCCTATATCATCCCCAAGTAAATGGCATAGTTGATTAATTTAATAAGATCTTAGGAACATGATTAACAAAGCTATGTGATTTTGGTTTCAATGATTTTTATGATCATGTTTTATTGATACTGTGGTTGTACAATATGACATATAAGTGCCTAAACAAAACTACACGCTTTCAACTAGTGTTTGGAATTGAAGTACTTTTCCCCATAGAATTTATGGTGTCATCCTTATGCATTCCATAGATTGGTTTCTTAGATGAAAAAAAATATTTTAAAATGAGGTTATAATACTTGAATAACTTGGATGAAAATTGTGCCCAAGAAAGATGGAGTCATGAAATCAAAAAGGCACACCAAATTCTTTGGCATGACAAACACATCAAGCATAAGGAATTGATTGAAGGAGCATTAGTTTTGATCTATGACTTGAAGTAACTTAAACACCTAGGAAAATTTAAAATAATTTGAATGGGCCCCTACATCATCCACCACATATTGGAGATAGGCTCATTTAATTTTTGCATGTTGTCTAGTGAAATTCTCCCAGGGCATTTTAATGGCAATAGATTGAAGCTATACTAGTAGTAGGATGGTATTTACACCATAAGAATACCAAATTATTTGTCACTATTAGGTTTTAAGTTAAGTGAAAGTATAGTTTGACACAAGCCAAACCATTCTTTTAATTTTTCTTTTGTTCCTGGTATAGTATAAAGAGGCAATAAGTTATGCACAGTGATCACAAGGACTTATCTACTAGCACTTCATGCATAATTATAGCCAGATGAGTTGATCACTTATAATTTATAAGAAAATGAGACCATGACACCTAATTTATGGGTGTTTTAATCAATATATCTCCAATGAATTTATCTAACCTTTCACACATAAATCCAATTAGGTGAGTCAAGCACTTGTGCCCTCCAAGCACATGAGGCTAGAAATATAAGTGGTGGGCATATGAAACTCACCAAGATGTAATAAGAAGAAACACAAGATCCATGTGTGAAAATTTAAAATTTTTGGGCTCTTGGAGGCCTAATAATGAACTATACTAGTGCTTTTATGCATAATACCAGTCAGGTGAGTCGAGCCCATTTGATCTCTTAGCACCTAGGGTTAGATGCCTAAATTTTTGGGCATGGGGAAGTTAAAAAACTTTGAATATTTGAGAATAAAATTAAAAATTACATAAGAACAAATTTAACCTTTGTGACACAATTACAAATAGGTGAAATAATTGATCATATGATAGAGACCAAAGAATAAGGTGAATATGCTCAACATGATTGGGTGCAAAAGAGAAGGTGAAGATACTCAACATGGTTAGGAGAAAGGAAGAAAGTGAAGATTCATAGTTTGATAATGAAAAAGAGAACTAGGAGAGAATCCAAAGTGTTATAGGTCCAATGAAATGGATTTTTATGGCATAAGGTAGGCCAAGGCAACATGAAGTGCAAGAAATCAACCAAAATAGGGAAGCATGCTTGGAATAAAAGTGTAGATAGAAGGGAAAGTAGAATTGAAGAGGATAAATCATGAACTTGTGAGGAGATATTCCCAAGTTGTCACAAGTAAGGTGAAGGTCATGCCAAATGAACAAGTATAAGAGAAGAATCATCTAAGATAGTTGGTATCCACCCAGCTTTGAATAAAAAGTGACTGTTTGAACTAAATGTCATTTCAAAGAATTAACATTAGAGAAAATTAAATGAAGTGGTGGTGGAGGCATAAAGATATGTAATTAATGTATTGATGAAAAAGGAGTTTCATGGATCTTTCAAAATTTTGTAATTTCTAAGAAATCAAGTTATCACCATGCCATAACACACCTACATTAGTGATGATAAATAAGGAAAGGGTATAAATTAATAAGTGGTAGACTTTATTAGGTTAAAAAGTTTAAATTAAATTAATACTAAGAGTGAATTTAAGTGAAAAACTAGAGATCTAAAGTACAAAAACCCTATTCCAATTAGAACTTGAGGACTTTCACGCATGAGTGAATGATTTCATACTGGGAAAGATTGCATTCATAGTAAGAGTGATTTAGAGAAGTGTGGAGAAAGGATTTATCAGGAATTATATATTTGGAAAGAGGATTAACACCCTAGCTACCATTAAAGGTCAATGAAGCTTGAGAACTAAAGGAATAGTCATAGATCTCATGACTATAGAAGTACCACCAACATTTAAGGCTTTGATAAACCACACCTTCCACATTTTAACACAAGTAGGTTCAAGATGGTAAATAAACATAAGGGATTGAGATTTGAACTTGTAAAACAAGACCCAAAATAGGTGTGTATAGTGCCTAAATTGGCCACTACAAAAATAATGATGTAGAAAGTAGAAGCATTGAGTATGGTGTAGGTGGACATCGAGGTGCTCAATAAAATGTCCTACCAAGTAATGCAACTCCCTCCAAAGGTCATAATAGCAGAGGATTGGCACTCTTTTATGAAAATTTGCTAGCTAAAAGAGTATATATCATCTAGTCAATTGTAGGACCTCATGCAAGATTGGATGGTGGACATAGGGTATAAGATGGTGCAATTTCATTCCCTATTTGACATCTTGATCTGAGATAAATTGATAGCATCTGACATAACTCAAATTTATGAGTTTCCATGATTTGGGAAGCTAAAATAATTTATTCAATTCCTACTCTTGAATTTCTATAAGGACAATATTTACTTCACAAGGAGGTGCATGAAGATCTATGCATAGTTGATAAAGAGATTAACTAGGCTTCTAGACACTGGTAAGGACATCTATAATATGGTGGATGATGATGATGATGAGGTGAACCATGTAGCTGAGATCCTAAAGTATTATTAACCAAATTTGACCATTTAGGTCAAATTAAGACCCATATAGGAAAAAAATTGATATTTATATGTTTTAAGGGTCTAATATTTTGTCATAGGGTATGTTATAGTATATTTGATGCAATTTAATGCCTTAGTCTTGGTCTAATTAGTTTATATGTCATTTTGAGTCACTTAGTAGCCATTTAGGGGTCACAAATGTATGTGTCATGGTTTTAAATTTTTCCAAGTGTCTTAGTTTCCTTTAAAATGTCCAAGAAGTCAAATTCCATATCAAGAATGTCAGTCTCATCTAAAACTTAAAAGTTATCTAACTAAAAATTAGGAAATCAACTAAAAAGGAGGAAATTGGTACTTTTACAGCCCATAAGAGAGTGTGACACATGGGATAATGTTTTTAGATGAATCTTACTATTATTTAGACTCATATAAATGGTTTAAATGTTTTGTAAGTGCTATAAAATGTCCAAAACTATTCTACTCTTTCTTCACCTTTTTAGACACATAGAACCAGTCAACATGTATGTGCTTGGTATAGATAGTTGGAGAGGTTTCAAGTCAAACACATCTAGGAGGTGGTATTAAAATTATATAGATTAATTTCCATAATTTTTTTTGAAATATTATTTAACTATGCTCTATGAATCATCTCTAAGAAGTTGATTGTGTTTTTTTACTCATTATTTCCTGCACCCTATAGGTTTTGATCTAATTTGGATAAGTATATAAGATATAGCTAGTGATATTGATTTTAAATTTATTTTTATATCTCCTCAAACTATATCCATGCTTGGTTTCATTTTTCATGATTTTTTGATAGGCAAGTCACCTCATGTTGTAGGAAGGTGTCACCATGTGAAGTCTCAGTCAAGGTCTGCTTGTTTGAAAAAAGTTTGGTTCTCTATAAAGGTCTCATGTCAATGGAATATGATGTTTCCCATGTCTAAATGATATGTTTATTTCACTCTTCCATGTTTTCTTTCATAACATTATGCTTTGATCAAACTTGCATTTCTATCATGCTCATAATCAATTTTGTAACAAATTTTAATGGCAGTCATGTGTGTAAAGCTTGCCTAGCTTGTTCATGGAGTTGTAATGAAATTATATAAAATTTTTTAGGTAATCAAGATCTAAAGAGAGTCCATTTTAAATTTTTTTTTAGGATGCAATATTGGTTGTAAGTTTATGCAATGCATAAACTAGCCACTAGTTACCACTGTTTATTATATAACAAGTGTTTGCAATAGGATATCACATTGGAATAAAGGTTTTGAAACTTGTATCAAGATACCCATATTTAAATACATGAATTTTAACACTTCATGTGGCACTTGAATTGATCATAAGCACATATATCTCACATACTATCCAAATTTGTACCCACTTCTTGTATGTGGAAATATCCACATATAGCTGGCACCATAGAGTCATGAAGGTATTTATATGAGGAAGTTGGAACATGGTAAAAACTTTTTTAGAGTCATATTATGTATGAATTATTATGGAAGACCTATTTTAAGTGTCAAATTGATAAATATAAGTGTAAACCACCTTCAAATATGTGATGATTGAGTTTAGGGACTTTGTCCCTAAAAGGTGAAAATAGAGGTCTGAGCCATTTTGTGGATATCTATAACAAGGTTACAAATAATATTGGTAAATATAAGTTAATATGTCTTATATTCTCCACATAGGAGTCTAAATTTCAAAAATAAGGAAATGATTTGGTCATCTAGGTTTCTTGCTAGAAATTCCCAGATTTACAATTTCATGCACTAATCTCAATTAGTCTTTTTTATAGTTTTGAACCCAAAGAGACCTCTTCACACAAGGTCACAAAACTATACCATTCCACCATGATTTAATGGTTCTGATCTAAAGGATCATCAAAATAAGATGATATGTGGTGTTTTAACTCCATACACACCTACAGGTGCCCCATCATGCAAAAATACTCACCAATAACTGATTATAGGAGCACACGGTATATGATAGAGGATTAACATGTAAATATCAATATTTTTTTATGAAATATTATTGCAAATGGTATAAATGTATAAATTTAAGGTGGAACATTTCCCAACATGACTTCTCACCCACATGCCTCTATTTGCTCTAATACAATCAATTATAGATGACTATAGGTAACATTAAGTTGAAGAGTGAGGTATGAGTTTTATTATAACATAATTATGATTATAAATGGGCCAAAAAAAGTATAAAATGATCCTAAGGGACTCTATGGTAGTCTATAAACATTGTCTCAATCTTAGATCATGCAAAGCAACCTATAGGTAACCCTCCAAAGCAAAAAGCACAATCAAGAAATGCATATGGTCTTATGAGTTGAAGGTATTAATAAAGGTAAATGGAGAGTTGAAGTAATGGTTAAACTTATAAAACCTTAATCATGACCAAAATATCCTCATTACACCCTCATGGTGGATATATAATAAAGAATTGGCTCTAAATAAATAATACATAGTCTATATTAAAATATCCTGCACACAGTTTGTCTTGTAATTTTAGAGAGTTGGAAGGTCAAATGATATAAAAAGGGATGAATTTTTGTGTATAAAATATTTATAAATAGGATAATCCCCTCCAAATTTTTTTTATGGATAAATAGGGGAATTTCCCTCTATTTTGTCTCAGATAGAGAGCTCTCCCTTTATGAGCAAACCTTTCATTTTTGAGAAAGAGGGATAAAGAGATGGACCGGGAGCTAGGTGAACCTTTAAAGAATGTTTGGAAAGTTTTAACACACCTATATAAACATTTAAAACAAATGATATAAGGTAAAATCCTAAAAATGAGGTCTAAACCCTCAAGGTTACAGTCATGACTATTAGGTAGGGTTTAAGCTTAGTGCCCAAATGTGGGGTCAATGTCATTTATAGCCCTGGGTGGGAATTATAACCTTATGTAACATTTTTTGGGGGTAATTTAAGATGTGTTCAATATTTCACCTTATAGAGAAAGCACAAGGAATCCGCTTTTGAGCTCAGGGATAACTCAGGGGTATACAAAATGAAGGTTAAATATTGATAGAGCAACTTCAAATGCTCACATATCCTTTGGAACTTTGCATGGAGATCTAAGAAGTTTGGAGTGGTTAACAGGGGTATTTAACATAACTCTTGTGAAATTTTTTGGAAGTTATTATGTCATAGCTTTATGAAAAAAGATTAAGAGCCTAAAATACCTAAAACCCCTGGAAACCCTTGGATAAAAACCTAAATGAGAAAACAAGGATAGAGGGTTACTTAAATGCGATGAAATGACCATTAAATTTTATTTATTCTGCACAAGAATCTTTAGGTATCCTCCTCATCAACTTTTGTGCTACCCTACATGTACAAATAGGGTAAAAAATTGCTTTCTTTAACTATTTTATGAATTGTACAGGTTATAGATAATTTCAAGAGGAGAAATAAAATTTATGAGTGATATTAGGACTTATTATAACTTATTATTACCATTTTATACAATATAAAATATCCAAAGTGTTATTACAAATAGCTCCATCTCAACTAGTCAAACTAGCATAGTGACCATGATAGTGAGAAAGGTGAAAAGCTTCAAGTAAGATAATTTTAAGGCATTATTGATTCCTAGAAGGCCATGGATGGCCTTGAAACATGCAATTCATCCCATTTTATGTATTTTAATTATAAATGTAATAATTTTTGGAATCCAAGTGTGCAAGGTGTGTGAAATAGGGAGTTTCTTTTATTACATGTAGTGATGTCTCATTTCTAGAGGAATATAGATGATTAGGAATTCATATAATGCATTAAATATAATTTGAATAACCCATAAATATCATTTCAATCATTATATTTTTCCTTAGTTAGTTTTGGATGTTCCAACAGAGCTAGACGATGAAGATAATTTTTTGTGTAGAATAAGGAATTTCATGCCATATTTCATGAGTTGCATAGTTTGGAGAGCCATTTTTCCTATCATACCTTGAATTTTCTATCTCTTAATTCATTATTTTCACATCTAAATCCTCTTCTCAGCATGACAAGTTTCCAATTGACCTTTGGACATCTCTCTTCTCACTTCTCTCTCAAATGTTATAAGTAATGACTTTTTGAGTTCTTAAGGGTAGACTTTGTTTGTTAAAGGTGAAAACCTATCCATTTTTACATTTTAATGTCTCTTTAGTAAATAATAAATTGAATTTTCATACTTAAATATCTCATAATTGAGTCTTGTTTTAATCTTGTTGATCTTTTCTAGCAAAAGAGTCTCTTCTAGCATGTTGTCTTTGATTGTCCACCAAGTGTGCATAAAAGTAATTGTTTTAGGAATTTGTTAATTTTATTTATTAGTTTATTATAGTTTTATAAGTGTTTTATTATTTTATTCTCTAAATTATCATCATTATACCTCCTAAGCATCAATATATCTCTTGAACCTAGCATATAAAACATTGATGTAAGAATTTGTCTTGAGTTGTGAGTTATGTGTGAAATAAGCTTTGATTTGCTCTAAGTAGTATAAGTTTAGTCAATAGGAGGAAAATATTTATTGGTGCATCACCTTTTAGATTTTTTAGTTTTTTATTATTAAACCTTTTCATTCAAAGTTGATAAGAAAGTGTTTCAAAGAGTGCATAAAGGGAACTTTCCCTTCTAGAGATTCATCTCTCCTATTAGTTACCCATAGCTTTGACATGTTTCCATTGTGCCACTTAGATGAGGAGAGCTGAGACATATCCTTAAGGGGTACAAATCCAAGTGACAATATCCTTTGACACTCTTTGTGGGACTCTAAGTCCTAGAATATTATCTAAGATTGGTGTTAATCTTGGCATATTTGTATATACAAGAACATCTATATTCAGTACCTGGTGACTCCACTAACTTTTAAAATCTTTGGTTGTTGATCATTCAAAAATTTACATGACAAAGGTGACCACTAGGTCTATTACTAAAGGTATACCTTTTAATTTTATGCAATATTTTAACTCTAGATTTCAAAAGACATGGGATAGGATCCCAGCCCTTGTGAGACCCACTCTAAGTTGTGCTTTCTTGTATTACCTAAAAGCATTGAATAATGATGTAGCCATGATGATCCAATATATGGGTGGGAATACACTATATGGTTCCTATGAGATAGATATTAATGCTGATAATTGTCTTTTTCAAGAATAAAATATTGTTCTTAGACCACCAATTCCATTATTTCCTAATTTATAGCCTCCTATACAAACTACATTACCTACCTAAGCTCCTTTGCCTAATAACCAAAAGAAGTCTACCCTTACCCCTACCAATGAGATTCATGAAGTAAAGATTTTGATTCAAAGTGATATTGATGAGGTTTTTATTCTCAAAAGACAATAATCCCAAAATTATAGGCTTTATCAACCTTACAAATAGTTTGGACAAGCAAGTAGGCCTCCTTTTCAAGGTAATACTCAAGTACAAGGTCAAATAACTCAAGATAGACCTTACCATGGTTTCAATCCTAATTCACCATAATCTTATAGAGATCTTATTCCTATTTAAAATACTCTTATCTAATAACAACCATGGTATCTTACCTATGACCAAAATCAAGTCCAAGTTGCATATGCCAATGAAATGCCTAGTCAAGCCACGACAATGCAAATTAGTCAACTACCTCAAGTTCCCACTTTTGAGGTACCAATATAAAATTTAATGGAAAATGGAAAAAAATAACTTGATTATACTCTTATTAATCATTTATAGGAAGAATTTTGTGCCATAAATCAGTTGGGAAGTTCAAACAATGTGAATGATATTGTATCCTCTAACACTATATCTAAGAAGAGGGTTGTTGAAGAGGCACAAGGGAAAAATCAGGGACATATTTTGAATCCTACATCACCTCCAATGGCATGTGGGTCTAAATTATCTCCTAAGGTTTAGGAAAATCATAAATATCAGAATTTTAGACTAGCTCCTACACATCCATCTTTCCATGCTACATCATAAGGTATTACTGCTTCCAAAGATCCATTCAAGATGAAAAATCCTTATATCAATGTTTTGGATCAAATGAATAAGTTACACATGAATATTTAATTATATGACTCATTAAAAATAATGGGATAAAATGATATTTTACAAAAAGAATTACTTGGGTTAAGTAAACCAATTAGATCAGTAAAAGTAGAAAATGTTATTTTGGTGAATGGAATTCAGCCCATTAATGGGAAAGTAAAGATAACTAATAAGACTCCTCCTTTTTATCTTTCCTTGATTATTTATGATTGTTTATTTCATAATTATATCATATATAATTGGGCTAGTACCTCAATCATACCTAAATCAATAGCGAATAAAATAGACCTCAAGTATGAACTAATGGATAAAGGAGTTATATAATTGGATGGCTCACTAGTTAAGACATTGGGATTAGTCAAGGATATGAATTTTAATTCACATGATTTTCTTACTTTTTCCATCTCTCATGATTTTTTTTTTGAAAATTTACCCCCATACTTTGCTCTCTATTTGTCAAGAGAGTTTACAACCAAGATAGGTGGATACATGGAAGTAAATTGGTCATACATGGTTTTAAAAACAAGGTATGGTACCAAGGTAAAGATTTAATCAGAACCTATTTTTCATAATAATTTAGAGACATACATGCCTAATGTTACAAATGTCAATTATACTATTCTTGATGAGGATGAACTTCACATGGTTGGGGATCTGAACACTATGAACATGATCCTTATAGATTCATAGAATAAGTTGGTCTTGGAGTGTATTATTTTCATGAAGAAGGATATTTCATGTCAAATATGATGAAAATAATTGAGTCTATGGATGGTCTATGGAAAATATATTTTGATGGATCCAGAAGCAAGGTTGGATAAGGTGATGGAGCAATGTTAATATCTCCATCTAAGTAAAGGTATTACTCTACTTTAATATTTAACTTCAATTGTACTTTTAATGTATTAGAATATGAGGCCCTCATTCATGGTCTTGAATGGGATATAAAAAGAGGTGTGAAGGAGTTAAAATTTTATGGTGATAGTGAGTTGATTGTGAATCAAGTGAGAAGTCAAAATATGACTAAGAAATCTTTGACTAAATCCCATAAGAATAGAGTGTGGATCTTATGGAATATCTCCAATATTTCAACATTCAATCTATACAAAGAGAAGATAAGAAACATGTTAATAGGTTGGTAGCCATTTGAGTTCAATTTGATATTCCAAAAGAGATAAGAGATGAAAAGAACTAGACTCATATAAAAGTGATTGTAAGTCCCTATATACCTGATAATGTCACTAATTGGAATGTAATTGATAGTGACCATCAAATATATCTTTTTCTACAAGAGGAGGCTGAGTTTTCCTCAAAAAACTAGTCCAAACTACATAAGTAATATAGAGGACAAATTATACAATCGAAGACAAAAAAGCTCCCTAAAGGCTTAGTCACACTCGAAAGTATTATCAATGATGATGACTAGTTAAAGAAGGAAAAGGTAAGAATGTATACTAAATAAGAAAACTGTGAGAGAGTAAAAATCTTCAAATATAATTTTCTTGCTCTTAGGAACGTATGTACTAGAGAAGAAAGATATGCTTTCATTGAATTATACAAATAATTTTTTGATATCTTTGCAAGGGAATATAGTGATTTAAAAGGTTTTGATCCAAATATAGATCAACATACCATAGAGTTAAATGAGAATTTTAATCCTATCAATAAAAGGCAAAGGCCAATCAATCCTAAGATTGATCCTCTTATGAGAAAGGAGTGTACAAACTTGATTGAGTCTAAGATAATTTTCTTATTAAAAATTCATCTTAGTTTGAAAAATTAGTCCTCATAAAGAAGAAGATTGGGGAGATCATGTTATGTGTTGACTTTAGATATGTGAATAAAGCTTCCCTGAATGACCATTATCCTATTCCTTCCATGGAGCAAATGTTTCAAGTTACTATAGGTAGTGAAAGGTTCTCACTCCTTGATGGATATTCAAGGTATAATAATATTTTGGTAAAGGAAGGATATCAATACAAGATTGCATTTTTCACTAAATGGGACACACATGCTTATAGTAAAATGCCTTTTGGTTTGTCTAATGCTAGGGAAACCTTTCAACATGTAATCGATATGGCTTTTCAAGGTATAATAAATGATATAATGTTGGTGTATCTTGATGATATCACAGTCTTCTCCAAGAGTGTAAAGGATCATTTAAATCATATTAGTAATATTTTTGAAAAATGTAGAGAGTTTGGAGTCTCTCTTGATCCAAAGAAGTGTGTTTTTTCTGTTCATGAAGGAAAAATTTTGGGATACATTATTTCAAAGAAAGGTCTATACATAGATTATAAAAGGGTGAGTGTAATATTGGCATTGACTTTACCCAAACACAAGAAAGGTTTACAAATATTCTTTGGAAAAATCAATTTCATAAGGAGGTTATTCTTGATTTTTATAATTTAGTCAAGCCTCTAATGCTAAGGAAAGATGAAGTGTAGAAGGAAAGAGAGTTTTGGAGAGATCAAGAAAGCTATTTCTCAAGCTCCAACTCTTGCAAACCCTAATTTCTCAAAGGATTTCAACTTGTATAATTTTGGAAATGAAAAATTAATCTCTTCCATGCTCACTCAATCAAATTAGGAAAACTTAGAGCAGCCTATTGCCCTTTTTAGTCAAGGATTGGAAGGCTATGAGGTAAGATACACTTATGTAGAGAAGCAAGTAATTTCAATTGTTAGAAGTCTAAATAAGTCTAGGAACATGTTATCTAATAACAATTTTAATATATTGGTACCTCATTTTAATGTTAAATACTTCTTTTTGATTAAATATTTGAATGAGAAAAGATTTAGTTGGATTATAAAAATAATGGACTAAGATGAAGAAATCAAGACAACCAAGATAGTAAAAGAGAAGGGAATATGTAAACACTTTGATTCAAATTTAAAAGAACAAAAGGAAGCTCTTTTAACCCTTAAATATGATCCTATGATAGCTGCATATTCACCAATGAGGATATGGACATAATAAATGATCAATTTTCTTTAAAAATCTGAGTGTCCACAAGGCTTAAATAGAGTGAAGAGAAGGTAATTCAGATTATAATTTATTCCTTATGTACTTATTGATGGATTATTATTTAGGAAATACTTATTAGGTTTACTATTGATATTTTTTTAATTATATTAGGTTAAGAAGATATTATTAAGTTTTATGATGGACCAGTAGGTGGTCACTTTACTCTAAGAACCACAGCTATCAAGATTATGAGAGCTTGTTATTTTTGGCCTAGTTTGTTTAAAGATACTCATGATTGGGTAAGGAAATGTTAGAAATGTGCTCTATTTGATGAAAATAAAAATATTTCATCCTTACCACTTCATCCAATATAAGTAGACCAAACTTTTATATAATGCGGTCTAAATTTCATAGGCTTAATCAACCCACCTTCTAATGTTGGTCACAAGTGGGTGTTAGCTACCACATATTACTTTATAGGATGGGTGGAGGATATAGCTCTCAAGGAAGAAAATGAAAGTTTAGTTTTATACCTTTATGAAGGTATAGTGACAAGATTTGGGGATCCTTTAACAATAATTTTAGATAATGCATTGGATTTCCTTGGAATGAAGATAAGTGAGTGGGATTCAAAACATGGTATTTAACTTAGTAATTCTTCCAACTATTATCCATAAGGGAATGGACTAGTTGAGTCCACTAATAAGAATATAATTAGCATTATCAAGAGAATAATGGAGGAGAACCAAAAAACTTGGCATTTCAAATTGAAGATAGCTCTTTGGGTTGATAGAATCACCCCTAAAAGAGCCATTGGAAACTCACCATATACACATGTTTATGGAAAAGAGACTATATTGACTATTTCACTTGAATTACTAAATTTTGATCTCACTTACTAGCTGGAGTTGATGGAAAATGAAAGTATGGAGGTTAGATTATGTGAGTTTATGGAGCTTAAAGAAACAAGGGATTAAACTATACAAAATATGAGATCTCATCAAGTTCAAATAAAGAGATAATTTGATAATAAATCCACCCCAATAATATTACAATAAGGATACATTGTTATAAAGTGGGATGAAGATAGGGTTAAGCCTGAAAAACACACAAAGTTTGATTTTTTGTGGAGTGGCCCTTATATCATCACTCAATGCAAGCAACATAATGCTTTCCAACTCTGAAGGTTAGATAGAGGGGATATTCATATCCTAGTAAATGGGATCTATTTTAAACATTTCAACTAAGGTCTTCCTCTCTCTTTGTACATAGATGATGTTTTTCTTGTTTTTTCCTATGTGCATATGGACATATGTGAGTCTTGTTGGTGTCTTATTTTATTTTGTGTTGTTTGGTGTGGTTTGGTTGTTTTGAGTATGTTTTAATAAATTCCTTACTAGTTATCTTCAATAATTCATTGATTGCCTTTTCCCATGGATAAGGCTATGGATCTTTAGTAAAGTAGGCATACTACCCCTATGAGTCACCATTTTGTTGACCAAATTTAACCCTATAGGTAAAATTGGGACACTTATAGGTAAAAAATTGATCTTTAAATGTTTTGGGGGTCTAATATTTTTTAATGGGGTATGTTATAGTATATTTTATGTAATTTAATTCCTTATTAGAATGTCATAATATAATTAGTTTATATGTCATTTAGAGTCATTTAGTAACCATTTAGGGGTCATAAATGTAAGTGGCATGGTTTTTAAGGTGTCCAAGTGTCCTAGTTTCCTTTAAAACATCCAAAAGTCATATTCGCTATCAATAATGTTAGTCTCATCTGAAACATGTAGCTTATCTAACTGAATATCAAGAAATCAACTAAAAAAGGAGGAGTTTGGCATTTATATGACCTATAAGAGATTGTGACACATGGGAGAAGGTTTTGAGATGACTCTTTATCATAATTAGACTCATATTAGTGTTTTACATGCTTTTAAATTTATTAAAAAGGTCCAAAAATATTCTAGTCCTTTGCCTTTCTAGATAAATAGAACTAGTCAATAGGTTTGTGCTTAGTACAACTAGTTGGAGAGGTTCTAGATCAAAAAAATTTGGGAGGGGGTATTATAATAACAGAGATTAATTTACATAATAATTTTTCAAATATTGGTAAACTATGCTTTATGAATCCTCTGTAACAAGTTTACTATGTTTTTCTACTCATTGATTCCTACACCCTATAAGTTTTTATCTAATTTGGATAATTCCATACAATCCAAATAGTGATGTTCATTTAAAATTATGTTTTATCTCTCCTAAAATACTCTCCATTATTTTTTTCATGTTTCATGGTGTTTTGATAGGCAAGTCATCTCATGTTGGAGGAAAGTGTCACCATGTGAAGTTTCAGTCAAGGTTTCCTTGTTTGTAGAATGGTTGGTTCTATGAAAAGGTCTCATGTAAATGGAATATGATGTTTAAAATATCTCAATTACATAATTATTTCACCTTACATGTTTGGTTTCATCACATCATGATTTAATCAAACTTGTGTTTTTTTAATGCCCACAATTAGTTCTTTAACCAATTTCAATGGCAATTACATATGTGAAGCTTGCCTAACTTGTTCATGGATTTGTAATGAAAGTATATCAACTTATTCAAGTCATAAATATATTAAGAGAGTCCATTTTAATGTTTTAAGATGATGTAAAATTGTTTTCAAGTTCATGCACCACATAAACCAGCCACTAGTTACCAATGCTTGCTTTATAACAAGTGTTTGGAAGAGGATATCACATTAGAACAGAGGTTTTAAAACTTGTCTCAATATCCCTATATCAACAAACATGCATTTTAACAATTTATGAGGGCCTTTAATTTATCATAAGAACCTATATATCACATATTGTCCAAATTTTACTCACTACTAGTATGTGAAAATGTCCACCTACAGGTGGCACCACATCATCATGAAGGTATTTATACAGGGAAGTTAGAGCATGGTAAAACCTTATTTAGAGTCCTATTATATAGGAATAATTATTTTATACCTATTTTAAGTTTAAAATTGACAAATATAAGTGTAAACCACCTTCAAATATGTGATGATTGAGTTCAAGGACATTTTCCCTAAAAGGTGAAAATAGAGGTTTGAGTCATTTTGTGGATACCTTATAACAAGGTGACAAAGACTCTTGGTGTATCTAAGTGAATATGTCTTGGATTATCCACATAGGATTACAAATTTTAAAAATAATGAAGTGACTTGGTCATCTGGTTTTCTTTCTAGAGAATCCAAAAGTTACATTTTTATGCTCTAAACCTAGTCAGTACATTTTTGAACCCAAAGAGACCTCTTTGCCCAAGGCTAAAATAATAGACCATACCACCATGATTAAAGGGTTTAAAAT
This sequence comes from Torreya grandis, assembly GCA_037957365.1. Lineage (NCBI taxonomy): Eukaryota > Viridiplantae > Streptophyta > Pinopsida > Cupressales > Taxaceae > Torreya > Torreya grandis. The sequence goes on from JARHVA010001738.1 coordinate 902,947, forward strand.
AGTTAAATTTGGATTTATTATCTAAAATATCATCAAAATAAGATGATATTTTATGTTTTAAGATCCATACACATCTACAAGTGTCCCATCATGCAAATATACTCAATTACAATTGATTGTAGGAGCACACAGTCCATGATAGAGGCTTAAACATGGTACTATCAATTTTTTTTTATTAAATATGATTCCAAGTGGTCTATTGGGTCCAAATATAAGGTGGAACATGTCATAAGATGACTTATCACCCACAATCCTCTACTTGCTCTAATATAGTCAATTGTAGTTGATTGTAGGTAACATTAGGTTGAGGAGTGAGGTATGAGTGTTAGTATAACATAAGGATGATTATAAATGGGAAATAACAAGTAGAAAATGATTTAAATGGAATATATGGTTTTTTTAAAACATTTTTTCAATATTAACTCATACAAATAAACCTATAAGTACCCATCCAAAGTAATAAACATAATCAAGAAATGTATACTATCTTGTGAGTTGAAGGTATTTATAAGGATACATGGAGAGTTGAAGTGATGGGAAAAATTATAAAAAATTAATTGTGAAAAAAATATCCTCATTAAACCCTCATGGTGGATATAAAAAAGATAAGGATCTCTAAACAAGCAATACATAGTCCATATCAAAAAATATTTCACACAGTCTGCCCTTCCACAATCTATCTTGGAATTTGAAAAAGTTGGAAGGTAAAATGATATGACCAAGGGATCAATTTTTGTGTATAATGTATTTAAAACTTTTAAAATACTATAAAACTTTTGGGTTGTCTATAAAAAAAGGGTAAGTTCCCTCTATTTTGTCCCAGATAGAATACACTCCATTTATGAACAAACCCTACATTTCTTAGAAAGAGGGATAAAGAGATGGAATAGGAGATAGGTGAACCTTTAAATAATGTTTGGAAACTTTAAAAAAACCTATATAAACATGTAAAATCAACAATATAATGGATAATCCAAACAATAAGGCCTAAACCTTCAAGGTTGTAGTTAGGACTATTAGGTAGGGTTTAAGCCTAGTTCCCAAATGGGGGGTCAATGTCATTTATATCCTTGGGTAGGAATTATATCCTATTAGATAATGTTTTTGGTGTAATTTCAGATGTGTTAAATATTTCACATTACATAGAAAGCATAATGAATCCATGTTTGAGCTTAGGGACAACTTAGGGGTATACAAAATGAATGTTAAAGCTCGATAAAACAACTTGAAATGATCAAATATAATTTTTAAATTTTCATGGATATCCAATAATTTTGGAGGGGATAAAAATGGGGTTTATAATCACTCTTGTGAAATTTTTTGGTAGTTATAATGTCATAGATTTATAAACAAAGCTTAAGAGCCTAAAAAACCTAAAACCCTTGCAAACCCTTGTATAAAGACCTAACTAATAAAATGAGGATAGAGGGATACCCAAATGGGATTAAATTACCATTAAATTTAATTTAGGTTTAACAATACTATTTATGGCTCCTCCTCATAAACTTTTGTACTACCCTACCTATACAAATAGGGTACAAAATTGTTTTTTAACTATTTTGTGCATTATGTAGGTATAGGTACTTTCAAGATGATAAATAAACTTTTGGAGTGATATTAGGACTATTATAACTAAATATTACCATCTAATACTACATAAAATATCCTAAGTGTTCATATAAGTAGTTCCATCTCAACCAATCAAACTAGTATAGTGAACATGATAGTGAGAAGAGTGAAAAACTTTAAGTAATTTGATTTTAAGGTGTGACTAATGCCTATAAGTCCATGTATGGAATTTAAACATGTAATTAACCCCATTTTTTGTATTTTAATGATAAATTTAATTATTATTGGAATCCATGTGTGCAAGGTATGTGAAATAGGGATTTTCTTTGATTGCAGTTAGTGATGGATAATTTTTGAAGGAATCCAAGTGATTAAGAATGTATCCAATGCATGAAAAATCTTTTTCATAACCCATCATTCCCATTTAAATAATTATATATATACATACATACATACATACATATATATCTATATATATATACACACATACATACATACATACACACACACACACACACATATATATACACACACACATATATATATATACATATATATATATATATATATATACATACATACATATATATATATATACATACATACATATATATATATATATATACATACATACATACATATATATATATATATATATATATATATATGTATACACACACACAACACACACACACACACATATATATACCTAGTTTGTTTTAAGATGTTCCAATATAGCTAGATGATGAAGACAATTTTCTTTATCAGAGTAAGGAGTTTCATGCCACATTTCATGACTTTCATAATTTAGAGAGCCTTTTTTCCTATTATAACTTAAATGTTCTATCTCCTACTTCATTATTATGTAAATATGACTCTTCTCATAATTACAATTTTCCAAGTTACCTTTGGACTTCTCTCTTCTCACTTCTCTCTCAAATTCTATAAGGAGTGACTTTTTGAGTTCTTAGGGGTAACCTTCATTGGTTAATGGTGAAACCCTATCCATTTTTTAATTTTAATGTATATTTAATTAATAATAAAGTGTATTTTCATACTTACATGTTTCATAATTGAGTATTTTTATAATATTATTGATCTTGTCTAGTAAAAGATAGTCTTTTCTAGCATGTTGTCTTTGATTATCCACCAAGAGTGCAAAAAAGTAATTATTACAAGTTTTTGTTAGTGTTATCTCATAATGTATGAAAATTTTAGAAGTGGTTTATGATTTTATTCTCCAAAGTATCATAATTATCCCTCCTAAACATAAATATACATATTTAACCTATCATATGAAGAATTGATGTAACAATCTATTTTGAGTTGTGAGTTATGTGTGCAAGAAGCTTTGATTTTTTATAAGTAGTATAAGTTCAATAAATAGGAGGAAAATAATTATTGGTGTATCAACTTTTATCTTTTTTATTTTTTTATTCTTAACCATTTTCATGAAATTTTGATAAGAAAGTGTTTCAAAGAGTTCATGAAGGGAACTATCCCTTCTAGAGATTCATACCTGTTGGTCACTCGTAGCTTATGAGATGTTTCCATTATGATACTTAGATGAGGAGAGCTGAGATTTCTCCTCAAGGGGTGAAAATATATTTTAAAATAATTATTTTGAGGTGGATTTCATGTTACCCATTAAGGAGTGCAAGGACCCTAACATGAGGGTGGTGATGCACCTTATAAGCTTTAAACTATGCCTAGGTAGTCAATGGACCAATGTGACTAAGGCATACCTTTGCATCACCTATCACATAGTATATGGCATGTAGTTCAACATCTCCAAATTCATAATTGATAAATTTTTAAATAATTTTTAGGAGTTCCATAAGAAAAGGTGACATTTATAAGGGGATCCATCCTCATTATCATGAAGGAGATTAGGATTCTAGATGGGGATGAGGACAACCTTTGAGTCCATCTAGAGCATAATTAATACTTGGTATAGAATTAAATTAATTCATGAGACCACCCTATTTTAGTTCCAAATATAATACTCATGTCATGGGGTGGTGTTATAAATAAATATAAGCCTTCGAGCTAGAATGACACATCCCTTAAGGGCTCTCTTAGAGTATGTTTGAAATGGTAACCTTTACCATAATGTAGTAATATTGTGTAGTGTGTTTGTTACTATTTTATGGCAACATGTTAGGGTGGATAAATATCCTCTACACCTTATAAGTAAGATAATTTAGGGATGCACTACATCAGATTCCCAATCACAATAGTTAGACATTCTAGTCAAGGAACTAGATTTGGAGAGGTGTAGGATGAGGTGTCAGTTTACTCATGTAGATGGGAAGGCAATTGAGGATGAATAATATATTGCATATATATATACCCCTTTTAGGAACACACCATACATGGAAATATCCATAGGATATACTATGATATGAATTCATAGAAGAATGGCCTCAACACCGAGTAGAGTTAAGCCCCCCCAATCTGAATCACTGATGAAGGAAATCTCATGCCAACAAAGAATAAGTCTCCAAGAAGATGAGAGGGGAGACTTTATAATATATAAAGGATAAAATAAGGCTCAAGATCACCTTAGAATAAGAAGCCTCTCCTTTAGCCTCCACAAAGAAGCATGTGTAATTTATGCCAAAGGCTTCCCCTAACCTAAAAGAAAAGAAGGGGATGGTTCTTCTTATGTCACCTAGGATAAGCTTATCTGACATAGAGGAAGAAGAGAAGGAAGAGGAGATGGAGAAATAAATAGTTAGGAGGTGTGTATAAATTATGCTTGAGTAATATGACTCCTCATCAAGTGAATATACCCCTTCTCCATCCCCTCAGATTGAAGTGGATAAGAAGATGTGGAGATAGAGGAAACTCAACCTTAGTAATGTTGATATATAGAAGGCATTATAGATGGAAGAGTAAAGAGAAAAAATCACAAAGTCTAGAATGTCAAAATAAGTCATTAAGATGGTTAAGACCAAAGAGCACAAAAAATAAGTGGATTTCAAGGCACAGGAAATAAAAGTGATTAATCAAGGACAAACATGTGAAAATCCTAGTGAGGTAGAAGTACATGAAGAAGCAATACCCTCAGGTGTAACAATTGAAGAAGATTTAAAGTACAAATGAGAGGATATGAGCCTAGATCAAGATCATATCGATTTAGTGCTAGAGTTACACCACAAGTGAGAGTCCATGAGATCCAAGGGCATGACCCAAGCCAAAATTTATTAAATAGAGGCCAAAGAGATAAAGTCAAAAGAAAAGAAATGCAAGGTGTAGACCAAGGAAAGGAAGGATGAGAAGAAAAATGTCAAAGAAGAAAAGGGCAAGAGGAAAGAAATAGAAGAGAAGGTGGCCTAGGTAGAAAGGGCCATAATGAAGAAAGAGGGAGAGGAAAAGGTTTTTTTCATGTGGAACCTAGAAAGGAGAATGAAACCAAAGAGGCACCCATCACCCACACCAGCCTAGTAGAGGAAGCTGTACAACTAACACACCCTAGTTGTAAAGGGGCATTTGAGGATAAATAAGGTGATGTTGGTGCCTCAATATAATAAAAGGAGAAGGTAGTAGAGACCTTTCTGGGGCAAGATGAGAGTAAGGCTAATGCTAAGGAGGTTCACACAAAAGAAACACAATGAAAATAAAAGTTGGACACGGGGAAAAAGTTTGACGAAGAACCCCTCTAGAAATAAGATGGTAAAACTACCACTAAGGAAAGAGAGGAGATGAACCAAGGGGAGAATTTTGATGAATAACCCTTAGTAGAGTGAGAATAAATAGAAGAAGAAGGAGAATAAGAAGAAATCACTAGCACTAATAGTGAAGAGAAGGATTTGGTTAATGAAAAGGAGTATGATCTAAGATACAGGGAAAAGGTGTAGTGGGAGTTCACCAAATATGATGACTTCTACATGCTAGTATACATGTACCTAAAAATTACCATGAACCTAATGCACCATCAATTTTTATGAGATCTTAATTGCTATATGGATGAACCTCAATTTGAGGTATCAAAAAAGGTAATCCAAAGTGCTAAGAAACTAGAAGAGGGGCTTGACTACCATCTTGTAAATCCTAGGGATATGAACCCAGTAAGGTCAAAAATTCACTCTTCAAATATGGCCTCATTATTAGTGTATAATGACATCATCAATGATGTTCATGCCAACAAGTGGCAATATATTGCATAAGAGGTAGAGGAAGAATTGAAGGTAATGAAGCTCAAACTCTAGTAGTTGGTCATGCACATTAAAGAAGTGGAGCCATCTATTTTATATGGTGTGGATACCTCAAAAATGAAATAGGTTGATAAATTTTTTGTCCTAGTAGAAAAAATGATCCCCCAGATGAAGCTAGTGATAGATTAACAAGAAGACCACTATGAAGCCATCAAAAAAGAGCTAAACAAAAATCTTGATATGGTAGAGTAAATTTTTGCCAAACTAGAAGAGTGCATAGAAGAAGTAGATGCTATATTTTACAACTTCTCCACTCAAGAATTAGTAATCAACACGTGCTTTAAAAATGTGAAAGAGGAAAAAGGTGCTCTGATGAAGCATGCTTTCACTGTGGGTAGGAATAAGCATGCGTAAGTTATACCATAGGTCAACACCTTGAGTACCAAGTTGAAAACCCAGGAGAAAGACCTGAAAGCACTCTTTTGTTCCTTTTTAAAAACGTCAAGTGAGTAAGGGGACATTTTATATGGTGGGGTGAGAAAAACTAAAGATGGATTGGAAGCCTTCAAAAAATAAATAGAAAACACAAACATGTCCACACTCAAGGCTATTTTGACAAATGTAGATGGCTCTACAAAAGAGATCAAACTTTCCATTTAGAGCTTGGAGAGCTTCAAGGTGGAGCTACAAAAAAGTACACCCAAATTTTGCATGGTAAAGGCACTAAAATACTAGTTTAAGGGTGGAATAATAATTTTATATGGGGTAATTTTGGGCTCCTTTTTTATGATACCTAGTAGACCATGTTAACTCAACACATCTTGACATGTAGTATTCATTACAAATTATTTCTCTTTTAAAACTATTAACACTAGATGGAAGAATATTCAAATAGCTTGCACCAATTATTAGGTAGTTTCTTAGTACCTAGGTTATTAGGGACATCCCTTTAAGTACTTGCATATGGTGATTGGAGAGTGTAAGTGTTAGAGTAGTAGAGTTAGTGGATTAATGACCCCTAGTGATAACTCAATATCTAGTGTGCACCCATCCAACCTAGTAAGAAGATGCCCCTCCACCATTAAAATAATTTTGAATCTAAAGAAATAAGGAGGTGACATTAATGCAATGAATCTATACAAGATTAGTTTTAGGATTATACTTACATTTTGGCTTAAAAACTAGCATGCATACTTTAAAGAATTATCATGTATCACCCAAGCTCACTTGTGAGCCACTGGGCTTGTAGTAGAACTTAGATGAGAGCATGCTCTGTTTATATAAACTATACTTTAGGTAGACAACTTTGAGTTAATAAAAATTATGTTTCATATATTATTGGTTGTTGGTTCTTTTCATATAGTGTAGCATTATTGTATGTTTTTACCTTAATTTTATATGAATAATGAGATAGTTTTAATTATTTAAATGTGTTGTGATGTGTAGGTCTATTCTAGGTTACTAATGGAATCATTAGACCATATAACAACTTTGTCATACCTATAAAATTAACTAAGTGTCGAAGTTGGCATACATTAAGGCCCTACTAACCACACATAGAGTGTTAACTTGAAGAGTGAGTACCTTAACATGAGCCATTCCCTTGACTTACCTAAGCACTTTAATGAATCTCAACTTATTATCCTTATGGATTGTGCTATTAGAGATATACATAGATATACATAAACTTACACTAAAAGACTTGTGCCTTTAAATAGGCTTGTGCCCTTGATCTTATCTAAGATGACACACATCGATAAATTACCTAAGCCCATCTTTCAAATGACTAAGTCCCATTGAGACTAAGGTTGTGACATGTTTCAATTATCCTAATACAAGCCCCACTCCCTTCACTACTATGCTTCAGGTGAGAACATAAAGCTTGTGAGTTGTGTGAAATTGATGCTAACACAGTAGTGCATTTAAATATTATGCACCATAAACCTTTACTATGCTTACAACTAGCTAGATCAAGGATAAAATTGACTTGGATTTATTGCTAAGACCATGACTAGGCACATAAGCTAAATAAGGATACTTTTCTACAATAGGACATGGAAGATGTCTTGAAAAATGTTCTAGAATCATCTTGGTGTATCCTCCCATGAACACTCTAGTCAATAGTTATCTAGTTATTACATGATGATGTCATCTACCCCTTATTACCATAATCCTCATCCTTTTTGTCATCCCATCCATTATTTCATCCATTCATCCTTATCATGTTTTCTAGGCTTGGTATTCCCTTTGCTAATAACCCTATTTGTATAATATATATACATATTCCGAAAAGCCTTAAAAAGTGAAATATTCCAAAAACCTTAAATATCATAAAATTTGAAAATGTCAAAAGTAGTCTATTTTGTCTTGTATAGTTCATAATTCCATAGTCACATCCATCTCCATGCCTTTCATCTTTCACAATCATGTCATCCATCCTCCTATTCTAAACCAAGGGTAAATCTAGTTTATATTGAGCTAGCATTGACCTATTCTCACTTTCACCCAATCAATCTTATTTTTCTCATCTAAAATTCTAAATACTTATCCTAATGCATATCCCTATCCACATATTCAAATACTCATCCAATTCCATCATCTAGATCAAAATCCATATCCACATCCATATCCTTACCTTAGTCCTAATCTTAATCATCATGATTAGTCTATTCCAAATCTAAGTATATCCTAAGTCCATACTCACATCATGATCATTTTAATATCACCAAATATCACAACCTAGATGATGTTTTTAAATAATACTATAATATTTGGGAAACATTAGAAAACTTCTAGTCATGTGGGTTACCTATAGCAGAGGTAAACCTTTAGGTTTAAGGGCTAACCCCCTAAATTGATCCTTAAGTGTTTATCACCTAGACTAACTAATTTTTTATGTGAAAAGAGATATAAGTATACATGAAATTAAACTATTATAATGGGGTGATACACCAACAATATCTCCACTTTACTACCATACTCTTGCACTAAGAGACATGACCTAAAACACTAGCTTCAAATTCCTAGAATACTCTAACATTAATATTTCAAACATGGAGGTGACATACATAAAAACTACTCAAATTAAGTGAAATAGAGATAATTTTTAGACACTAAGGATACTTTTATAATTTAAAATATACCCATACACTTGACAACACTTCATGTGACCTATTAAAGTGGAACAACATGAATAAAAAATAGAAGGATTGAGAGAAAGCAAGGATGGATATCAATCACTTGAATTTTCACTATACATCTCTTCAAACTCTTATAAAATTTATTTTTTGAACTCAAAACCAGATTTCATATTTTATTTCAAAGGTAAATTACAATATCAAAATAGCAAGGCTTTTCCATACCAAGTGTGGAATTCCCATACAAGAGCTAAAATGGCTTACATTTATAGAATATGAGAAGTGAGAGAAGAAAGTTAACCTCAAGGGTCATAATTACACATTTTAAGGCATGAAAATAAATTTAATTGTATATGAATTATGTTTATAATATAATTCTATAAGGTCCTCTTGGACAAATGTCACTCTAAAGCATGAAACTCAGCAAAACTAGCGTACGGTCTTGAATTGGCCTTCTTGGAAACTACCTTCATCATGAAGCATATTTTTATTAATTTAAATATGTATATGGATAGTTTAAACATATTCAATATCAATTATGGGTTATAAATACACCATAAAAATTATCATATGTGTCCCTAACTCATATCCTTCTCCTAGATACTTTTTCTCACTATATGTAGTCATTTATTAGCCCTCTTTCACTCATTCCTCACACTTGTCACTAAATTTACCTTAATATACTTAAAAAAATACATGTAAGAGGTTATATTACACCTATATATATTTAAATTAAATTTAAATCCATCATTTAGACCTTAAAAAGACTCCTAATTGGACTTCTCATCTCTTCACTTGGCAGTCACTCTTTATGTTCATTGTTTGCCAAAGACTACCTAAGATGAATGACTTATAAGATATGTTTATGTGTTTTTATGAGGTCATAAATGGATTTATTTAGTTATAATAAGTCTCTACATACCTCCCCAAATGACTCTCACCTCTTTATTCTGCTCTAAATCTACAAGACACATAAATATTTACAACAAAACCTTATTTTAGGCCTATCTATACAAGTAGGGTATAGATCAATCATGTGTCATGGATACTAATATATTTATCTAAAATAATAGAATAATTTCAAGTACATAATAAATATTTTTAATGCATTCCCATCCATCTCTTTCTAATTAGGTCTTTGATAAGGGTTTAGGAGGGTTTTTAGTGTTTTAAATTGTTAAGGATTATTCATGATATCTTGACATTGAAACCTTAGACCAATTCAAATAAAATAATTTTATGGACATATATAATATATCATAAATCCTTGGAGTCTCATTAATAGTTTATATATTAGTGTAATCTCTTGAAGTTAGCCTATCGAACTTGAGAATACATTCTAGATGGGTCTGGGGTGAAATAGGTCATGTTTGACCAACTTGTGCCATTTATCTGCACACTAATGGCTCCAAAAAGTATCACTCCTTCCCCTAATTTTTATAAAATTCATTTTAATTATCATATATTCTTATAATTATATTTATTCCCCTATAAGTCTTAGGCTTAGTCTTAGGCCTAGCAGGCCTGACTTTGTTCTTGATACCCATAACCACCTTATGTAATTTAAAATGGTTATGAGGTATCCTTCATGCTGTTTAATTCTTAAAAAAACTCCCCATACACTCCTTTTATTTTTACAATACTTATTATCACCCTCTCTTTGCATCACATACCCTACCTATAATCTAGACTGGTTGGGAGTGTCCTCTATCCGAGAAAATAGAGGGCACTTGCCCTATTTTCTCAAGAAAAAATGGGAATATGGGAGGATAAAATTGGTCATAAATACATTATGTATAAATTCCATAATACATATATTATATTCTCTATCATCATCAACTCATCTAATCTCTCCAAACTATCACTCGAGACTGACTATGCAAGATTTAAGACATTTGTTTAACATTGGCTATGTTTAACTTCCATATTAGTGTTGTATGGAGGGTGGTATGAAAATTATAAGAATAAAATAAAAATTATCACTTAATTTTAAAACTCTAAAACCTTTCATAAGGAGGATATTTTAATATGATACTTTTGAGAATATGACACCTTCCCCATTAACCCTTTTCCAATACTAGCACATAGTTGTAGGTGTTCTTCTTAGCTTAAAGCTCCTATGAAAAGTAATATGTATTAATAATTGTGTATTTTCACCCATTAGTTTACCATTCAGGTTTTTTAAACCATCCTACAATGAATGATTTCCATCTCATGTTCTTATAAAATAGACTTGTTTTCATCTCTCAAGGTTGTTCTTCAAAGTAATACATATGGCTGTCAGTGGTCATCAGTGATTGGAAATCCCTCTAGATGATAATGTACATTAATAAAAATTTCTCAATATATTTAAATTTTATTAGGTTCACTAATACATTATGCTTTATCAAATACCCCATCTTCATTTATGACTAGGCATTTTATCCTTCAAGCATTATGGCTAGTCTTTCAAAGTACCAAACACAAATATAGGCTATGTTCTAGAATTGGAAATATTGTAGGTGGTGATTTATTATCAAGTATTTTATATCATTTATTTTATTTTATATAATTTAATTATACTATTTTATATACCTATCTCATGTCTTAAGACCATGTCTCACTTTTCATCAATGCCCTAACCCCACTTGAAAATTATTTCAATGTTGGTTTTGACTAATGGGCACCGTATATAGTGAATGTTTCTAGTCAATCATAAAATGAGTTAAAACATCATATAATCATCATCATCCTTCAATAAAATTACTCATTATTACATGTTCATGTTTCTCTCTAGGCCTATACTACAATGATAAATTGATTTGACTAGCCTAGTCCTCAAATAGCTCTACCATGGTATGAAACTATGTAAGGCAGAGAGATACTTTGTAGAAATTAAGGTAAGTTGTCCCATTTTCAACTTTTTTAGTTTTTCATTTAATGGGGGTATTCTCTTGAGAAATTATTTAACTCTCCATCATAACAATTATCTATTTACACTCTTAGACTAAGAAGAAACCTCAATTATGTTCAAACCCCCTTCAAGGTCTTTCAAATTTTGTTTCAAACCTCTATAATTGGGCTTGAATATAACTATCTTTATCCATACTCAGACCATTGGATGCCATGAGGTATATAGGTGTATTCTTTTCAATCATAGATCTAAATCATGTAAGGCAAATGTATCTAGAGTGGACTCTATATGTTAAAGGCACCATGAGTTTTTACAAAACATGGATACCATTTAAACAATGCTTCAAGCCTTTATATCCAAATCTCTCAACCAAACACCTTCTAAAGCTTTCAAGACTTCAACCTATCTCTTTCAAAGATGACTCAGACCATCATGTTGAGTTCTATCTAACAATGTCATATTTATCATCACATTTAAACTCCTTTCCTTTTCATGAGCTCTAAAAACCTCCATTGGCCATTTTAGAGTCCATCACCTCAAAAGGTAGAATTATGACATATGGAAGGAAGATAGAGATTTTTTATATGCACATGCAAGATGAATTTATGAAAGAGTACTAGAGTACACCTAAAACCCATATCACACTTCTTTTACATACAATATATGGCAAAAAACCCAAATTTATAGTGAAATATCTTCATTTTGTTAGGTCGTGGGGTTTGAAACCTCTTTCTAGGCACCCTATATTCTTAATATTTGTTCATGAAGCATGAGTCACCAATATGAAGATCATTTCCATGTAATGTAATTAAAAGGAGATTACTTTCATCCACTAAGAGAATTCAAATTGATTCCTCTCCTAATGACCATACTATTAGAAAACCATTTAACTTCCAAATGCCTTCCAATAGAGTGATGGGAAATGTAAGACAATTTTATTCATTCTTGATGCTATAAAAACTTCTTAAGATTTGGCAAAACATGTGATAATCATAAAAGACACTTCTAAATCATAAATACCTATTAATAAACCATATAGTCTATATGACTTACTTGAGAATGACCTTTTTGAAAGAATTTATTCTCTTTTCATTGCTACACCTAGAGAATTTTTAGTTACAAATAGTTATATGACACTTCTTAACACATGTGGAATGTTGGAGAACTTTTGACATACTTTTATTATTTGTAAAGTTTTACGAGTTCATAAATGACCCCAAAAGTGGCCTTAGAATGACATAAGTCTAAAAATAAATATGAAAAAGCTAATGGCACATTAAATTACCTCACTAAGACCATGGTACACCCTATGAAACCCTCATATCATGTTTTCAACTATAAGGGGTTGACCTATTTTTACTTGTGGTCAAAATAGTCAACATTCTTGGCAATTTCTAAGGGTGATATGCCATCTATGCAAAATATTGGTAGCCTACTCCTATCCATTAGGATATGGAGTCACCTATACATAGATTTGACATTTAATTTTCTTTTAAAAGATACCAAACAATATAAAACAAAACACAAAATGATAAACTAAAACACATAAGAAAAGACAATAAACACACACTTGTGCTCTTATCAAGACTTATGGAAGACACGTAACAAACCCAATCAAACTAACTTAAATGTAAAATAACCTAAATAAATGTCTTCCTCTTGGATCAAAGGGGAAGATTGAAACCTTTCCTGCTTCATGAAATGGAGTGAATGAGACATATTTCCTTTTGAACCTTGGTATGGGTGCCTCTATCTCCTTCATGGTGTTTACCAATCTTCTTGGTATGATCCTCAATATGATTAATATAGTGACAAAGAGATCAGCTATGAAGGTGAACTCTGCTTACACTTCAAAAACCCAACATTTTTATTAGACTCCTCAGATACAACTTCTAATAGTGTTTCAAGAAGGCATGTTATCTTGAATTCCATGGTACTCTCAATAAGAATAGGTTGATTTTTAGCTACAAGTTTCTCAATCTCATCAAGGATATTTTCATAGTCCACCCAATCTTGATCATTATCCTCCATGGAGACCTCTTACTCTATCTTCTTATGTACTTGGCCCTCAACCTGGAAAAGTTATTCAAGTTATTAGAAAATACAAAACTAATATTACTAATCATCCTTGCTCTCTTTCTTGTTAAGAACCACTGCCTCTTCAATTGTATCTTCTTGGTACTTGAGTACTTGATTAACTCAAAACTGACTATAATTTCAATAGGTTGGGATAACATAAGGTCATATTTTGAGAGCACACCATTAAGAGGTAAGGTAGTTTCTTATTCAATGGTATTTTTAGGTTCAAGATATTTATCATGATCATGAACATCAACCAAGTAATCAGATATATAGCCCTTATAAATCAATTCTTTTTTCATACCTTGACTACACTCTTTATCGATAGCTACAAAATGACATTCAAGATTTTATTCTTCAGTCAAGAAGATTTATTTTCATTTACTTTTACCAATGGGGGTCCCTATGGTGATTTATTCTTAATATTCACTTAAGGCATCCTCTTGATAATTTTTGGCTTGAGCTTGCTCCTCTTCACTTTCTTCCCATAAAATGGGGTATCCTTCAAGAAGGTATGAGGTGGGAGGTTGATGGTTAAGCTCATGGGTTGTAGATGGAGTATGAGATAAAATGGAGGGCTTGTGAATGGGTTTTGGAATGAATTCTTATTAAATGAACTCATGGGGAGATGAATAGTTTCATTGGTCAAAATGAAATACACCTTCTTCAACAAGAGTCTCACCTTTCCCATAGCATTATTGAGGCTCTTCAATAGATGTATGATCATTTTCAAGATCTTTGTTTTCCCACATTATTAGTATATTTACTGAGAATTGGATTTTTTTTTTGATAAGTATAACTTACTATTGATATCACTTTGAGTTTCCTCTTTAACCACCTCCTACATGTATATCCATTTCTAAACAAACCTATTAACCATTTTTGATATAGTTAGGAAGTACATCAAACTAATTATCCCATGCTCCCTTCCACTTTTTACCATCTAGGAGACTTGGTATGAGTGTCAAAAAGTATTTTATATGAGATGGGGTTGACAGAGGAGGAGTGTAATAGTGGCTATTGTGATGAGCTTCCATTTGTAGAAATAAGAATTGATATTTTATTTTGACATATCTTGATGTAAAATCAATGGGTTCATCCAATTCTTCATGATAGGATTGATAAGCATCATCTTGAGGTTGATATTCATCATTATAAGGATGGTAGGAGTTATATTGGGGTTGATAAGAAGTCACTTCTTGATAGGATTATTGATATCCTTACTCATAGGGATACTCAAACACATGATGTTCATGTGAAGAAGGATTGGGATGATCATATGGTTTCCATGGCATATAATATTGATAATAATTTTGATATGGTTGTTGAGGGGTATAAAAAGGCTGATATGAAGGTGTATAGTAGGGGTTCCCATCATATCCATCCATATAAACTTCATGAGTTAAATGAAATATATTAACTAATCAAAACCTTTAATAATAAATACATGGGATGATTATAACTAGAAGATTTATTTTAGAATTGCCATCGATGCTTGCTTTCTTTCATCTAAAAGCTAATTAGAGAAAAGACACACCAATAATATTTCCACTCTCTTGTACCTTGGTCCCATTGGGTAGGCCAAAAATTTTGTCACCAAATCTCCACACCCTATATGATATTTTTAAATCCTACTCTAATATTTGGGAAACATTGGAATACCTCTTAGTGTATGGGTTGCCTATATTAGAAGTAGACCTCTAAGTTTAAATGCTAGCTCCCTAGATTAATCATAAAGTAATTATCACCTAAACTAAATAATTACTTATGTGAAAAGAGATAGAAGCAGACATGAAATTAAACTAACCTAATGGCATGATACACCATAAATATCTCCACTTTACTAACATACTCTTGTACTAAGAGACATGACCTACAACACTAGCTTCAAAGTCCTAGAATACTCTAACATCAGTATTTCAAACATGGAGGTGATATGCATGCAAAATACCCAAGGTAAGTGAACCAAAGATAATTTTAGAAAATAATGATAATTTTATACTTGAAACTAGACCCATACACTTGATAACACTTGATGTGACCTACTAAAGTAGAATAACTGGCATCAAACATGGAAAGATTGAGAAAAAGCAAGGATGGATATCAATCACTTGAATGTTCACTATACATCTCTTCACACCCTTAGATAATATTTGTTTTTAACTAAAAAATATATTTTATATATTATTAAAAAGGAAAATTAAAATATCAAATTAGCAAGGCTTTGCCATACTAGGTGTGGAATTCTCATACAAAAGCCAAAATGGCTTACATTTATAGAATGTGAGAAGACAGAGAAGAAAGTGAAGCTCAAGGGTCATAATTCCACATGTAAATTCATGAAAATTAGTTACATTATAGATTATTGAAGTGGATAATATAAGTCTTGAAGGTTTTTTTGGATAAATATCTCTCTAAAGCATGAAACTCTCCAAAACTAGAATAGGGTTTTCAATTGGCCTTCTTAGAAAATATATTCATCATGAAGCATATTTTGACTATTTTAAATAAGTATAGGGAGATTTGAAACATATGAAATATTGAGTAGGGTTTAAAAACATGCCATAATATTTATCATGTGTCCTTAACTCATAACCTTTTTTGGACACTTGTTCTCACTATCTGTAGTTATTCATTAGCCGTCTTTCACTCATCCCTCACACTTGTCACTCAAGTGACCTTAGTTTCTAAATAAAATATATGAAAGAGTTGGTATGACACATTTATATAGTCCCCTTTCCTTCCAATCCATGAATCAAACCTTAAAATTACCCCAAATTGTAATTCTCATCTCTTCACTAGGAAATCACTCTCCATGTTCCCTATTTTCCAAAGACTACCTAAGATCAAAGACTTATCAAAGATTTTTATGTTGTTTTATTAGGTGATAAATTGATTTATTTAGTTATAATAAGTCTCTAAATACCTCCCAAAATGACTCTCACCTTTTTATTATGCTCTAAATCTATAAAACACACAAATCTTTGCAAAAAACCATGTTTTAGGCCTAACCATACAAGCAGGGTATAGAATAATCATGTCTTATGGATCTTGAGAGAGTTATATATAATTATATAATAATTTATATGATATAATACACCTTTTTAATTCATTATCATCCATCTCTTTCCAATCAGGTATTTGATAAGGGTTTAAGAGGGTTTTTAGTGTTTCAAACTGCTAAGGACTATTCATGAAATCATGACATTAAAACCTCAAAAAAAATACACTAATATCATGTTAGGTTACCTATTATATAAATAATAACTCATTATAATCTCATGTACATTGTATATACTAGTGTGAGCTCTTGAAGTTAGCCTCTTGAACCCTAGTGTGCATTCTAGATTAGTTTGGGGTAAAATAGGTCAAGTTTGACCAACTTGTGTCATTTATATACACACCAATAGATATAAACATTATAATTCCTTAAAATAAATTTTATTAAATTCATTATAAGGTTAATATATCCTTGGAAGTATATTTAGACCCCTATAGGGCTTAGGATTAGTCTTACGCCTAATAGGCTTGACTGTGTTCTTGATTCCCATAACCACCATGTGTAATTTAAAATGGATATGGGATATAATTCATGTTTTTTCATTCTTATAAAAAAATTCCCACACCCTCATTGAAGTTTTATAATACTTTTTATCACCCTCTCTTGCCATCACATACCCTACCTTCAATCTAGATTGGCTAGGAGTGCCCTCTTTTTGAGATAAAATATAGTGAAATTCCCCTATTTTCTAAAGAAAAATGGGAATATGGGAGGATAAAATAGGTCATATATACCTTATGTACCAATTACCAAAAATATATCATATCTCTATCATCCTAAACTCCTCCAATATCTCCAAACTAACTCTCAAGGTCAAAGGAATTTTCTCAACTTTGGTTGTGTTTAACTACCATCTTAATACTATGTGGAAGGTGGTATGATCATTACAATAATTAACTTAGAATTATCAACCAATTTAAAAACTCTTAAACCATTCATAATAAGGATATTTCAATATGATGCTTGTGATAATAGGACACCTTGCACCATTAACCCTTCTCTAGTACTAACACAAAACTATAGGTGCTCTTCTTGGGATTGAATATCCCATAGGCAATAATATGTATTAATAAATATGTGTCTTCACTCATTTTTTTACCCTTTATATTTTTTAAACCCTCATATAATGAATTATGTCCATCTCATGTTCTTACAACACAAACTTATTTTCCATCTCTCAAGGTTGTTCTTCAAAATGCTACATATGGTTATAGGTGGTCATGAATGTTTAGAGACCCCTGTAGGTGATAATATACATTAATATACTTGTATCACTATATTTTAACTTTCTTAGGGTTAATAATACATTTTTATTCATCAAATGCCCCATCTTCATTGATGACTAGGTAGTTTATCCTTCAAGCATCATGGCTAGTCTTTCAAAGTACCAAACACAAATGTAGGTTATGTTCTACAATTAGAAATACTATAGGTGGTGATTTATGATCAATTAATATATATATATATATATATATATATATATAATTTATTTAATTTAATATATGTTCATTACACTATCTCATGCCTTGAGACCATGTATCACTCTTCATCAATGCACTAACTCCACTTGTAAATTGTTTCAAAGTTGGTTTTGACTAATGGGCACTGTATACACTAAATTTTTCTATTCAATTATATAATGAGATGAAACATCATATAAAAATCATCCTCCTTCAATAAAATGACTCAGTATTTCATGGGCATGTTTCTCTCTAGTACTATGCTATATGATGATTTGATTGACTGGCCTAGTCCTTAAATATCTCTACCATGGCATGAAACTATGTAAGGCAGAGAGCTACTTAAAATACATTAAGGTATGGTATCCAATTTGAAACTTTTTTAGTTTTTAATTGAATGGGGGTGTTGTCTTGAGAACTTATTGAAATTTCCATCATAACAATGATTTATTTATTCTCTTAGACCAAGATTAAATCTCAATTAGATTCAAAACCCCTCCAAGGCCTTCCAAATTCTATTTCATACCTATATAATTGTGCTTGATTATAGATATATTTGTCCATACTTTGACCATTATATGCAATGAGGTATATATGTTTAGTCTTTTAATTCATAGTTCTAAATCATGCAAATAAAATTTATCTAGAGTGGACTCTATATTGTTAATGAGCCATGAGCTTTTCCAAAACATGAATACCTTGAAAATAATGCTCCAAGCCTTTATATCAAACTCTCTTAACCAAACATCTTCTTAATCTTTCAACACTTCAACCTATTTATTTCATGGATGAATCAAACAATCATATTCAGATCCTTCTAAAAATTTCATATTTCTCATCACCTTGAAACTTATTGCTTGCTCATGAGTTCTAAAAACCTTCATTAGCATTTTTAGAGTCCATCACCTCAAAAGGTAGAATTGTGACATTTGAAAGGAAGATGGATAATCTATATATGCATGTATAATATTAATTGATTCAAGATCACTAGAGTACACCTAAGACTCATATCACACTTATTTAACATGTAACATGTAGTAAACAACCCAAATTTATAGTGAAACCTCTTCATTTTGTAAGGTGGTGGGGCTTGAAACCTCTTTCTCAGCAACCTATTTTCTTAACATTTATTCATGAATCATGAGTCGCCAATATAAATACCATTTACATGGAATGTAAATACATGGAGATTAATTTATCTACCATGATAATTTAACTTTATTTCTCTCTTATTGGTTGTACCATCAAAAAACTTTTACTTTCAAATGCCTTCCAAGAGAGTGATGGGAAATCTAAAATAGTTTTATTCATTATTGAAGCTGTCAAAACTTCTCAAGATTTGGGAAAGATGTGGGAATCCCAAAAGACACTTATATAACACAAAAACCTATTCATAAGATGTAAAATCCATACAACTTACTTAAAAATGACCTTTTTGAAAGTATTTATTCTCTTTTCAATGTTGCACCTATAGAAATTTCATTTACAAATAATTATATAACACTTCCTAACACATGTGGGATGTTGGAGAAATTTTTACATACTTGTATTCTTTGGAAATTCATATAAGTTCATAAATGACCCCAAAAGTGGTCTTAGAATGACATAGGACTAAAAATGAATATGAAAAAGCTAATGACACATTAAATGACCTCATTAGGACCATGGTGAAAATACTCAACACATCCTAGTACAACCCATCAACTAATCACTCATCCTATCATTATACAAGATATTATGACATTACATGTAGATACTTATGTATATTAATTATCTATTCTATTTGGCTTGTTTACATGCTTTTTATCATGTAGATATTTTATTGTATTTGTATGTAATCAAAAATTCATCATGTCTATAAATCAATCCTAGCTCGAAGAAGATAGATCATACCTATACTTCTGATTGGGAATACACTTTTTAAGTGGGAGGATGACCAATATGGGGATCTATTAGACCTGATTAGGGGGTCAATTGTTATAATACACCATGTGAGGTAGGGTTCCAAAGCCTACAGTCTAACATAATCATACAATAACCCTAAAAGAGTCCTAAGGTTTAATATTAACTTATTCTAGAAAAAAATAAAGTAAATCTAATCTAGCACACACCAAAGCTTATGTCACAAAGTGGGGGTTAGAAAAAAAACAAAGTACTAAACTAAACATTCATACAACACATATACTCACATCAATGTATACAAAATCCTAATGCATGGAAGAAAGAATCAAAACTACATTATCTATCTACTCTTACAAAGGAGAAATAAAGTTAGGAATACTTACCTTGAACATGAACCCGCCATGCCTCAATCTCTCATTTTATTAAGGTGCTTCACAAGAGATTGTTGTTTTATGTAAGGATAACAAAGACAAATCAGCTCCAGGCTACATAACCTATCTTTGCATATAAAATAAGTATCCACAAGACAAGATCTATATATCCAAAGAAAGTATGGAACCCTAAGCTTTATTACTCAAGTAGAATGGTCAATAAGTAGATGTTTTGTCACACTTATTCTTATTCACTTATCTTCTTACAAATGGTTGGAAATGAACCTGTATATATAGGTGGATCTTACACTAAATCCTCCTAGAAATTTTATCTATACAGCATCAACCATGTTTAACCTTTTATGTTTTTCAAGACAATTTACTAGGTCTCAGCTAGGTTGGTTGAAGGGATATAAAAACCAATAAGTGAAAAATACCTCTAAACTGTATAGGGTCAATCCTACTCAACCCAGTACAATTGACAGTCTAAAAGGGAATTAAGGTAAGAAAAAGAAGATGGAAAGAGTAAAATTATTAGAATGGGTAAGGTTGAGAAAAATAACCTTAGGTTTAATCTTTTTACGAGATGAGTGTGTAGATGGCAAGTGGTAAAATGGAAAAGAATCTTATGAAGCACCAATGGTCTGCCCACCCCTTTCTCAGTGCACCCTTTATGGTATGCACTTAGAGATATTGAGACTTAATAGGTTCTTGCTAGATACAAAGTGTTAATAATCAATAAAAGTTTGAAAATATTATTTGTATACATATTCCCCCACTCAAAGCTCATCACGTGGCATGTAAGTGTAACATGTGATGGTGCTTTGAGATAGAACATGATAACACATAACACTAATGCTAAGTAAAGTGTAGTAATTATCAACTAAGATAAAGGAAAGGATAGAATTGAAAAACACATACCTTTACTTATCTTAGTGTTGTAGATAAAGAATTGGACTACAAGAGAAAGTGAAGGCATCCAATATGAATAAAACTAAGTGAACCTATAGAATTTAGAGCAAAAAATAGCCAAAAATCAAGATTTTTGGAAAATAGGCATACAATAGTGGAAAATAATATTTACATAATAAAAACTCCAATGCATTTTATAATTTTGAAATTGGATGAGTAAAAACAAATATATCGTAAAAACAAAGACTTTGTAGGAAAATAATTGATGAATTTGAATTTTGAAAAAGTGTTTTTAAATAGGGGGAAAGACAAGTAATTTATTGTTTTGACTTATGAAGAAGAGAATAAAATATCTTTGGAGATAAAATGAGATAGGATGGTGAGGAGATGACAAGTTAGACAAGAGTGATACCTAGAGGCAATAGAGAGTGCACTATAGGTATGCAATTATGAATCTCAGACCAATTTTTGAAAATTGTAACTTATTAAGTTCTCTTTTAGTGATTAAGAATTTTAAGCATTTCTAGATGTCAGAATGAGACAAAATTAGATTTTAGGGGTAGAAAATATTAAGATAGAAAATGGGTTTATAGTAATTAGGCACAAAGTGGGAAAAATGCACTTTTTGAGGAAAATGAAGGGGTCATCAAGTAAAATGAACTAGGTCAATCTGGTTAACCTAATAGGCTAAAACTAGGTAGAATCCATAGTGCCAACCCAATAGGTATGGGTTGACCTTGTACATTCTATATGCTACCAACCTAGTGTAGTTTACCAACTAATTTGAAAGGTCTAGAATGACAATGAAACACTATGAAGGGGAAAATAAGAGGTTTAACTAAGATTTTAGAGTTAACTAGGGAAAAAAAGGGAAACTTTTGGTCAAAAGAGAGATAAAATTGCCCAAAATGACCAAGGGAGGGAAATAAGGATAGAGTAGGATAAAAATAGGGTAAAATGAATAAGTTTTAAAATAATTAGGCTTGTTTTTATTTTAAAATGTAAAAAGAATGTATTGTGACTATACACAATATGAAGGAACTAATACATACTTTATTATTTCTTGGTTGAAAAGACAATATAGGTTTTATATATTTGTGGATGTGTCCTAGTTACCAATTTTATTGGAGTGATTATCAGATGGAGATAGGGTTAGATTAGTATCCATAGGTCTAGGAGGCATAGTTGACATGTCAAGATCCCCATGAGTGTTAATATGTTAGTCATGTTCCTCAATTTATAGGAACAACTAAATAACACTTTCTGATGGGAGGTGGATGGGGATGTGATAGAGGTGGCCATAAACTAGAGGATGCCCATACCATCCTTGAGATGCCCATAGTAGGAGCACTAGTGAGCACAAGGATACCAGATAACATAGAGGAGAGTAGAGCCTTATCCATGTGGACTACAAGCTCAAAGATGATTTTGGGATGATGGAAAATTAGAATAGATTGTGTGTGTGTGTGTGTGTGTGTGTGTGTGTGTGTGTGTGTGTGTCATAGATTATGGATATATATAAATTTTTGATAGGGCTTGTGACATAGTGGGTGCTAAGTCATAAGTCAGATGACAAGGTACTACTATTCATGGTAGCCTTGAGTAGGATGATGATAGAAAAATGAGTTTTATATGATCTAGGATCTATCATCTAGGTCCAATTCATACATGATTTGTATGATATGTTGGTAAAAGGGTATAATACCATAGGATTGATCATATTGCTAATAACATGGATATATGAGAGGTTTCTTGTGTATCAACAAACTAAGTTGCCTCATGTAATTGATGATAGCTTACCTTGAGTGTAGATATGGAGGGAGGAACAAGTAGCATGGGTCATGTCCCATATGTTAGTGCTACATTAAATGAGATGTATAAACATAGTATGGTATCCATATGCACACATAAAAACTACATGGGTAAGCTAGCACATAGTTTTACTAGTGACAATGAGGATAAAGGTGGTTAGACACTAAACATGGTGGAAAGATCCATATCTGGTGGTAAAAATGCTAGGATAGATGGTCATACCTCATCTAGTGACATTCATATTGATGCTTAAATAGTGGGATTGGCATGTGATAGAGGCACAGGGGAGGAGAGGACTAAGACCATTGATAGTGAGACTGATACTCAGACCACATTATGAGTGACTATGGATTGGTTAAGCATAACAAGGAGTAGAGTAAGAAAATATGGAGGTAGAAGTAGAGATACCAAATGTACCACTACAAACTCCAAAACAATAGGATCTATGACAATAAAGGAAATGATAGTGATAGAGGCAATATGAGATGACATAGATCAATGTCATCCTTGATGAGCTAGTAGAGGAACTAGAAGAGGGATGGATGATAGAGAGATCCATTATGCACAAATTGAGATAGATGCAAGCCATGATATAAGGATTTGAGCTGAGGAGGTGGCCTATATAGGAGGTACTAGGAGGCATGCATATCGAGATACTATGCTAGGCCATCACATAGATGGTGAAACCATAATAGTCAAGACATAGATAGGTAAGAAAAGATGGTTAAATTATTATTTTAAGTTTTTATTTGGAAGTAGAGATAGAAAGATATTTTGAGATATAATAATGATCTAATATCCCTATATTGTGATTTTAGAGACATAGTTGAGGATGGAAAGGAGAGATTAGGGTCCCTAATGAAGGGAGCACTCCATAATGTCCTAGATGAGACTATGTAGCCATATAACCCAATTGCATTGGAGGACCCTAGTGTACCATCTACCCTAGCTCAGGTAAGCTAGTTTATACTAACTAGGGATGAAATAATATATGTACAAGCATAAAGAGAGAGGATACAACCACCAGTAGAGATGGGTGTAGGAGAGATGTAGAAATGCTAGGCCTTAACTAAGGAGAAGGCTATATATCTAATCATAGTGATGCAGATGAAAGAGATATGGACCTAATTGATGTATTCATAGGTGTATGTAGCACACTTATAGGATAGGTAGAGGGCCTAAGATCCTAGATGGCCTCTTTATAGTGTACTATTTAGAGAAGTCAAACTGAGGCCTTAATAGGTAGTGTGGCTAGGCCATGAGATAGAGAGGATCGGACTCAACCATAGAGATGGAGCATTGTATATGGTTGTATTTTTTGTATAAAATGCATGATATATATGGATCATTTTGGAAAATTATTATTATTTGTGTATGTTTTCATTATGGTTGATTATGGTTATTTATTATGGTTGTGGCTATATATGCTTTAGATATATTTCATTCTAGCACATGTATTTTAGCTTTGTTATATATGCTAGAAGAAATATCTGAGATGTGGTGTCTTTTATATCATTATGTAGGACACATGTATGGTTAAAATAAAATAGGCAAAAAGGACTTGGAAAAATATAATCAATGAAAAGAATGTACTACACACTATTTCAAGTTGGGAAATGTGTAATAAAAAAATTGACTGAGTATAAAGAACCAATAAATGATAAAACAAGATGGTTAAAAGGGATTTATTTTTAAACCAAAGTGAAATATTTTTGTAGAAAACTAAAATAAGTAAAATCATACTAATTCACATTCAGAAGTATGACTATAATGTAATAAAATGGAAGGTATGTAAAAGGGCACAAATGATATAAAAATAAATCAAGTAAATCAATCATACTAAATCATGCTAGGAAGTAAAAAAGAAAAATAAAATTGGTAAAAGATTGTTCTTAAATTTATCACACTAATTCAAGATGGAAAGTATGAAAAAATCAAGAAATGGCTGTATTCTTACATGCACTCAGAAAATAAGAAGATGAAAGAGAAATGAAGTAATAATAAAACACACTAAATCAAGCTGAGAAGCATGTCAATGACATGTAACTTCATAATCAATCGAATCTTATCTCATATTGGATACATGTAATTTTAGATTGTGACTTGGGTATTGGAATATTTTGTGAGGAATGTTGGGTCCTATCCATGGTCTTACACTATAATTCACAAAGAGAACACCACTAGGGTGGAATAAATAGGTAAAATCAAGTAATCAAGGATGTGGGTGATAAGAAATAAAAAGGTGGTTAATTGTGAGGATGGTTAGGTCCTATCTATGGTTTTATAATGCAACTCACAAATGAAATCCTAAGGGGAGTGATTAGTAGAGAAAACAATATTTCTCAAGAGGAAATATGAGGGATATAAGGAATGAAAAAGGGAATGTAAAATTAAAGACTATGAGAATACCTTAGGATATAGGAGGCATACTAAGGACATGAGAAGACACTAAGTGACTAGTGGTCATCTATGTATAAAGGAAACCTATTCACTATAGACATAAAACTTTGTAGGTAAATAGGCATGCTAATAATATCAAATCATAAAGGTAGATTGGTATAAAAAAATAAAATGGACCTACCTTCTAATGACATATTACATGTTCTTTAGGGCCCCTTATAAATCTATGAGAAGACCTTAGGATATAATAGGCATACTAAGGACATGAGAAGACACTAAGTGACTAGTGGTCATCTATGTATAAAGGAAACCTATTCAATATAGACATAAAACTTTGTAGGTAAATAGGCATGCTAATAATATAAACTCATAAAGGTAGATTGGTATATAAAAAAAATGGACCTACCTTCTAATGACATATTACATGTTCTTTATGACCCCTTATAAATCTATCTGTCTACTATGAACATTAAGAACTTGCATGAGAAAGTAGGTAGCACTAAAATATTTTTTTATTCCACTCTTCTAATTTATTAGCCTACTACACCCGAAAGGACCTTAGATCTACCATGAGGCCAACTATGGAGTTTTATCTTTGACTAGAAGAAGGAGATGTGATTTGAATCATGTCTTTTAGTGTGATTGGACTTTTAAGAATATTTTTTCCTTTTCTATCATTTCCTTTTTTTAAAATGATTTAGATTTTAACTTTTTATGGATTTTTAAGATTCTTCCTTCATACAAAATTGGAATGACAAATCATGAGAGATGTATTGATATACATGAATGATCTATAGGCTAAGGCTAAAGGAAGATAAGTAACCAAAGGTAAAGATTGACTAGGACACTTAGGATTGACAATGAACTAGTATGTGATCTCAAGTCTTAGTTGTGTATATGCTTAGTTTGAAAAACAAAGGAATAAGGGAAAAAGGAGATCCAAAAAGTGGACCAGTGAAAGGAGATAGTGATGGGTAGGATTATTTTCTAACTAATCACATGGTAAAAGGGAGACAATGACTAAAGGGAACAAGGTTTGTATAACCAAGTCACAATGATAATTAACCATGAAAAATGGAGATAAGAAAGAAAACAATAATAAAGAGAAAAGAAAATATTTTTGATAAAAACTCAAGAAAGAGAGAGAATTCAATGATAAAAAAGACAATCATATGTGAAATATAAATGATAAGAAAAGCAAGATATAGTACAACAAGTAAGATCACCATATACGATAAGGAAAAATTTGACACAATGTCAAATGATATAATAGATAGATAAAGATAAGATTGGATCACACATCCAACCCAAATGAAAATGTGAAATCACCATGCATATGCTCATAAATATTGATAAATATATCCACACACATTATCCAAGGTAACATAAAAATCTCTATAAAGCTAGATATGAATTATTTCTAATGTTTTGTCAATATTTAATGAATATTGGGAAAAGGCTTATCTTCTAATCTCCTCTACATAAAAAAGTGGGAATGCTCAAAGGATCATGTCAAGGAGGGAAATTAGACAAGGTATGGTCAAGATAATGTGTGGTAGAAGGCTCTATAAGATATGTAAGAATCACCAGTGGAGAAGGATCCATGGGCAAGGGAAGGTCCACAGGTGAAAGAATCATGGGTGGAGGCATAGATGATGGTGAAATGACCATGGGAGAAGAAAGAGGAGCCTTATTATGGGAATGACCTATGGGAAGATTGGTAGAAGGTTCAATAATGGATATAAGGTGATCCTTAAGATGTTTTTAAAGGATATAAGAATGATTGATATGATGGGTGTTGCATAGATGCCATAGATAATATACCTCACCATACTTGGGTAGATATTCAAGAAGTACCTTCAAGGGAAGTATAGCTTTGTCTGAATATGGGGAAGAAGGATGTAAGGTGTCAGTATATTTCTACAACTTATGACAATCGGTGAAATCATGATTATCTATCCCATAAAAGCAACATATACACTTGTGAGTAGTTTTATTAGAGGAACTCACAGAAGAAGGTTTAACAAGAATGGAAGAAGCCATAGAAAACTCATCATCCTATTTGGTGGATAGAGGAGATATCTTATGCAAATGAATCAAACCATCACCAAGGGAGGGTGATGATGAGGAAGGAATGGAACTAGGCTCAATAAAAGGAGTAATGGAATCAAAAACAAGGATAAGATTAGAAATAATAGGATTAGATGAGGGAGGGGTGAGATCGATAGAAGGTCTAAGGAGAGTCAAACTAACTTAAGGGGTAAGCTAGCTACAAGGATCAGGGTAGCTAGAAAAATGGTAAGGCTCGGTCATAGCATAATACATGAGTATAGTCCTACAGGGATCCTTAGAAACTAGAGGTGTTTATGCCATCTCTACCCTAAAATAAAGGGGAAAAATACAAAAATAAGGAAATATAAGTGAAGGAAAATGATGAGATTCATGAGAATACTCAAGTAAAAAAGAATGATAATAGATAATTTTAGCATCATGATCTTGTACAAGACCACCTAATAATGGATCATCTAATGAATAACCATCATTGTAATATAAGGTGTGAAGGTTAATGACACAAGTAGGGATGACATTATCATCCAAGGAAGTATGGTGAACATAATGTTGAGTCTTTGTTAAGACTATGGGAATGTCATAATAAGGAGGCTTATGAGCATGAGGTTGCAAAGAAGTAAGAATTTGTGAGATGAGATGATGTGAGAGACAAAAAGCCTTGATATTTAGGTTAATCTCATCAGGTTCATCATCATCAAAATCTAAGAGGTTAGGAGGAATGTTCCCAATGAGCTCAAGATGCCCATTATAACCTCAGGTTGAATTAATGAGAAAGTTAAGATGCTGAGACTCACAGAATGGAATGCTTGGCAAAGGATCAAGAGTAGGAATATTAAAAACACCATGATATTCAAATTATTTAAAATTCTAAGGTTTAGTGTCACCTTGAATCTTATAAATGGCTCCATTATGAGGGAATTTAATGCATTGGTAGGTGAAAGAAGCAATAGCTCTCATGTGGTGAGTCCATGGCCTACCAAACAAGATGTTATAAGAAAGGGAAAAGTTAAATATTATCACCTCAAAGTTAATGGTGATAGGTGGGATAGTAATCAGAAGCCACATGTAACCTAGAGGAGGAATTTTACTTCTATCATATCCTTGGTAGGTACTGCATGTAGACTAAAGATTGCATTCAAAATATCCAAGGGTCTTAATGAAATTGAGAGAAGCAATAGACATGATGAAAAACTCATCAATTTATGCACACTTTACTTAGATATTACCTATTTGAACACAAATGAATAAGATAAGATCATTTACATGAAGAATTTTCTCATTGGGAATCATAAAAACTATGACTAATTTTAAGGAAAGAGAAGTGTTTATAGTTTCACCAACGTTGATAGACATATCTTCACATTTTTATAATATATTATCTTTAGATCTAGATAAAGCTACCTCCCATCCTGTTAGGGGAGGAAAATAGACATTCATCTCAAATAACAGTTGCATAAGATGGTTTTTATGACATGGAGAAGTCCTCATAAGCTCAGGGAATAGAATTTGGGATGGGAGATTAGTGATCTCCACAATGGGATCCCACTCATCATAACCCATAATAATTTTATTAGATATAGGTATATAATGGTTAAGAAGGTTTTAAAAGGAAGAGTTGAATTACATTGAAATTCTTTTGATAATAAGAAGAAGGTTTAGAACAAGGTTTTAAATCATGTTGAGATGATGAAGTAGTTGTTTCAAGTTGATTTTGAGAATTGGATGAAGTAATAGTAGAATCTTGGTTATCATTAGTGTTAGAAGATGATGTAAGAGTGGTAGAAATAGAATGGAAAGTTTTGTCCAAGGGGGAATCAAAAATTAAATCATAAAAAGTAATGAGGTCATCTTACCCCAACTCATTTAAATGAGTTGGAGAAGAATCTTGGATAACACGATATGTTCAAGATGAAAGAGGAGTGTAGATAGGTTGAGAATCAATAAAATCCACCACCTTTCACATATTAATCATGTTAACCATATTATCTTTAGAATTTGGTTCAACAAGACTTTCTACATTGTTGGTGGAAGGGGTGGGATTGTATTGGTTGTCTTGAATTGGTTGATGATTAGGGAGAGGGTCTTTATAGATAGCTAAATGAACATTTTATTGATTTAATGCTTGAGTTTTATAATGTGATTTATAGTCCTTAAAATCAATTTCATAATCTTTTTGATGTTTACAAATCATGGAATCATTATCAAAATTAGGACAAAGAAGAATATCCATAGATAAATTATGAAGTTGTCTATATGTCTCATAAGAATGACCCAAACTAGCATGAAACCAAAAAAACTTGTTGGGATCATACCAATATTTCATAGGATGAGTAGGGTCAAGTTCTCATGGAAAAGGCCTAGGTATATGGTTAAGTAATTAAGTTGAGGATAGAGGTTTTTTTAATGTTAATTTTGTTTGGTGAAGAGAAATTAGGATTGGAAGATTGTTGAGAAGGGGGAGCTAGTTCCAATGAAGGGGTAGGAACGATAGCTTGAACATTATTAATGGTGTCATAAGAATTTGTAACACCATCATTGGTAACATTGTGGTTTTTGTTCTTTAGTAATAGATGAGGACCTGTAGAATTTTGGGGTGGCTCAAATTGTTGTATTAGGAATTCTTGATGTTTATCTTGGTCAATAACCTCCTCTAAGTTATGTTGAGAGAGAGTGTAGACTCGATATTGTAATATAGGAAAAAGGTAATTAGTAAAGAGATGGAAAATATTGTCATTGACCATATTATTTTTACATTTATTTTATAAATTATTCCATCTTTTAATGAAGGCTTGAGGGGTTTCATTATCATTTTGTTTGCAATTTATGAAATGGGCCAAAGTGTTTTCAAGAAGATCACTAGCTTGGAATTCTTAAACTAAATCATTCACTAAATCCTCCAAAATAATAATATAATGAGATTAAGTTGATTTTTTCAATCCAAGGCATCACCTATGAGGGTTTTGGTAAGGAGCTTGGTAGCAGTAAACATGTTTAATTTAACCTAGTCCTTACAAAGATTTCTAAATGTCTTAATATGAAGGGTGGGATCAGTTTATCCATTATAATAAATTGTAGTTGTTATACCTCGTATATAAATGTTATCAATTTGAGTAGTGAGAGGCTAAATTTATAGATGCTTGATGGTTTTATTGATTAAAGGAGGTTGAAGAATGAAATTTCCTTGAGAATTTTGAAGAGGAGGAGTGGGAAAATTTTGGTTATGTGTGCCTCAAGCCATTAGTTACATACGAGATTGAAGGTGGAGAAGATGGTTTTGCATTATCATCATTTGATTTGTATTATGACCTTGAAATATAATCATTTTATTGAGAGTCTTCAATAATATTTGATGTGTTTGATTAGAATTATTATAAAATTTAAGTTGGAATTAGTTTTAGAATTAGTGGCTTGGGTACCAATATTTGTATTGATAAGTGATTGAGAATAATTATGAGAGTGTTATTCACTAGTGGAAAAATTTGCTTATGTAGTGAAAGATGGAATAATGAATGGTTGAGAGGAAGAAGAACTAGAAACATTATTGCCTTGGGTATAAAACTAAAAAGTAGTAGATATATTTAGGATATTGAATCTTATGAGAGGCCCACTATATGTAAAACATGCCATGTTAGTATATATACTAGGTATGGAGTTAGAAGAAGTTAGAGAAGAAGTCATGGTATAAGAAGGGGCCAAAATCAAAGGAAAAACTTGAGATTAAAATAAAGTGGTACCCATAAATCTAGCTGAGAATGTAGGAGTAAGTGAATGAGGATCTTCAAATTGACCACTAATCATAATATTATAAATGATAGAAGGATTCTTTCTTCAATGTAAGGAAATTCAGAGATAAAGAAGGACATTTTGGGAGTATACTCTAATTTTGGTTAGTCCTCTAAGAAAAGAGGATAATTATGTTGAAAAGGAGTATTAGGAGGGGTCCCATAATTCATTGTGTGAGTGGTAATATGAATGTTACTAGCACCTAAGAGAGGATCCCTACTCTGTCTATGGGAGACCCTATGAGGATTAGTAAAGTTCATCATGTCTATTGACTACAACATAGTGTTATCATCAGGTAAACATTTCATGATGAAGGGAGAGAAAAAGAGATGATAAAGCAAAGAACCAAGAAGTGAATAAAATAGTATAGGTTCAACTGGGTCAACCTAGCATATAAATAAGGACTATAAAATAGTACATGGCCAACTAGGTCGATCTAGTATAGTGCACAAAGACTAGAAAAAGTGGTAAAAGGGGATATAGATAGTACAATGTCAATTGGGTCAATCTTGTAGAATGTAAATAGGCTGTAAAAAGGTACAAGGTCAACTAAGTTGACCTATTACAATATACAAGGAAAATGAGAAGGTTGAAAAGAAGTTATGAACTGAAACAAGACAATTTTTCCAGCTAATCTAGGAAAGTAAGAATTGAAGGGAAACAAATAGTCAATTGGATCAATACTGGCCAATCTAATTTAGGAACACAATACAAAACCTTATAATAACAATAGATAATGAAAGTTTTTATAGACACAATTGATCAAAGAGCAAGAAATAAACTTGGAAAGTAAAGAACTAACTAATTTGTCAGCCTAAGAAATTTATTAAATTATTAAGAAATGATTTTAAAATGTGATGGGAAGTTGACTATAATCAAGGAACTAGATATCAATCTAAGGATGGTTTTAGGTAGTTTGGGATGAAAGGGATTGTTGTGGCAATAAAATAGGCTTGATTTTAGGGCCTACCCACTCACTTCACACACAATAGTGATAAGGGTGTCAGGTGCTTAGCCATAATATACCATTAACCATACTTTATACTTGACTAGAATATCAAATCAACTTCTCCCTTAGTGATGAAATCCATGTAGGTTGGCTTTGGGTAGATAAATGTTAAAATGCTTAATTAGTTTTTTGTGATTTGGCCATGTGTGCATAAAATAAAAATAGTGAAACTAAATGGTTAATTAAAAACCACCGAATTAGACTATGTGAACTATTCTAAGCATTCTAACAACAAGAAAATAAAGGTTTGAACCAAATAATAGCATATAGAGATTAATTCCAACTTTAAACAAGGTATAGTGTTGAAACTATATGCACAAAATATACAACAAGTTTGATAGGGTGAACCTATAATGCATAAGCAAGGTCAAAAAATGACCAAGATTGGCTAGGGTTAACCTAGTTATTTAGACAACACACATAACATAGAACTAGGTTGATAGGGTCGATCTAATTAAATGTGGAGAGGAAATTTTGAAGACTACAAACTATGAAAGAAAAGATAGAATAGAAAGAGACAAAGAGATAGAAAGGAACCTTGGTGGATTAGATATGCTGAAAATGTATATTACTATTCAAGAACCTTGGAATATGCTCAAAAACTTTATTAATTAGGTTGACTAGGTTGATCAAGCTTTGTATAATCCTACTGCTAAGTGCCTAGAATGTATAGGGTTTACTAGGTTGACCTAGTAGCTGAATATAGATGCCTAAAGGTGTACATGGTTAACTAGGTTAAATTAGTAGTTTGAACCATAAGTTTGGAAGTCTAAAAACCTATATTGGGTCATCTAAGTCACTCTAGCTACCTTTTCCTAAAACCTTGTGTGCAGAGATTAGAACTAGGTCGATAAAGTCAATCTAGTATGACAGATATATGATAAAAATAATGAAAGAAAGTGAAATAAATCTTTAAAGGGCTAGTTTCATGTCAAGTTCATCAGAATGTATGTAATAAAAAATTCATCATGTCTATAAATCAATCTTGGTTCAAAGAAGATAGAGAATACCTACACTTCTAATTTGAAATACATTTGCTAAGTGGGAGCATGACCAATATGGTGATCTACAAGACCTGATTAGGGGATTATTTGTCACAATACACCATCTGAGGTAGGGTTCCAAAGCCTATAGTCTAACACAATCATGCAACAACCCTAAAAGATTCCTAAGGTTTAATATTCACTTATTCTAAAAAACAAGAAAGTAAATCTAATCTAGTGCATACCAAAGATTGTGGAATAAAGTGGGGGTTAGAAACAAAAAACTAAACTAAACTAAACATGTATATAAGACATATAATCATGTCAATGTATACAAAATCCTAATGCATGGAAGAAAGAAGCATTACATTATCTATCTACTCTTACAAAGGAAAAATAAAGTTAGGAATACTTACCTTGAAGAAGAACCCATCAAGCCTCAATCTCTCCCTTGGATAAGGTGTTTCACATAAGATTATTGTGGTGTGTAAGGATAAAAAATATAAATCATCTCTAGGCTATACAACCTATCTATTCATCCAAAATACTTATGCATAAGATAAGAATTGTATCTCCAAATAAAGTACAGAACCCTAAGCTTTATTCTTCAAGTAGAATGGTCAATAAGTAGATGTTTTTTTTTTATTATTATTCTTCACTTATCTTCTTAAAAATGGTTGGAAATTAACTTGTATATATAGGTGCATCTTTCTCTAAATCCTCTCAAAAAATTTCGTTATATAGGGTCGACCCTATATATTTTCAAGGATAATTCACTAGGTCTGAGATAGGTCAATCAAAGGGATAACAAACCAAAAAAGTTAAAAACACCCCTAAACTATACAGGGTCAACCCTAGTTAACCTAGTATAATAGACAATCCAAAAGGGAATTAAGGCAAGAAAAGGAGGATGGAAATAAGAAAATGACTAGAATGGGTAAGGATGAGAAGAATAAACTTATGGTTAATGTTTTTAGGAGATGAGTGTGTAGATGGTAAATGGTAAAATGGACAACAATATTATGAAGCACTAATGGTCTACCCACCCCTTTCTCAGTGCACCCCTTAAGGCATACACTCAGAAAGATCGAGACTCGGTAGGTTCCTGCAAGATACAAAATGTTAGTAATCAATAGAAGTTTGAAAATATTATGTGTATATAGTATTTATCTTATGAGTCTATATTTTCATCATGTCTATTTTTATATAGTTACAAATGAACAAGGATGTTAATAGGTCACCAAAGCTACAGTAATGATTATAAGTACCCTTGATGATGCAAATTTTGATTTTTGCCCATGTACTTTGGCACCATGTCCTCTTGGCCATACTTATATCATGGGGAATAATTTCAATTGGAATATTTATTAGATGTATTAGACTATGATGATTATTATTATAGAAATTATGGATTGATAATTTACCTTAATCTACTCATCATCTTTATCCCATCATTGAGTCGATCATCCCAGTCCATTCATCTAATATCCAATCAAGCCTTTATCTATCATCTCTCTAGTCATCAACATATAGAATATCATATCCATAATAATTTATCTTCATCTATGTCACATCATATATAAAACCACTAACATGTCCAACATCCATCATCATCATCATCTTCTTATCTTTCTCGTTATTTATCATTTAATTTGAACTACATCATCCTAAGGTCTTGTTAGACTATGTAAGCAATGTTTAGTCACCTAATGTTCTTAAGTCAACTCGACCACTCCCACTTATTTCTTAATAATTTATCATCAAATATCCATCATTTTATCTCTTTTTTCCCTCACAACTTTCATTAGTCATATCCTTGATTTAGTGCAATGCAGTCCAATTCTTCTCCTTTATTTATTGTTTACTTGATCATATCATTTATTCTCTATCATCACCTTCATCATATCACTCAAATTTAGCATTGAGATATAGTCATCATTAATATTATAAAATCATTATCTTATCCTAGCTAATAATTCTCCCTCACATGCATCTTTTCTTGGGATATGTCAAAATCTAGTTTCCTTTTATCTCATCATTATCATCATCTCTACTCCCTATGCATATGTCTTTTCCAAGGTCATAATTTTAAAGCTAATTTCTCAAGTCAAATTTATTTTCCTCATCATATATCCTACATCATATATCCCATATCTAACATCATATCCCCATGTTTATCCATCACATCTCACCCTTTGTTTCCTCTTTCGAGTGGCCATCCATCTCATTTTTCCCCACACCTCGAGGGGGAATCATATCAACTAACATCATTCATCCATAAAATAGTTTTAATTTTAAATTTCATTACTCCTTATACTTCATCCACTCACAATGCCCTTTTAAAGAGGGGCAAAATATATAGACTAAATTCTACTCACCTTAATTTTTTTAATTAATCTTACTAATTTATCTCATTTATCCTAATCCTAGTCATTTATCTAATATCCCCCCTCATCATTTATTCATTCACTAACCTTATTTCTACCCCATAAATCAATTAATTCCTCTAATTATGTCTTACCCCATCCTAATCCTAGTTATTCATTATTTGGGAATGTAAAATTCCCATGGCCCACTTACCCACCTATTAAGCCTATTCCTAGGATTTCCTACAAGGATACCCCCATATATTTTATAAAATACCATAATCACCTATCTAATTCATCAATAATCATGATTAAACCTCCCAAAAATATTATAGAGGTTTCTACCTCTAGAACCTTCTCTCCTCTAGAATCCTCTAAGGAATTTTTAATTCTCTAGATAATCCTCCACCATAGATCTCAACAACCCAAATTTTAAATATAACCATTGATTATCCCTCTCTATTTTATATAAATAAAACCAATCCATTTAAACAATATATAAAATTCATGAATCTATGCCAATCAGGAAAATCTAAAATAATCATATCAAAAAATTTATTGATCATACCATCACTACTCCGAGTCTATGTGTAATGAACAAAATCAATAATCCAACAATTTGATTGAAGATATTAGAGAGAGGCTAGTTGAAGCAAGGAATTGGTAAGGTAATCTTCATATTTTATAATTTGATTCCATAATCTCTCGTGTTAGATGTATTGTGCATTTTGGGTTTCAATTACATATTTAGGTAGTTTATTCTAAGTGCCCAAAATTATGGTAACACACTAGAAACTCTATTTATGTCACCTCTGGGTGAGAAAGATAATGACATGTGGATTGATCTCACTTATATACTTTCTAAAGATAATTCATATTAATAAATCTATAGACATCACCTTTAGGAGAGTGGGATGATGACACATGGATGGATCTCACTACTTTACTTGCCTGGGATAATTCATAAAATAAACCCTATTGATGTCACCTTTGGGTGGGTAGGATGATGACATGTGGATGGCTCTCACTACTCTACTTACCTAGGATATTTTTATGAATAAATCTACTAATGTCACCTCTATGTGAGTGCTATGATGACACTGGATGGATCTCACTAATCAATTTTTCTAAGATAAGCTATACAAGGAACTCTATTGACATTACCTCCAAATGAGTGAGATAATGACATGTAGATGGATCTCATTTCTCTACTTACGTGAGATATCTATATGAGAAACTCTATTAATTTCACCTCTAATTGAGTTGGATGATGACATGTGGATGTCTCTTATGTCACCACTTTCTAGTGACATATGTATGAGGAACTTTACTATCATCACCTCAACATGAGTGGAATGATGATACATGGAAAGAGTAAATGAGATCGGGGATATCCTAAGAACCATTTAAGTATGTAATAAACCATTTAATACATAACATAGGAAAATAACCAATTAAAATCATAACACATCATCCCAATTAGCTATTTAATCATAAATTAAACTTGTATATAAGTATTGAGTTAAAGTAAAATCAAAGGCAAAAAGTGAATTATATAATATGGCTTATGCACAATTTTTATCCTCCTATAACTTTGAAACATACTTCAAAATTTTAAATGACCTAAGTTTATGCATTTCAAATTCCATGTCATAAACTTATGGTTCACAAGACCTCAAAATAGGATATTCAATCAATAGTGGGTCCCTGTTTGGATTTTAAAAATGGGATGTGTGTGTGTGTGTTAGGGAAAAATAAATGGAAATCAAAGGATAAAATAATCCTAAGTATTTGAGAACTTATAATCCTATTAATTCATCATAAAAAAAATTCATCTCTATCAATAAATGAATAAATAAACCAGACCCTAAAAAAGACTCCTACTTTCTCATGCAATATACTAACCCTTTCTATTCCTTGGATTTGAGTATGTGATTTTTGTGAAATTAATTTTCCATGATTATTGGATCTTTAATAAAGACCTGAATGAACACTATAGATTTCATTTTGACCTCAAGATTTTGTAACTAAATAGTAATAGAAGTTTAGGCATTTCTCTATTTCCATCTAGGCATCCATAACCTTAATAGAGATCCGTATGATTTCACTCTAAGCATTATTATAATGTTATCCAAGTGTCCATAACCCTGATAGAGGTTACGAATCACCCATATTCTATAAGTTTTATGATGAATTTTTTTTAAACACAAATAGGAAGGTTGGTAGCCACTATTGTTTGGGTGTATGTATAATAAAAATTAATTTTAATTAATATGTCCTTGTTAGTTTGCATCTATGTCTATTTTAATTATCTCCCATCCAAGATTTAACATGTAATAGTGAAATTGATCTTTGGAAAGGAAATTATTTATAAAATTTTCATAAATATATCAAATTAAATCCCAAAGGTATATCAGACACACTCATTCTAGGTAAAACCTAATTCATTTAGAGCACATACCTCAATCCTAAAATCTCAAGTACTTGTTAGAAAAAATACTTGTGAGAACCAATTATGATTCTTTTTATATTATCCACTTGGTTTTTTACATGTCTTTTTTAACTTTAGCATAGGAAACTAGTTGGTCTATTTTACAATTTTGAAAAAATAATCTAGAAAACATAATAACTAATTTACTGAATGCAAATGCATAAAGCATGAATGATAGATTTTGACATGGTAATGTGAATCTTTGAATATTGTGGCCCAATAATATCTCATCATCAGTATATCTCTACTTAGAGCAGCCATGAAATAATGTTTCAAAAATTATCCATTGAATAGAAAAATGAGGTCATTTCCTTGGAGGTCCTTCAAGCCAAAGGCATTATTACCAAGGATTTTTTATATATGATATGGCCCAATCCAAAAAGGAGTGAAATTATCATGATGTCCTTTAGTATTATTTATTTTGTCCCATAAAATCACTATGTCTAAAATCCTAAAGACTTTGATCTTAAATCTTTTGTCAAACCATGTTTTTAAAATGTCTTGATACTTTTTGAAGCTGTGTAGTGCTTCAATTCTTACATCTTACATCTATATTATATCCAATAATATATAACATATTATTTCATATTATCCCATGTACTATTGCATAAATTGGTACATTATTAATTTAAAAGTAGTGAGGAAGATTGGTTTTTTCCCATACACTAGCAAAAAGGTGAAGCTTTGAAAGATTGTTTGTGTCTAGTTTAATCTACCGATAGTGCATACTTCAATAACAAATGTCATTCCCTTAGTTTATCTTTTATTTACTTATTGATTGAATCCATAATATTCATATTGGTACATTCAGCCACTTTATTCCCTTGTGGGTAGTATTTTGAGGAAAACTTAATGGTGATTTGGTTTTTATAGGCCCACTTAGCAAAAATTTTAGACTAGAATGTTGGACAATTATCACAAACCAAATATATTAGAGTACCAAACTTATTATTCTTCCAAAAATTTAATAATATCAATTTCTTTAAAATTCTTAGTATCCATAACTTCTATCCATTTGATGCAATAGTTAGTAACTATTAGGATAGAGTAGTGTGCTGATCAAGAGTTTGGGTTGATCATCCTAATGAATTCAATAACCCATTGAGAAAAAGGGTGTCCTTTAATGACCAACTATAAAGGAATGGTAAAATTCACTTATATCTTCCAAAATATATGACATTCATGATAGGTTCTAACATGGTAATGTGAATCTTTGAATATTATGGGCTAGTAATATCTCATCATCAATATTTTTTTAGTTTTTGTGTTTCTTGAGGGATATCCATTACCAATATTTTGATGTATATTTATTAGTATGTCCAAAAATTATTATCTTGAAACACACCTTAAATATATTCCCTCATAGTTATTACTATATAGGACTCCTTTCTTGATCATATAATGAAATGATTTCAGCTTAAGGGCTCACCTCTTCTCTTTGTTTTGCTCAGGGGAGACATGTACTAGTGAGTAAGTAGTGGATATTTGAGTGTAATTATCACCACCAAATACCTAATATTCATTGATTGGTTCAATGCAAATGTGTGGATTAATTTAAATCATGAGATATATGATTAATTTTCCTCTCACCATATTTTTTTATTTGATTTCATGATATAACTCCTAAATTTTGGCCATCCATTTACCTCTTATTTCATCCAATTCATTTTTCCCAAGTGTGAGTTTAATAGTTGGGTCATGAACAATGGTGTATGTCTTGTTCCTCAAAATATAATAACTAAAATTTTCCTAGCTTTGATCAATACACACACACACACACACACACACACACACACACACACGTTTTTCTATCATTGATTACTTTAAATTTGCATCATTAAGATTGGTTATTATGAAGTTAATCATATGTTCGTTATCATTTACCTTTTGTGTGAGTAAAACTACTTTAGTGTGATTTGAGTTAAATTAATAAAGGTATAATTTCGTGTTCAAGTCTGGGTTGATCATAACTAAAGCTTGAGAAATGGTAGTCCTAATGTCTTGAAAATATTTTTTAGCCTCTATTATACAATGTATCTTGGCATCTTTCTTCATCATATCATTAAATGGTTTGACAATATATTTAAATTCATAAATTAATTTCCTTACAAAGTTTATCTTGCCAAAGAAAGACTTAAATTCTTTCTTATTATTGAGAGGTGTTAACATTAAAATGACCTAGACTCATTCTAGATCAATGGAGATCCCTTTCTTATTGATAACATGGCCTAATAATTTATCCTCAGTGACCCCAAATATTATTTTATTTGGATTAATGGAGAGTCCATAACTTTTACATCTATCAAATACTCTTTTCAAATGATTTTCATGATCATCCTATCTTTTGAATTCACTATCAAGTCATCCATATAGATGATGATGAATTTTTGAAAAGATTCCCTAGAATTTAAATTCCATCACTCTTTGGAAGGTTTCTCCTAAATTTATTAGACTAAAAGGCATCATTTTGTATGTAAAACTTACCCACTTGGTGGTAAAGGTAGTACTCAGTCTATCTTGTGCCCCCACTAATACATGATTGTATTTTGAAAATCCATCTAGAAATGACATCATCTTAAATCCACTAGACATATGAATTACCTATTCTATGGAGGGAAAATGATAATTATCATTTTATGATGCTTGATTTAGGTTTTTGAAGTCAACATAAAGTTTGATTTATCCATTCTTATTCATAACTAGTGCTAGATCAGCTACCCAGGTAGAATGCTTGATTAGAAATATAATCCTAACATCCATTATCTTCTATATATTTACTTGGATGAGAGGTTCTAGTATTGGAATAATTAGACTTTGTCTCTTCCTAAAAAGCTTATGTTTTAGATTTAACAGAATCGTATGTGTGATGACTCTAGGGATAAAGACTTACAAATCTTATTATTTCCAAGTGATCACATCTATGTATTTTGTTATTGGACTCTTTAAATTTTATTTCTCACTTTAAATGCAACTCAAGCCTACACTCACATACTAGGGATGTTGATCTATTTATAGATTTTCTTTGATAAAATTAGGCTTAATTTATTTGAACTATTTTTTTTATCTTGTGGATCTACATCAAAAAAGTATTCTAGGGAGACAATCCCCAAAGGGATGTAGTTTCCCTTCAACTATAAGACACCATACTCTCCTAAGTATTTAATATTCATGGGCTAAACATATTTCTCATCTATCAACTCAGATTTTAAGGTCCTATAACTACTCATGAATTGAGAAATATTTTAATCCTCCTCAAATACCTAGAAGTTATCCACATTATCTGGAATAGTGGGGTAAAGAACCAACTCTATAGATTTTTTTTACATGTTGGATTCTCAGAGTGGTGTTAGATTGGTAGCTGAAGCTACTAGTTAATCTAACATTTTATTTTATTCCCTTGAGATTTATATTATTTTTAATGCTTTAAAGGACTTGATCATGTCCCATGCTTAGTGTTTATACTTATTGAAGTAGGTGATCTTGCATTGATATTTTATTTGATATGGTTAACAACTAGCTTAGAATCACCAAATATTTACAGCTATTTAACATTATGCTTTAGTGAAAATTATGTAAAAAGTATTAGATATTTATACTTATCCCTATTATTGGTGTAAGGATATTATAACCATTATGCAACCAAGTACTTCTTACCATCTGGGTATGTCAGGGCTATGCCAATAGTAAAACCTTAGTTTGATCTAGCTCTATTGAAATAGAGACTTTGTAACTAAGAAAGATCTTCAATTTTTTTTTATTAATGTGTACACTCCTACATTAAGAGATGTAAATTCAAACTTCTAATTATTATCATTGTACTTAGTTATTAGGTACTTCATCTTTGGTTTTCTATCCATTCAAATATGATTGCCACTCTTTTACAATGTATTCACATGTGTGATAAATATGTGGCCATAAACCCATTCAATGTATTTGACCAATAATGAGTCATTATAATGCCATAGGCTTTAATAATATACATGACCAAGATATCTATGTGTTATTATACACATGGTTTTGATGCTAGTAGTATGTGTATATTTGTCATTTCTCCAATGCATGGGATATAAGACATATCAAACTATAAGACCACTCTTATTGACTTA
Organism: Torreya grandis; assembly: GCA_037957365.1. Taxonomy (NCBI): domain Eukaryota; kingdom Viridiplantae; phylum Streptophyta; class Pinopsida; order Cupressales; family Taxaceae; genus Torreya; species Torreya grandis. The sequence continues at coordinate 945,511 of JARHVA010001738.1, forward strand.
TCTAGGGTAAAACATATCTTATTACACAAAACTATCAACATCAGATTAGCTAAATCACCTAAGTCAATGAAATAATTATGCACATTTTTTCTAAACATTTTGATAGTCAACAAGAAAAGCGGTACTTTCATTTTGTCCTTATATACCATACATTAGCATCGGTAGATTTGGACTTGTAATATGTATATTATCACCTACTCATATCATTGAGAAATAACTCCCAATATTTTGTGATGTAAGTTAGTTCAATCAAGGTGATATTATCCTTGATCTTCTTCATATCCTCAACAATGTTGTACATGGCTTTGTTTTGTATTTTTTTAGTTTGGTGTTAATTTCTTCCTTTTAAAGGAAGTGGATTGTTATTTTCATTTAGATATTGAGGATTAGTAATATTATTATACAAAGGAGTGGAGGTAGTATCAGGCTACTTATTCCTCATATTATAATTATTCCTATAGAAATATTCAAAGGCATGTATCTCATATATATTATCATTTGGTTCATTATCATCTTCCACTAGGAATGAAAATCCATAGGTCTCAATGACCATTATTTTATTATGGTGCCCTGATGCATTGGAGGAAGATGGCTCTGGTTTGTTTACAAAACATTTTATCTTTCCATTTATTTCTAAAAGATTTCAAAAATAGTGAAAAACTCTATGCAATAAAATTCTTCATAGTGTTTTATATTGTGAACCCAATACCAATTGGGTAATGTTGATTATAAGTTGTTTATTTCATGAACCTTGATGAGTGGTTGTTATTATGTGTTATTTACAATCCTATTGAAAGGCTTTTTATATATTTCAAATCCAAATCCCTAATTTTTATTTTGTTCACTAGAACTCCCCATTATTTCCTACATGCTCAATAATTCATTACTTAAAATCCACAATATCTTATGGATAACATCTAACATCTAATTCATATTTTTTAGATTATATAGTTACACACTGAGTGGTGGAAGTATTGACTAGAAGTGAATTTTGAATTTGATGTAAATGGAATGTATGAACATGGTTATTCAAAAATCCCAAGCTTTGATTTGGTGCAAAATGGGACAAGTCTAATTGCATGTGGGATTGATTCTGACTATAAGACACAATGTTATTGTTAGCATTAGGAATTAACTTTAACATTGGATAATTTTGATACATATTAGGTCTAGCTAGGCTCTATAATTGGGGATTTATTTTACTATTAATGTTGATGTATTTAACATACATCGTTAGTAGGTCAATGATGCTTGTTGCTTTATGAAAGAACATTGAGGTTGTAGGATCCAAGGTATTATTGTACATCTCAAGTATTAACACAACATTATATTTATATGTGTAATTTAATTGACTAATTTTTTTTGGAAACTAGCATTAAAGGCTCTAATGGGTTCATTCAACTCTCTCCTGATACTAGCAAAATCTTGTATAACACTAGGACTGGTAACCTTTCCAAATTAAGCTAAGAAGGTGCTTTCACACTAGGCCCAAGAGGTAATTAAAACCTATGGGAGGTTGAGAAACCGATCATAAGTGGCATATTATAATGTTAATGGGAAAAACTTGCATGCCACATCCTCATTAACCACATTCATTATCCTTAGAGTTATCTTGAAATACATCAAGTGTTCTTTAGCAGTCCTTGATTAAGAAGGGGAGAATGAAGGAAGATATTTTTGGGGGTTTATAGGTAAGTCATGGGTAACACCAAAAATATATATAATATAACTAACTAACTAAGCTATGGCCATAGTGATTCTAAGGAGTTGACTTTTTCTAGTCGGGAAATTGACTAGGTTTAATCTTTCCTTGAGGTACCCTTATTTGACTTAGGTCTTTTATGGAGCTATAAAGGTGAAACCAAAAAAATAATGTCAGAGTTAGACTTGGTTACTCTTCTCAAAATATCCATTGTAACTCAAATGGTCTTCTTCAAGAAAGTAGAGGTTTATACCTCATTTTAGTGCCAGATAAAATCCTATTAATGTGAGTTTTATGCACATTAGGGAACCTTGTGAGGTTTCCTCTAATGTTTCAAGATATATTAAATAATATTCACTCCAATTCATGAGTTGTGGGGTATTAGATTTTGTAAAAAACTTATTGGTGGAATAATAGAGAGCAAAGCAATTTATTTAGTACATATTAGTTTAGCCATGGATGAATATAAACCTAATTAAGATCGGTAAATTGATGATGGATTTAACCTAAGGTGGGTATGACCAAAATAAAATAAAAAAATAGGGGAAGGTAAGGAAAAAAATAAGACCTATGAACCAAACAAGATGAAACCTTTCTAACCCAACACTTTAACTATGTGTTGGACAAGTAATTAAGAACTAATGTTTTTTGTAAGCTACTGTAAGCACATGAATAATCAATCAATTTTAAAATTCCAAGGAAAAATTAATCCAATAAACTTATACATATATAATCAATGTTTGTTGCATTTATAAGATTGTATTTACATATCTATAAGGGGGATTATGATTAATGCACAAGGCATTCAAGTTATCAATAACACAATATGAATAACTATATTGAAAATACAACTCACGCATAACCAATATAATGAGATACTAGAATGATATAAATTCTTAAAATATTCACAGGTTTGGAGAAGAATCAAATTTGCACATCAAGAATAATTATAGAACAATCCATAGAATTTCATATTAATCTTAATAGTCAAAACTCTTATCCCTTTGGGATCAGGAGGATTAAAATATATATAATCATGGAAAATGGATGACTCATCTCTCAAGTAAAATCTTAAATTACATGTCCAAAAATAGAACAATGTGTCAATTTCATGAAAAGCATGCATGTAAATTGGTGTTTTCCTAGAATAGAATTCCTAGACTACAATGCAATATATGTGCCAAAGAAATTAGGAACTAATAGTTCCAAATTATATGAATCACAAAAATACATACATATTTAAGGGGGTGATGATGCAGTACCACTAGAAGAAGAAAATGATGGGGTGACAACTATAGAAACTAAGGTGGATGAAAATGTTGTAATAACTTGAATTATAACTAGAACAAACACTATCATTATAGATATGATAGAATTTTCCATGTGTCATTGTACTTAGTTAGTCCTACAATTAAATATATATAATGAGGTGGAGTTTGAGATGAGGAGGCCATTAAAACTTTGGGTGGAAAATACTTGTTTAGTGAATAGTTTAAAATCTCTTAGTTACAATAGAGCTCTAAATTCATAATTTACACTTGATAGCTTAAAAGGCATTGTGATTGGATTATATATAGCATTCAATTTATATTATTTTAGATGTGTTGGCCTTGATAATTAAATGTATTAATTCAAAAATTTGTGTAAACTAATGGTAAAAATGGAATTCACTTCATTATTTGTCTATTATTTTCATTTGAATTTCATAATGACAATTTTCATGGATTTTATTGCCATGTGGCTTCTTTTACCTAATCCTAGGTACCTAGTCACTATAATGTGAAAGATGTATCTTTTCCATGATTTTAAGTTTTGTATTTGTGTCTTTTTTAATCTATTTGTGTGGTTGAGGAACCTATGTTCATGTATCATTATTTCATTCATAACTGAGCTATAAAATGTTATATTTTGTTTTTTGACTATAGGTTAGTAGGATGATGACACATGGACACCTCTCACTACTATAATTTAATGGGATATATGTACAAGGAGTGAGTGATATGATGACACATGGATGGATATCACTATTTACCTTAGGATAATTCATACGAAGAACTTTGCTAACTTTACCTTCAAGTGAGTAAGATGATGACATGTGGATAACTCTCATTGATCCACTTTCCTAAGATAATATGTACCAATAAATTTATTGATGTCACCTCTAGGTGAGTGGGATGATGACACATGGATGGATCTCATTGCTCCAATTACTTGGGAAAATTTGTATAAGTAACCCTAGTGACATGACCTCTACGTGAGTAGGATGATGAAATGTGGATGACTCTCACTGATCCACTTTCCCATGATATATTTATGAATAACTCTATTTATGTCACCTCTAGGTGAGTGGGATGATGAAAAATGGACAACTCTTGATGTTCCACTTTCTCAATATAATTTTTACATAGAACTCTACTAATGTCACCTCTGTGTGAGTAAGATGATGGCATGGGTATAACTCTTATTTATATACTTTCTTGATATATCCATATGTGAAAATCTATTAATTTCAACTTTGGGTGAGAGAGATAATGACATGTGGATGGATCTCGTCACTCCACTTTCTTAAGATGTCTATATAAATAACTTTGTTGATATTAGCTATAGGTGATTGTGATGATGATATGTGGAAAGATTAGATGAGATCTAGGATGTCTCAAGAAAAAATTAATCATAAAATAACCCATTCAAGACACAACATAGGAAAATAACCAACTAAAAGTATAGCATGCCATCCTATTTAGCCATTCAATTATAAATCAAACACATACATAGGTAATGACTTAAAGGAAATCAAAGATAAAAATTGAATTTTATAATATGAATTATTCATAGCTTTGATCCTCATATAACTTTGAAACATAATTTAAACTTATAAATGACCTTAAATTTATGCTTTTTAAATTCCACATCATAGACTTATGGTTCACAAGACCTTGAATTAGGATATTAAATTAGTAGTGGGTCCTTATTTGGATATTAAAAATGGGGTGTGTGTGTTAGGTAATGATATTTTCCCCACTTACATTAAACTTATAAATTATTGGTATCTTAAAATCACATGATAATGATGCATACTTGATAATGCACACTATAGGGTTACTGAATATAGAATTTGAATCAATCCAAGAATGATATGTTTTAATTTCCAGGGTGAGTTGATGTATATTATGTTTTAAATCACCAATATCATGCATTAAATAAAATCCTATTCTAAATTCATATTAATATCTTTAATGGTCTCATTTAATAATTTAATTTTATCCATTGGTACACTATTTGGGATAGGAGAAGAAGGTATAGGATTGAATTACTCCTTAAGGATAGTAGGATTGGTTAATTAATTTGTATTTAATATATCATTAGTTTTTAAAGGCATATTATATTCTATTTAAATAAAATAAATATAACTATTTTTATCTTCAATAGAATTTACATACACACATTTTATTTGTTAAAGGGGAACAAGGAACATGATCACAATATGTACTAACATTATCACTAAGTGAACTATTTTTTTGTTTTATCATGTAACATAAAATCATTATCGACATGAAGTGAATGTAAAGAAGAAACTATACTAGGATTAGTAAAAACATTCTCCTCTTCACTATAGAAATAATTTTTATTTTTATTCCAATCCTCATTATGATCATTGTCTTTTCACTTTCAGAATCAATATTTAAAATAACATAAATTTCATTTTCATAGGAAGAGGGATTAGGAGATGAATTTACACATTATATTGTGTTCAAAACAAATGGAGGCTTAAGCTTCTTTGATTTATATTTTGAAATGTGTAAAAGAGATGTAGAAAAATAATTATAACCTAGGTATATTATCAAATAATGCATCACAAATAAGAGGTTCATTTTGAATTATATTGTTAAATTTTTTCACAAAGATTTTAATAAAAATAATAAAAGAGGTAGGAAAATATAATTTGTCTATATTACAATATTTATCATATTTATCATCACTTGAATATTATTCTTCATTATCATCATTACAAAACTAATCATTATACACATAGTCATGTTCTTCATTTGCATCTAGCATGAAATCTTGGTAGTTAGTCCATTATTTATAATAATAATAATAATTATGAATTCCTAAGAATTTATCAAAATGATTGGGGGAATAGATTATTTGTTAGCCATTTTAAAATTTCCAAAGACTAAAATGAGAACAATAGGAGAGAGACATATAAATGCTAGTAAATAATCTAACATGAGAAGGAAATAGAAGAATGAAACCTAAATTAAACTAGGGCTTGTAATATTCAACAAATAAAGTGGTTTTCCCATAATGGTCTATCAAAATTTGGAAATTACAAAGTGTTAATATAGTTAAGACAAGCTTCCAAAAAAAATATATTGTAAATAAATAGACATTCATACACAAATCTAATTTTATAAATAAATGAACAATTAGTGTTTTAACCAAGAAACATAGAAAAGAGTGTGATCACTTATTTTATTTTTTAACTATGCAAGTTTATAGATGGTTTTAGTTGATGTGACACTAACCAGTATGCCTTTCGATTTATAGGAGTGTAAATAGGATGTAATCAATGAATTTAGACTGTTATGACCTATGACCTTATCCTTATGGTATGGTTTTTTCTATATTTAATGTGGAATAAATATAAAAATTGGTAAATTATGAAAAATACTTATAAAATTATTTTGATCTATTAGAAATACATGATCATATGTTATAACTTGTGTTGATCTTCTCTTCTTAAAAAATACCTAACAAGGTCCTACACATGGAGATGAGAAATAAACAAGAGATATTGGGTAGGGGGTTGAGTCAAGATGGCCTCAAAAACTCCTTATAACTAAGTGTTTCTTATGTATCAAATGCCCCAAAGAGGGATTAAAACTAAATGTAGTTCTCCATTTATTATGTATGTGTGAATGGATCATACACATTATAAATCCAAATGTTCTTTTTCCTAAGTCCCTCCTTGGTCCAAGAATTAAGTTTATATGTAATAATATAAACTTCAAATACATAAAATACATGTATTGAGCTTAATGTGATATGATTTCATTCAATTATACTTGATATACAGGTAAGTGTCAAATGTAAAATGCCTTTAAGAAATTATAAGTGGAAGACTTATAATTCAAATTTTAAAAATTATTAGTGCATAAAACCTACATAAAAGGAATGAAAGAGTCATAAAAGATACCTATATGAAATGTGACTTAAAATAAGGACTGAAAATGATGTTAGGATAAGACTATGGTTTAAGGATAACCATGTGGGTCATGTTCATCTTAAAGAGGTGTTTTGTTTGGAAATAAGAAAATGGTAAGCTTAAATAAATATAAGACCAAGGATCCATGTGAAATTCATAAGAATTAAAATAGTAGAATAACATTTATGAAAACCACATGAGAACATCAATGTAAATAAATGCGGAAAAAACATAGGACTAACATAATTATTATTCAATATTAAGATCTTATAGATGCAAAGTCACAAAAAAAACATAGTAATTATGTTATTTAACAAATTTTGGGTATTTACACTATGATTATAATGATTTAAGTAAAGTAAATTATTATAAGTGAGTAAATTAAATGATGGGTAAGTGATTATAAATAAGGTAAGGTGAAATGGTCAAACAAATATGGGCCTATGCAACCTAACTTGATAAATTTCAAGCATAAGAAACCTTATATCTACACCATCTTATTTTATCTAAGGAAAATCCTAAGCAAAGATACACACATACATCCACAATACAAAAACTATGTATAATCTACTAAGGAAATAATGTAGGGATAAAACTACGTATATGACATGAACACAAAAAATAATTAAAACCAACATTATGCTGTATAAATAGGGTTCAAAAAAAAAAATTTAGGAATAGATCTTTATTATACCTTATAATAAATCATTCTATCTGTCACTATATATTAAGCTCAAGGTGTATAATATTATTTACATAATCTTATAAATTTTGATATGAATATATGTGTGCCTAATTCATCTTCCTCATAAGATAAATAAACAAAAATTACTCATAAATAGTTCTTATTTTATATAAGATTAGTGTACAACTAATTCTAGACTTAAGGGAATGTTCTTGAAACTCACATGGTGGTTATTTTTGAAGAACTAATATGAGAAATAACAGGCATGACTTGTGAAGGCACAAACACCTTCAAGAATAAATGGTGTAAGTAGGAGATAATGAAAGCCTAATTTTAATCTGACATAGTCTACCACATAGGCAAAAAGGGATTTTCTCAGTCTGACCTTTCATAAAGATGGCTTGAAATCTACCTTCAAGTAATATGGTATCTTACTATTGAATAGAAATTCATCCATATTTTCCTACATCACTTTTTACTTCAAAATCACTTCAAAGGCCATAGTATTATCCTACCTTATTATTTTCTCATGTCCCTTGAAAAAATAGTTCTAGGATTCAAGAAAATAGCCTCTATGGATATTCTCCATCAAGGGCTTATCCTTCTTCTCAGCAAACAAGCAAACCCCATGAGACGTCAAAATATTCACTTCCTATAAAGTATAGAGAGATACCCTTGATAAGGGCCTCTCTACATCAGGAATAATAAGTGACACCTCCCTTCCACCTTCCCAAACCCATGGGAGAAAGGGAGTAAGTAAAATAGAAAGGCTCGAGACCCTTCTCCCCCTTAGAAGAGCCCTATTAATAAGGCCAATAGGAGCCTTTAGTTCTAAGAATATATTGAGAACCCTGACTTTGAACTTCATAAAATCAATGTGGATAAATTTTGGAGGGACAAGGACCCAACCAAACTTATAGATGGAATTTGACAGAGATTGTCACATCTCCATGAAAAATTGCATAGGTTGGGTAGACATATGGTTTCTTACATGGATCAATGGAATAAGTTAAAACAAGAGATTGATGATATAAGGGAGGGGATCAAGGATCAATAGATGATAGCTAAGGGTAAGACTAAGGGTACCCATAAAGGAAAGGAGATAAGGACCAACACCTTGAGTTATCACAACACTAAGAGAAAAAACATTAGAGGCACAATGGGACATAGCAGAACCACAATAGGATATCAGAGGCCTAAAAAAAGAGGACTATCGATCAACATCATGAATACATTTATAGTTAATAACATAGAGGAAAATTAGTTAGATTAAATTTGATAGACGGATGCATCTGGTTAGGTTGGTCTTATTCTCATTTTGTTGAATGTTTACTGATGGCAAGTGTATCTAAGGCCATGTGAGCCTTATTTCCTTTTGTTTCATTTATTCTATTGTACTACATTATGGTTTTCATGTGCTTGTAAAACTTAAGATTAACTTATCAAGAAAAAATTAGCTTGATTAAATAAATTATTGAAAGATAAAATAGTAATAATATAACTAAGCATCTTTATTCATGAATAAAAGATAGTTAACATGTATTCATTCTAGAAAAAATAATTAAACTTAACTATAGCATAATATTATTCTTGATATCACAATACAACATAGACATATAAATTAAATGACATAACCTATTAAACATGATTTTACCTCTTATTCTAATATGTTCAACATATGCATTAATAACATAGTTCAACACAATGTCATTGGCATAATAATAGTCCACAAGTTCACAATTAAATGATACTAGTAAAATCCTCTACACAATGTTACCCAATCAAATTGTTTACATTCAACACTAAGATCATATAATCTTCCATAAAACTTACATATACATATTATAAAAAATATTATATTCATATAATTTTTAATGCAACTCATTAAGATAAATTTCATTAGGGTACCACCATAATTATATCTTTGAATTCATCAACTTTACTGAGTGTCAACCAAATAGGTTCTAGTTAATTATTATAAACAATATAGAATATTTAAACATAAACAAAGACTATAAACACACAATATTTTTATAAAATTTATCACTTACTAACACTTTCTCTATAATATAAACCTCTCAAGTTTTAATGTCTCTAAGTTTATGAAATAAAGGGTACATCGAGAAAGGGGTGGGTAGACCATTGGTGCTTCACAAGATTCTTATGGATTTTTATCATTCCTAATATTAGTAAAACTTATTTAGTGTCTATTCAATCACCTCCTCTGATGTCTCCCTAAAATATTTAAATCATTAAATATGGATAAGTTTGAAATTTTAAAACCCCAAAATATGGCTAAGTTTGAAATCTAGTAGGACCTTCCTAAATATAGAATTCACATTATAGATCCCAGAGGTCCAAAACCATTCTCAAACATACTAAGAGTATACGTATAAAATATAAGTTAAAGTGTAAATTTAAAATTATAATGAAATATTTATTTTATATGTATACTACCTTTTTAGCCTATTTTCCTACTATGTCGACCAGGCTGACTTTGTTATTCATATCATCCTACTATGTTGACTAGGTTTATCATTCATACTATGTTTTCCAAGTAAATAAAATCTTATGGAATCGACCAGTTAACCTAGCTCTATACCTAACATTTGTATTTCTCACCAAAGAAGATCAACCTAGACAACTTTGTCAACTAAATTCCTATGAGATTTTAAGGTCAATCCTTGGCTATAAATACCCATTTTAATTCATTTCTAAATAGAGGATCATTTAATTTCACATTATTATAACTGGAAAATATACTTATACTATCTTTTAAAGATTCCATTACTTAGGGTTTTTTCCTTGGAGTAGTAGCATTAATATTATGGGGGTCTTGGATGCATATGATAATTCTTGTATCCTATATCTAATATATCCTTGTGATCCTTGCAAACCACAAATACCTATTTTAAATCACCACTTGCCAAGGGATAGATTGAGGCATGACAAATTCACTTAAACAAGGTAAGTATACCCCCAACTCTTCATTTTAATAAAGTAGATGTTACATAAATAATAGATTGAATTGTATCTCTCCTTGCTTATATTACTTATATATTCTCTTGAATATAATTATCATTGCTTATTTATTATCTTCCCCATTTTTTCCACAATCGTTAATGATCACTCAATTAACTTGTATGTTTAATTATTGGATTAACTAATTTTCATTTATCACATTATAAGCCATAGATAGGGTTATTACATGATTACATTTAACTAGAGGCATTGAAAACCTCTCCATTTATATTGTGTAGTAAGAGATACCTTAGTTAGTTTTAACGGATCCATAGTTGGTCATGACCCTAATACAACACAATATTGTTAACAGATTGTAATTTAATTACCTTATCTGAGCTTGGATATTACTATATAGGATAAGTTATACATATTTATTATTTTTCTTGTATACATTCTAATGAATCTGACATGAAGATAACCATTTAATTTTTTAATTTTAATTTACAATCAACTAGATCAAGCCTATCAACCCAGTTTTATATTCTATGTACAAGTTTTCAACTAGGTTGATCTTGTTGACCTAGTTATATTTTTGTGTGTAGGTTTTAAATTAGGTCAAGCTTATCAACCAAGTTTTTTATTCTATGTGCAGGATCAAAAACTTACATATACGACCTTGTCAAATATTAATTGAACATTCTCAGTAAAATATATTAATTTAACTTTGTCAATCTTGTTCTATTCTATAGGTTCACTCTTATCAACCTAGAAATTTAATATTGTTAATTATCTCAATTTATCATTCTTGCTTCTTATTAATATTAATAAATATTTCAAATTTCCATTCTACTTTTACTAGTTTTTCATTTTTATTAAAATTATATCACACAATCAACTAGATCAATTTGGTCGATCTAGTTTATTTTAGATTTCCTAGAATTCAAATATATCAAGCTAGTTGATCTAGTTTATTTTAGCCTTTTTTTAGACTACTGGTTTTCTTCCCATAATTCAACTAGATCGACCTAGATGACTCTGTATGACTTGGATGACCTAGTATAATTTCATCCTATTATTTAATCAATTAAAAACATAGAATGTCAAAATATAACAAAGGCTCTCTCCATGAATGTGGTATGTTATTATCACTTACATTTTGGGTTTGATGATCATGAATTTTAAAAATTCCAAATCACTACTCAACACATTTTTATCTTCTTCATTAAACAACAAAAGTATAACATTATGCATATATTGATGTGATGTTCATAATTTTAAGAAATATATTAAATAGAATTCAAAAAATCTTAATGCCCCTAAATGGTGACACACAATGTAATTCCAACAAAGGGGAAATTTAAAACCAACATTCATGTTTAATATTTCAAACATATTAAAAATATTATCATTTTCTTCGATGAAACTCAAGTGTCACTAGAAACTAAGTGGCCATAATGGAAAAATGGAATAAATTAATTACCAAATAAATGAGTGGAGCCCCAAAATTTGCCATAGTAATATAATTATATATTATGATCTAATTCTATTAAAGTTCCAAAAATACTTCATAAGTAATTTAATTATTTATCAAAACATAGTTATAATAAACAATTCCTTTGTTTGTATTTTCCTTTCTTGAACAACTTTATGAATATGAAATTTTTGAAAAATATAACACCAAAACAAAGGTTGGTTCATATAAAAATAAATTCTACCTTTTTAAGAATCACAAAAACACAATAATTAAAATATAGAAATTTTGATTAACACTTAATTAATAATTTAAAAAAATCAACAAATAACACTATCCAACCAACTGGGTATATTTATCAATCCCTTTAATGAATTAAAATTATATTGGAATGATTTCTCTACCAATATAATCAATGATTCATTTCATAACAATCAATTACTCATTCTAAAAATAGGGTTTATACCTATTATTACTAGTATTCACAAATCATCAAAACCAAATTTACACAGTCAAGAGCCAATGCATTCCATCTTAAGATAATGATTAAATAATCCAAATATCTCCTTAATTATATTATAACTTCTAAATCCAATTGAAAACCCATGACATAAATAATCAACCCATAGCTTCTAATAACATAGTTGCTTCTAATTCAAATCATACTACACACCAATTCAAACACAAACAAAATTTGAATTCCTACTTATTGACATTCAAGAATTCATTATCTATGAGATAAAACACTAAATAAATTACCAAGACTAGTATATTAATTACAACGTTAACCTATAAACTCTTGACCATGGGCATTATAATGCATAGTCAATTCATTAAATTCATGATTATTCAATCACATTACAAATGAAATGAAAAATAATAAGTCATAAAACCATGAAGATGATCACACAACTTTGTTTCATAAATTTAGATTACACAATATTTTGATTGATATATTCATAAGTGATACTCAAGTCATTATTTGATAGCTTTGCCAAGTAGATACAAAATTTATAACTTGCATCTACCTATGCAAACAACCAAAGATAGTTATAAATCCAAATGCATTTATAGAGTTATAATTCACACATTCAACCACAAAAGAAGTCAATAGTCACTCGTATTGTAATCTAATCATTTCAAAATTATTGAACACTAACATTTTAATATGATTGAATAGTAATGTAAACATCTATATATGAAACCAACTTAATACAATATTTAATAGTCACATGAATACTACTTAGTGATTTACTTAACACAACTCTTTAGAAATAATTCTATACATTATTTGAATGGATTTAACATCTTTAACTTTTATATACATACATGATTCAAGTACATAAGTCCCAAGTATGAAAACTTATTTTCCATGATTCCATAGTTTTACTAATATAACTCATAACCATAATCTACAAAATATATAGGGTTCAAATTCAACTAACAACAAAACCAAAACCCACTTGACTAATCATATGATCCCTCCATTGGTATCCATAGACCACCCCAACCACTATCATGATGGTGATTCCATCTCGCTAGGTTAAATCCATTTACTTTAAAACTTATGAATTTTCAAACATTTAGAAGAAAATGCCAAAAAAATCCATGCATGAATAAGTAGAAAATAGAAACCCATCTCATACCTTATTATTCACATTTAGAACACAACTATAACACATTAGTATTTCAAATGAGATAAAGAATGGTAATGTTCCCAATGTAGGTTTAAAAAAAACACAAAAAAATCCAATTAAATAAACATTTTACAACCAAAACCCAAAAATAATTATAACTCTACGACCACAAGAAAAATTAATCTGCATACCCAAAATTTTGAATCCTCATTAAAATGGATGAAAAAATCATATTATTTCTAATGCTTTTTTCAATAAGAATCACACAAAGTTCTAAAGGCCTTACTTCTTATTTTCAATGCATACTATTTTACCTTCTTAGTTTCATAGCAAGGAGATGAAAACCACAGTTTATGTTTTTATTTTGAACACCACATGGTTTTTCCGACTCCTTCCCATGAAATATGAACAATAATGTCCACATTATACTCGGGTAATGGTGAAATGGAGCCTTAGCTCCATGTTCCCATGTTCCCCAAATTTTAGGTAGATAAAATGACCCAAATTAAGGCCCCTTCACCAAATTAACATTCCAAATGACCTCCATTTTCACCAAACAAGGCAAATAGTTTCTCAATAATTATGGTGGGTGATAGGGTTTCACTCATTTCATAGCTCTAATCAAAATAACAAAACTAGAATGTTTGGTGTTCATTCCAAAACAACATCAATGGAATATCCAAACCCTAATTCAATCTTTTTCATCAGGCCAAGATTTTTCAATGACTAATGTCATTGAATGGCATGATTAAAACATAAACAATACCAAAAAAATAACCCCCATGCACAAGTCACTTGCCCAGGTTACGAAGGGACCAATGGCTTTATGAATTTAAACCATGGCATTCAAAAATATAAAAACCTTTAAACCACAACCTGCAAACAAGTAAACTCAAACACAGTTTGATTAAGGTAATTATTAATATAATGGAATATAAATTAATATTCATGCTCAAGAGTTCAATCCACTAAAGCCTTTAAATAGAATTTAATCACAATTAAAAGGTCATAATGAAAATATATTCAATATAAATTAGTTAAAATATATAAACCAATCTTAATGAAAAGATAAGAGAATCACAGTAACATGTATGATTATCATTCATGACAAATCAACTATTTTTAATATTAATTTTAATTATTTAAATAGTGATACAAAGCATTAAGCTCTCTTTTTGGCAAGTTTGATAACACAAAACTAGTTATGTTCTTCACTTAACAAAAGACAATTAATGAAGTCATAAGAAAGAATAAAAACCCATTATCATAGTAAACATAAATGACCAAGATAACTAATACACTCAACTAAAATAAAAACTATGGATGTTTGGTAACTAAGTTCTTTGTAATTAATAGTTAGAGTATGCTAACAACTATTTTCATGACCCCATTAGTTAGATTATTGATCAGGACTAGCTCATATAAATCCTACAAACACTAGATATGACATCGGCAATATCTATCTAGTAAATGTATAAATGAACAAAATTGAGTAATCAACTTAAAAGTCATTTAAAATTAATAAAAATAAGTAAAACAATGTATCATAGTCATCTCATCATAACATCATAATGATTTAAGTCAACAAAATTGTGATCACAATATCATAATATAGTAATACAAATTCTAAGATCTCAATAAATAAAAATTTTAAAATGAGTTTTAAAAAAGGGTCATGTCATCCTATCCACATAAATAAGAGTTTTATTAGTGATTATGCAAAAAGATAAGGATAATACTTTATAAAAAGATAAGAAACTTCCCATGTAGCACTCATGTAACTGAGAGGCTCCCATTAGACCAATACTTGTTGTATGCCTCTATTTTATGACTTAATGTTTTAATGATCTAGGATCCCCATGGGTTAATATTTTATTTTTTCTTCTTCTATAACTTGAAGGTTTTTCCAATATAAAATATGAGTGAAATTAAAAACATATTTTTTAAGAAAAGCAACACAGAAAACATTATGAATACTAGATAGATAAGGAGGAAGATTCAGTTGATAGGCTATGGGAGTGATCTTATCAATGATATAAAAGGGTTAAACATATCATGGAGCTAACTTATATTATTCTTAATACTTTATTTAACCTTTCTATGGTATAACTCACAAAAAACAACTATCTCCTAAATTGATTTCGCAAGGTGATCTTTTCTAATTTGCATAACTTTTTTTATATTAGAGGCTATTTTTAGTTTTTTCCCTAATAAGTTCCATATGAATAATAAAATATTATAATATATCAAGTCCAAAAACAATATTTTTTTCCAAGTTGTCCCAACCAATATGAGTTTTAAATTTTTGCCCATATACATCTTAAAAATGACCCATCTTAAAAACAAAATGATAAGTTTTATTATAAACAAATTCAACTAAATAATGATACTCTGCCCATTTAGACTATTGATCCATCACATACATTCATATCATGTATTCTTCCACTTCATTCAATATTTTAGTTTGATCATCTATTTTTGAGTGGTATGTAGAACTAAAGTTCAAGTGAGTTTTAAAGGGTTTGGTTAAATTTTACTAAAACTTTGTTATGAATAGTTTGTCTCAATCTAAAATAACTACTTTCAGGATGCCATGCTACTAAAAAACCTCTTTTACAAATATTATTGTAAAAACAAAAGCATCATCCATTATATTTCCAACAATAAAATGACCCACTCTAGTCAACTTATTGATTACAATGAGAATTATATCATGTTTGTTACAAAATTTAGGTAGCCTAAAGAAAAAATCAATTGAGATTATAACCCACTTATCTTTTGACACCTTGTGAGGGTACAACAGACCTCCAATATGGTAATGTTCAACCTTCACTTGTTGAAATTCCAAACATTTTTCCATGAAGGTAGCCACATCATGTTTCATTCTAGACTAAAATTAATATATTTTTAATTCACGTGTCATCTTAATGACACTAGGATGGGCATAATAAGGTGTTGTATTCACTTATTTCAAAATTTGATTGCAAAAGCATCCAATTTCATGAACATAAATTCTATTTTTATGCATTAATAAGACATCATTTTCCATATAAAAAATAATAAAATATTTTGCAATAGGCTCATTAGCTAAAACAACTATCAACCCATGATAATACTTATCAAAAAGTTATTTTATTTCATCACTTTTGAAATCAATCATGATAATAGAAATTTTAGTAAGGTATGTGCATTGGCTATGTGCATCAGTATCATGATTTTCCTTACCTTTGACATATGAAATGTCAATATCAAAGTTACTCACAAATTCCAAAAATCTATGTTGGCGTGCATTCATGTCCTCCAAGGAAAATAAATTCTCTAAGCTATGATGATTTAGTTTCACCTATAAATGTTTTCCTAGTAGAAAGTGTTTCTACTAATCTAAGGCATGAATTATGATAGTAAGCTCCATGACATTAATGCGATATTTATTTTCATACTCCTTGAGAATTTATGACTCATAAACCACCACATTTCCATCTTGGGTCAAAATTCCATTGAAACCTTCCTTGGAAGAATCTACGTAGACCTTAAAATTTCCATTTGGGTCAAGAAACAAAAGTATATGTGATGTAATCAGTATCACTTTAAGTTTTTGAAATTCCTATTCACAAAGGGATAACCAAACAAATTTCTTACCTTTACACCATAAGGAAGTAATAGGGTTGGCTATGCTATAAAATAATTCCAAAAACCTTTGATAATAGCTAGCCACACCCATAAAATTATGTTCCTCATGTACATTAGTAGGATTAGGCCACTCCTATATTAAATTGATCTTAGTTGAATCAATATCAATACCATATTTAGAGATGAAATGCCTAAGATAGTGGATCTCAAGCTGGAAGAAATTGCATTTAAATAATTTTCCAAATAACTTATGTTGTCTTGATTTATACAAAACTATCTTCAATTAATGTTCATGTTCAACTGTGTCTTTAGAATAAATCAGAATATCATCAAGAAAAGCCATCACAAATTTATATAGGAAATCCTATAAAACACTATTAATCAAGTTTATTAATGTATTTGGTGTAATAGTTAATCCAAAAGGCATCATAGTGAACTCGAAGTGACCGTAACAAGTCTAGAAAGTAATTTTATGATTATCTTCCTCCTTGATTCTTAGTTGATAGTAGTTTGATCTTAAATCAATTTTGGAGAATACAACTACTCCATTTATTTAATCAAATAAATCATCTATCTAGGTAAAGGACAATGAGATTGATTTTCACTTTATTAATAAATGAATAGTCAACACAAAGTCTTATTTTTCTATCTTTATTATTCACAAATATAACCAAAGCAACCCAAGGAGACACACTTGGCCTTATACTTCCATTTTCTATAAGTTCTTGTAGCTAATATTTTAGTTCATAAAAATTAGGCACATTCATTATGTAGGAAGTTTTAAAGGCAGGTTCAACCTTTGGTATAATATCATTTGAAACTTTGAACTATGTTTTGGGTGGAATTCGATATACTTTTTCAAGAAATACATCTTTAAATTCTCTTAAAAGATGAAATTTTTAAAATGTATCTCTCATTTGCAGATGATTTATACATTTAAACTACATATAGTTAGTAGCCATTACCTACTACCTTTTTCAATTTCAATGCTAAGAGGAATTTAAGTGCCTTAGTCCTTTGAATACCTTTCACTTGATTCTACTAGAATCATATGTGCACTATACCATCTTACCAAAGTAATCCAATATTTCATAGTGATTTTATAACTAGTCCATTCCAAGGATCAAATAATAATATCCCAAAGGATATATAAACATATTTATTTTGGTTTTAAAACCACCCAAGCCCAACTCAAGGCCTTCTAAGAATTCATATATTGACACCATTTTTCTTATTCTGAACTCAACCTTCCAACCTTATATGACTCTAACAGGTTTTAAATTAAATTTTCTTGATATAGAATGTGAAAAAAACTATTTATAACATAAATTAAATTAAAATAGAAATATCAAGACCAGATAATATACCTTTGGTTTCAGTTGGAGTTTCTTGAAAATCAACATTTTGATTATCCACAACTGCATAAACCCTATGGTTGGTTGGTTGTCCAAGTTTTATCTTGGGATAGTCTTTCTGGTAGTGGTTAACACCACATTACTTTCATTAGATAGTCCTAATAGGTGTAATAGGAATATAATTATCCCATGTTGATTACCCTAGGTCTAGTTTAAATTATTTATCCTAGATTTAGGCATGTTTTGGGCCTTAAAATTCTTATTATGCCCATGAAATTTGCCAAAGCCACTAGTGATTCTAGTGAATCTCTAATTCAAATCTAATTTATTAAAATTTGTAGGATTATGGGAGATATTTTTATATTTACACTATTGTCTATTCTTTTTAAAATCTTCCCTTGATTTATGTTGATTTTTTTCCTTCTCTTCAGCCCTATGGGTAGATTTAGTGGTAGACATTAAGGTTTTGGGATTTTTCATATTGGCATCATGAATTAATACTTATTTTAGACCAATTTTAAACTTATTCACCTTAGTTTTTTCATCATGCATGTAGTTCACATGACACAATAGGCTCAAAAAATTATTCTCATATTTAGTGACTGTCATATTCTCTTGTTTTAATAACTAAAAATTAGTAATTTTTTATTCCTTGTAAAATGGCACGTAAGTAACTCTTACATAACTTGTTTTTGAATGTTTCCAAAGAGAGATTAATGGGATAATATTCTTATAATTCACATATATTATTCCACCAAAAGGATACAACACTAACCAATTGAAAATCTATCACCCTATTTTTCACATTAAAAGGCACTTTGTGTAGGTTAAAATATTTATACAAGTGCACTAGCCATGCATCAATTGTATCACTAGTTTCTTCTTGTGAAAAGATTAGTGGATTAATTTTTTTTAGTTATTTTATGATATGATCCACTAATTCCAGTGGTATTTATTCATATATGAGTTCATCTACTTGAACATTTCCCTCACCATGTAAGCCTTCTTAGTAAACACTCTCAATATTGTTGAACCTATGATCATGGGTATCTAATTTCTCCTAAATGGAATTTAAGGATATTATAATTTCACCTAAGACTTACTAAAAATAATTACCACCTATCAATTTAACATTAAGATCTTATTTATTTTTTCCCATGATATTATCATGAGGATGATTAATTATATTATTCAAGTTATGGGCACCATAGCCTTTAACCTAGTTTCAACCTTACCTCTTTCAATATTAGGGTCAACTTGATTAGAGTTGGAATTTAATATTCATCTTTATTTTATCCTAACTATCCTAATGAGTTCAAATTTTCAAGGTTAAGGTATGGTATAATACAAAATTTATCCCCAAAGTCCACTAGAGCTTTAAATCAGGATTTGATACCAATGACAACAAATCTTAAAACCAACATGTTATGTTTTTTAAAACAAGGTTAATGAAACAAAAATTATTTAGGAGTAGATATTATTGATTAGAAATTATAATAAAGTGTTTTATACATTATAATATATTAATATTAGGATGCATAAGAGTATTTGCATACTCTTATAAATTGTGATCTAAATTTATGTGTGTGGAAGTCATCTTCCTCATAAGACTAACTAAATAAAACTCACTCATAAAGATATATTATTTCATATAAGAGTAGTATACAACCAACATTAAACTTCAAGGAATGTTCTCAAAACTCATGTATTCCTTGTTATTAATATCATGATTAAATAAATTCATGATAGCTAAAACAATAAGAATATACTTAAGCATCATTTTTCATGAATAAAAGACATTTTACATGTATTAATTATATAAAATTAATTAAATTTAACTATATTCTAATATTATTCTCGATATCATAATGCAACATAGCCATATAACTTTAGTGATGTAATCTATTAAACATGGGGTTACCTCTTACTCATTTAAGTTCACCATATGTATTAATAACATAGTTTAATGATATGTCATTATAATAATAATAATAATCAACAAGTTTACAATCAAATGATATTATAAATATACTCTACATAATGCTACCCAATCAAATTTATTACATTTGACACTATGGTCATAGTATCTTCCATAAACTTTCACATACAAGATACAATTTTTATGATACATCTTAGAAACAAATATTATACTCATATGCTTTGTAATATAACTCATTAAGATAATTTTTATTAAGATAAAACAATATTTATACCTCGAAAACCATCCAATTATTTGAGTGCCAACCAAGAAGCTTTTAGTTAATGAATTAGAACTAACATAGAATATTAAAACATAAACAAAGACTATATCCATTAATGTGGTATGTTATTAGCATATGCATTCTAAATTGGATGATCATGGAGTCAAAAAATTCTAATTCACTACTCTACTAAATTACATCTTATTCATTAAAAAAACCAATTATAACATAATTCATTGATAGACATGATCAATTTTAGGAATTATATTAAACAAAACAAAAAAAATATTCATGTCTTTGAATGGATCCATATGACAATTCCAACAAAGGGGAAATTTATAATCCAAATTCATGTTTAATATTTCAAACATGTAAAAACTATTATCAATTATTTTGACACAACTCAAATGTCATTAGAAAATAAGTGGTCATAATGTTGTAATTAAACAAGTTAATTACTAGAGAAATATAAGTGGAACCCAAGCAGTTCCCATAATGAGATAATTCTAGATTATGATATAATTATGTTAAATTTCCAAACATACTTCACAAGAAATTTAATTATTTACTAGAACACAGTTATAATAAACTATTTATCTGATTAAATTTCCTTTCTTGAAAAACTTTATGAATATGCAATTTCAAATAATTTGAATCCCCAAACCAACATTAGTTCATATAAAAATTGATGTTACCTTTCTAATAATCATAAAATCCTAATAACTAGAATATAAACATTTCACTTAACACTTCATTAATAATTGAAAAAATTCAACAAACAACACTATTCAATTAGTTGAGTATATTTCTCAATTCCTTTAATGAATTACAACTATATTGAAATTATTTCTCCACCAATACAAGTGTTTAACCCTAAAAATGAAATGGCATAAGGGTGATGATTAGATTTATAGTAGGCCAATTAAATGCTAAAGTCAAATATAAGTATATACTTAATTTATTCTGTTAAGAAATTTAAAATATGGAAAGTACAACTAGGATAGATATAAAAATGAAAAAAGAGAGAGAATTACTTAGCTTTTTCTAATGGTAATGCAGTTCTAGATATAGAATAGGCTAAAAGAAGGCAAATAGATAGTTATAAGACATTTATCAGATTTTATATATGGTGCCCCTAGTTACCTAGATAATTGTGTCATCCCTAGACAGTTGCATTGATGTTATTTTATGAGATTAATGATAATGTCCTATATAGAATATATGGTGAAATAGGATGAAACCACCTAGATACTTCTTGCTTTAGATTTGACTTTATTTTTTTACATTCTTATCTAGGTCATGGATAATTTCTCATTGTGAAATGGAAAAACCCTAACTTTCCATCTTCAACGTAACCTTTGGGATAAATGGGTTAGTAGGAACATGGTATTGAGTTGACCCTAATGACCCTGATGTCAAAGGGAATTACCTACATTTCAATAATCCAAAAGAGGGACTCAAACTCATGTATTTC
This sequence comes from Torreya grandis, assembly GCA_037957365.1. Classification (NCBI taxonomy): domain Eukaryota; kingdom Viridiplantae; phylum Streptophyta; class Pinopsida; order Cupressales; family Taxaceae; genus Torreya; species Torreya grandis. The sequence continues at coordinate 967,839 of JARHVA010001738.1, forward strand.
TCCCCTACATTTTGGCTTATGTGTGAATCATATAATGTGTGTAAATCAAGTACAATAGTGGTCTACCTTGTAACTTGGAAAATTAGTCTCTTGGGATTATTATTTAGTATTTAGGACCTATAGATGTGAAATTATTATGACTGATTTGGAAATAGGAATAAATAGGGAAGTTTTAAACAATTGAATACTCTTTGAGTGTTTTTTAGTATGAATTCTAGGTGTAGCTAGGTGGTGAATAAATGAGCGTTGATCTTATATTTATATTAATCATATTGAAAGATAACTCACATTAAATCATTTAAGTTTTCCATTAGAATGCATTTCATTTTAAAATTGGATGAATTTAGGAGAATGGAAACTTATGTTTGGGTAGGATAGTAACATCGATGAGACATCCAAGACATTAGTGTCCAAGGAGTAAAAGAATAAGTACAAGCTCAAAACATGTAGAGGTTTAAGATAAGCACATTTTAAGCATTTTAATAAAGATATAATTCTTGTGTCATCAATATAAAACTAGCTAAACTAAAAGATAGGCCAAAGGGAATAAAATAGAGTAGATGTGAGGATTGTATAAGTAAGGAGCGTGTATAAATAATATAAACAACCAAGGTTTGAGTTTTTCAAGTGTACAAAATTGAGGTACTACATAATCAAAAAATATTTTCAATATTCCCCCCTTTCATTTAGTAATGTAATTTCTAGTTTAAAGGAAAGTAATAAGTAACTAGGTATGTGTGCACACCTTGTATTTGATTGAGTTGAATTTGAGTGTTTTTTATAGTGACTAATTGTTAGGAATAGCCTAACACTAGTGCTCACATTTGTATATTTACTATAAGGTAAATTACTTTTTAATGAATAATATTTATCGTATGGTAAGCTATTAGTTGGTTACTATTATTAGATTAGTAAGATATACTATTTATAGAAATACTATATTTTAGTTTTATTTGTATCTCTATTAATGGGTTAATTGTTTATTTACTTCCTTATTCTATAGGAAGTTGGTAGACCATCTTGGCTATTTAACAACCTATGTATTTTTGACTATATGAATAATACAAGATAGTTTTTATTATTGACTATTATTTTCAATATGTTATTGAATTAATTGCATGTAGACTCTAATTAATACTATTATCTAGTATTAAAGTGGGTCAATGGTGTATTAAATTTTTGAAGGGGTAGATATGCTACTAGTTCTACATTAACCCTATGAATGAGAACACAATATTGCATTGTGTGAGTATTAAGTTTAGGAATGAAAAATAAATAACTAGTTGCATTAGATAGTTTGGAAGGTTATTTAAAAAAAATTCCTTATATTTTTAGTGATTCTCAAGACTATAATACATCATTACTATCGGCCAAAATTGGCCTACATACAACACATTTACTTGGGTGTGGTGTGAGAAGCTAAGCAATGTTGTTGTTGAATGCTTGATCCAATGGTGGGAGGAGAGGAATAAAGTATATATAATAATATTATTGAAAACTAATAAGGTAATTGATTTTCCAGCTAATGGATATATCTATAAATCTTCAATAATGACCTATAGTCAAGAAGGATAACAAGGTTTAAAGGTGATTTAAAGGGGGTTAAATAGATTCTTGTTTCATGGTCAATCAAGAAAGAGCCCTTAAAATGATAAAATATAGACTGTAACACTCTTTTTCCCATGTACGCACAATCATCTACCATGAATGATCATCAAGAGGACTATGGAAAATATCATTACATCAAAAAGAAGCATTTTATTGTCTTAGATCACTTCATATTTGAAAGAGATTATTTAAAGAAGATTCAGGTTCAATTTGAATGTAGGGATGCAAAGTGTCAAAACCTCACTTGATCAGATCAAATATCAATGGTGTATGCAATCATAAATGCATCATGTCTATGGATTAATACTAGATAAGATAGATCACACCTACACTTTCTATTAGGATACACCTATTAATTAGGAGCATGACCAATATGGGGATTTGCTAGAACCAATTAGGGGATCACTTGTATTTATTGTTATAAAACATCATGATAGGAAGGGTTCCAAAGCCTACAGTCTAACACAAACAACTAACAAACCTAATGGATTCCTACGGTTTAAGACATTCACTTTTATTCTAATAACAAGACATCAAAATATAATCTATTACACACCAAATATTGTGGCAAAAAGTTAGGGTTAGAAAAAATAAAACAAACATGTATAGGGAAATTTAATTAAAATAAGTATGAATAACACTCTAAGAAATGAAATATGAAAGATAGTATTATTTGAGCCAACACTTATGCTAATTCTATCTACTAAAAGAGAGGATAACAAAGTTAGAATATACTTACCTAATTGTGAACCCTTCAAGACTCAATATTTCCCTTAGCCAAAGGGGCTTTGAAAGAGGCTATTGTGTTTTTTAAGGATCACTAAGAAAATTCAAAGCATCGAAGACTTATCCACATGATGACATTATCTAAATAAGAAACTTGATATAAGTCTCCTCAAGTAGAATGGTAAAAGAGAAGATTGTGAAGAAGTGTGAGTGAATAATAAATCTTGATTGTTGTAGTCATAATAAAATTCAATTTTTAAAACTTGAGCATGAATTGTGACACCCAAACCATACGTCTCTCCTACTCACTTACATAACCCACTTAGGCATGTTTTCACTATTTCCTAGTCATTTAAAGATTTCTAGATTCAAATCTTGATGTCCTAAACTCCTCTCCTAGGCATATATCTATCCCATAGGGTAACTTTACCCTATAAAATATCACCATGGGTTGGAATACAACACTAGGACCTAGGGTATCCACTTTCTATCACTATTGTCCAAGTCCATAATAGCCTCAAATGGTTAGATTTTTCTGAATCCTTATCTTTTACCTTATCAACCTAATGTGAATTCACCTAACCCAAAATCACTACTTTCCCTATAAAATCCCATTCAAAAATCATTTATAAGTGTTGGAAATCATTCAAAAGGCACAATCTAGAAATATACTAAAGTACACTAAAGTAAATCTTCCTATTATCTACATATAGCCAACCACTATTATCTCCAACCTATCCAAGCTCCTACACCAGTCATAAGTCATCTTAATATTGCCCAAATTCACATATACTTACATTGTATACATAGGATTTCACAATACATATTCAAATTAGGAGAACTACAATGGCCTTGATCCCTCTTTGGAGTATTGGTATATAAGTAGCGTGCCACATATGGGGTGTGATCACATATTCAACGCATATTAGACACTAACCCCTTTTTTTAGTTGGATTTGAGATCACATATAAATCATGAAGAGGAACTAGGATCCTTTAAGACAAAATCAGTTGTACATAGAACTTCATGAACAACCAAGACTTGATATTTTAGGTACAGGGTCTCTCATAGTAGACAAATAGAATGCAAAAATATCAAAAAGCTCAAACACTAAGGACTATAGTGCCAAAACTTGGACTATAGTGCCAAAACTTGGACTATAGTGTTGGACCTCCAAGTGTCCCATTCCTAGTGATATTATCTAGGTATAAAATAGACTTCTAGATCCTATTTTTGATAGTCTGCCAAACTAGATCAGTAATTTTCAACCTCTATCTCCTCTGTCTTAGCCTAGAATCAGCTAAGTTTTATTTGTTATCCCCTTTTTTCTATTTTTAGAAATAAATTAATCACTTATAGATATAATAAATTAGAACATTAATTAAGGAATATTTATTTACTAATTTTCCCCTTAATCTAAACCCCTTTACTATTTAGGAGATTAAACCTATAGTTTCCCAAATTCAGTAAAACATTTGGTGAAGCCGACTTTGTATTTTTGCAAAAAAAACCCTAGAAACCCTAGGGATAATTATTTCTTAGTTTTTAAAATATTTTATTGATTTTTCCTCAACTTAAAAATTATAAAACTAAAAATTAATTGAAATATTTTTTCAATAATTTACTAAAACTCTAGTTTGCACATACTAGGTCCTATTTCCATACAAATACTTTCAAACTACTAAGAAAAATATATTTCTAATTTTAGCAATATTTTTAGAATTTTCCTAAATTTTTAAAATCCAAAATCTATAAATTGATTATAATTTTTTTAAATTATCTTTATAATTTAAAAAAATCTCTAAAACCCTAGTTGCATACACTAGTTCCATTCCTCCTTGAGCTATCACCTTACATAGAAGCTTCAAACTTGCATAAAATAACAATGTATTTCACTTATTTACACATGTTTCTTACATTTTTGGAAAATAATAAAGAGGCCATTATTGGTCCTATCATGTACATGAATGATGAAGTCTTTCATATGTTAGTACAAAGTTTCATTCTTTACATTTCATACTTAATTTTCATAATAAGGGATGATATTATAAAATTCACTGATAAACATCCACAAGATTCCAAAATTATTTTTGCGTATTCTCTTTCACTCATATGGAAAAAATTTCAAACTTATCTTTATAAATGCATTAAAAATGTCATATTGCATATCAAAAATTTATATGCCTTTATGCAAAAATTCATGTTCTATATATTTTGTTCTTTGTTTCTCACATGGAAATTTTTACAATTTTATCATACTAAGCTCATTTGAAATGTTATAATAAATGACCAAAGTTATTTATGGACCTCTACATCAATTCACACATTCTCTCTCTAATTATCTATTTTTCAAATGTCACATTTATTATTCTTAGTACGTTAGAGATATCATGGCACATATCACACTCTTTTTTTATTTTTCATATCAATCTATATTTTCTATATATTATTTTATCTCTATCATTAAATATATATATATACATACATACATACATACATATATATATATATATATACATACATACATACATATATATATATATATATATATATATATATATATATATATATTGGTATACCATTCATAAATATCATCTCATGTATACTATTTGATCTTTATGATCTCTACATAGTAACATGTAATTCATTGGTTACTCTTGAGTCCTCTCCTCTTACCACTAGACATAAACAAACACTAAGGTTTACATCCCTTCTTCCTTCCTCTACACTTGGTATATCTAGTACACATCCTACACCTACTACCAATTTTATGCCTATAGTAGATCATGTGGTCCATGCTATCACCCAAGTTTATGAGGATCAAAAAATTGGTTACATCCATGGCCATAGCTTCATCACTCAAAATGGTTCCCTCCCAAATATAGTTTTAGTTCTTAAGCTCCTCCAACATTCAAATATCTACAAAGATATACTATATGTAACCCTTCATAACATTATAATTCCTCTTTATGTATAACTAGCTTATGGTGTATCCATCCTCTATATAATGCAATGTATAAAAGAGCATATCTCCTTTGAGAAAGAGGGTTTGCCTCCATGACACATCATAGAACAATGTTTACCTTTATATATTCAACTAATAATCAATGATGTAGGAGTAAAACGAGTATTAGTTAACAATAGATCTAGTCTAAATATCTATAACATTTCATTTCTAAAATGTCTTAACATACAACTGTAAGATTTAGATCACTTTGACATGCATATTCAAGGTTTTAAAAACACACCAAGAAATTTTTTGGCTCAAATAATGTTCAACCTTACTTTGGGGCCTAAACATTCCCAACTACATACCAAGTAATGCCAAATGACCTTAACTATAATTTACTACCTGGTTAACCATAGATTCACAACATGTACGTAATCCCTTTTACACTTCATGCTTACCAAAAATTCAATTATAAGGGATATATATACACATTTCCCATAGACAATGCACCTTTTAAATATTACCAAGTTGTTGAACTATAACAACATTACATTCCACACTTCAACCTTGGTACTATATCCACACAACGTGTTACACATATTACCCTCAAACACAACATCCCATCATCCCACTATAGGTCCTAGCATAGCCCCCACCTCAACCTACCAGTTCACATCACCTTTTACACTCAAATATCTTAATAAGATGGGATATCAAGGCAAAGGTCTTAGAAAACATGAGCAAAGAATTATTGATCCAATTATGGTATCATAAACACATGGAAACCAAGGATTGGGATATTATCCTACCTCCCTTAATATAATTTTTTAAAGTAATACCTCAGAATATATCAAATTTTGCCCATCTAGTACATTTGTAGACCATAATATCAATCATGTCTCCACACTTTCCTTAGTCTACCCTGACCTCATTGATGATACTATTTCCCTATATATGCTAACATTCAATAAGTTTTCTAATGATTAATCCTTTTTACAATTTTTAGGAGATTACAATGATCTCCCAACATACTACCATAAAAATAGAATCCCATATCACACACACACATGCATATTTTGAAAAAAATTTAGAATCTTCTTAAGACATACTAAAGGACTTAGGTTACACCATCCCCATAATCTCACATGCACTTGATCGATCCACATTACTTAATGAGGAAATAATAAATTTTAACTTTGGAACTAATCTGGATCTTCACATTGTCCTATTAGCAGCTACTTTATGAAAAGAAGACACAAACATTCAACAAACTTTAATAGACTTTCCCAAACTATTTTCTTGGTCTTATTTTGACATGATCAAAATTGACACATCTATTGTAGTTTATCGAATTCCCTTTTACCTAGATGCAAAATCCATAAAACACAATATCCATGAAATGCATCCTAAAGTAGTTATCTTAGTCAAAGATAGAATTTAATGCCTCTTATATGTTGGTGTCATCTGCCTAGTAGCACACCTTGAGTGGGTTTCTAATATTATCCCCATCATCAACCTAATGCTCAAATTTGATGATGATCCAATTCATGAGATCTAAATAAAACATGTCCTAAATATGATTTCCCTTTACCCAATATTGACATGATCATAGATTCCATAGTTAGTTATGAAATGTTGTCATTTATGGATGGTTTTGTTGGATATAATCAAATCAAAATCATTGAAGAAGATAAATAAACTAATCCTTCACCACCCCATGGGGCATATTTTTCTATATTATTATGCTATTTGGTTTAAAAAATGTTGGAGTTACATATCAACATACCATGACACATATCTTTCATGACTTGACTCACCATACTATTGAAAATTACATTGATGATATATTATCAAAATCTAAACAATGACAACATCATTCTTTTGATTTAAATAAAAAAATTCAAAGATTACAACAATACAATGTTCATCTCAACCCCAAGAAATATGTTTTTGGTGTCACATCAGGCAAACTATTCGGATTTATTATTTCACAATGGGGCATCATAGTGGATCCTAAAAAATTCAAAGCAATTATTGACATGCACCCCCATACAAACCTCAACCAACTAAGATCTTTGCAAGGAAAAATTCAAGCCATTCATCATTTTGTAGGCCAACTCAAGGATAAAACCCAATCATTGACTCTAAAAAAAGATACAAAATTTATCCAGAACCAAGATTGTTAAGATAACTTTGATGCAATCAAGAAATATCTCCTCAATCTACCCATTTTAGTCCTACTTATGCCAAATAGGCATTTCTTACTATACATCTCTATGATATATCATGATGCATTAAGATCATTATTATCATAAAATAATGATCAACATGTCAAATGTAGTGTACTACATTTTCACATTGATTGATTATGAGAAAAACTATTCTGTAATAGAAAAATTATGCATAGAATTAGTATTCACTACATAAAATCTTAAACACTACATGTTCCATAATGAAACTCAAGATATCACTAAATCAAACCCTTTAAAATTTTTAATTCCAAAACCACACCTCTCTAGTAAAATAGAAAAATGGGTCATGTTAATAACTAAATTTGACTTAAAGATAGTCCTCCAAAAATCAACCATAGGCCAAATCATTGTAGATCACTTGGAAGAAACACCTCTACTAGATAAAACTCTAATAAATGACACATTTTGAGATAATTTTACCACTTATTCTACTCATTCAGACACTTGGACCATATTCTTCGATGGCTCTTGATGCACATCGAGTGTAAGAGCAGGCATCATTTTTATTGACCCTTTTGGTCACAGAGTACCTATCACATATCATTTATGTTTTTCTTGTACAAACAATACAAAAGAGTATGAATCATTTATATTAGGTATCTTCTCCACCCAATCACTCCAAATCAAATCCATTTAAGTCTTTAGTGATTCCCAACTAGTCATCAACCAAGTTAACAATGTATACCAAACAAAATAATAACATCTCATCCCATATAAAAATATGGTACAATGCTTATCATAATAATTTGATTACTTCTCCATTGGTATCATACTAATAAAATATGACCACCATGTTGATACCATGGTAAGTGTTCATCCTTCATCCCTATTGACATTAATGATGATTAGATAATCTTCATAATTAAAAGACTATAGTCACCATCCATATCAAATGTTGATTTAGTATCACTTTCTATTTTACCCACTACACATAGTTATACACCTCCAAAATAGTTATCCAATATTTATAACTACTTAAACAAATATACTACACTAAAATCTTTCTCTTGAATTGAAAAACATAAATTACAAAAACAAGCACTTTGATATGTAATCATTGGTAGTGATCTTTTTAAATGATATTTTGATGGACATTTACTTCAATGATTAAATATAGAACAAATTAAAGTTGCTCTTACACAAATACATGATAGTGAATGTGGTGCTCATTTTAGTTGAAAATCCATGTCACACAAATTACTTTGACAAGGATACTACTAGCCTACTATGGAATAAGAATGTTTAAAATATGCAAAACTCTATGAAAAATGTCAATGGCATAGTAACCTACAACATGAACAATCACAACAACTACAACGAATTGCTTTTCCTTGGCTATTTATGTTATGAGGATTTGATCTTATTGTTAAAATAAACCTAGAATCAACTAATGGACTTAAGTTCATTATCATAGGCATATAATATTTCATGAAATGGGTATAAGTTATTCCACTCCAAACTACCATAGGTGAAGAAATTTTTAGTTTTCTCATGATGGATATTATTTCATGATTTGAATTACCTATAGTAATCATTTCTGATAATCAAACATCTTTTAAAAAAACCATCAAGAAATTTTGTCTAAAATATAAAATTAAACACGCATTTTCCACCCCTTAATATCCACAAGGTAATATTAAAGTAGAAGCTACTAACAAAACCATCAATAGCATTCTATGAAGAACTATGACAAAATTTGGTGACTATTGGAAAAACCAACTTGTCTTTGCACTATGAGATTATTTCACAAGCAATCACACACCTATAGGAGCTAATCCTTTTTCAATCATCTATGGCACCAAAGTAGTTATATGATTGGAATTAGAAATCCCATCCATTCATTTCTCTCTTAGGGGTATTATCACTGATGATCAATATTATGAAAAATGCTTAGATCAACTGGAACAACTAGATCATCAATGTATTCACACAATAGAACATCTCAGATTCAACCAAAAATGTATACAATATTCTTACAAAAAATGAGTCCATGCCAGAGAATTTGATGTTAATGATCTTGTCTTAAAATAAAACCTATGCAATGTTAATGCCAAAGAAGAAACAAAAGGTAAATTCAAAACTAACTAGCTCAGACCATACATCATTACTAAAAATCTTAGTCCAAAAGTGTATCATCTAGTTTCACTAGAAGGAAAGAAACTCAAGAACCCAATGAATATCATAAACCTATGCATATTTCATATTTAAATAAACTCCTTACTTTGATTATATATATTTTCCTCTGATTGATTGTACATAGCTCAAATATTTCAAATACAAATATAACATTCAAAATACAAAAACATGTCAATTATATGAATCATATATGTTTTACATTGTTAATCCCTATTCTATACTTACTTTATGCTATTCTATACTATTGTTTTCAATTTATCTATATTACCATGCTTCACTTGATCTTCCTTGAGTGTGTGTAGTGCATCTAGATCCTTGATTGTTTCACTCCACCCATCAAGGGGGCATCCTAACTCTACATTATAGCTACATATGGATACATCTACTCATTAGGGGCATACTCTACATGACTACACCATCTAGGTTATGTCATTCTTACACTACACACTCTAGACATCTTGTTATAGTATGTTCCTTACATATATATAACATCAACATCTATTAGCATATGCCACACTTCTATATTTCATACCATATACATTAGTCTTGTATTGCATATCTTATATACTCTTACTTATTGATTTCCATAGTTAGATGCATGTTTATATTTTTAGTACTTTGCATGCTTCCATTCTTCACTTTTATTAGCTAGATGTGTTTGGATTTTATAGTTTATATTTGCTTCTTGCTTGTCTTTTAGGAAATTTACCAATGTCCTTTATTCCTGTCTATTGTGCCTTTGGACACTTTCCAATGTCCTTTGTGTGTTCCTTTCATGTTCTTGTGACCTTTATTCTAATCTTTGCTTATTCCCATTATGTGTGTATATGGAATTTGAACATGCATTGTGTGCTTATGTGGCCCCTTTTCCACCCTTTCATGTATCTTTCTTTTTTCTTTGTAATCTTGTTTCTTGATTGCTTATATTTGTGTGAAATTCCATGATTCCAATCATGCATTTACCTTACTTCTTGGATGTCATGATGGACATCATGATCCATCCCTCCATGCCACTAACAACTAATAACTAAATTTTCAAATTCTAGTTTACTCTGATGCACATGACATTACATTGTTATATCTATCTAGGCATACCCCTGTGGATCTAACAAACCCTCTCTAAAAGTTTTGCTATATCTTGAGATAATGTATATCAATATTATATCAAATGTTTTCACAACATAACACACTTATAGAGCTTCTTCTTTTGAGGGTAGTCATTTTAGGGTCTTCATTCTTACCCTCAAAAGAGGGGAAAAAAAAAGAGTTTTATCATAGAGATTAGAGATCCTAATTGTCAAAAAAGTAGTTTCAGAATAGTACAGTCTAGAATCTATAACTCAACATAGGCAAACCAGACCAAGCTGACAATAGAGAATATAGATAAGTCATCAGTTTCAGCTCTAAACAATAGTGCCAAAAATGAGACTATAGTGTTAGACCCCAAAGTGTCCAATTTTAAATGTTGCTATCTAAATAACATAATATTTAATTTTTCTAGAATAAAGTAGAGAGGTGAGTTTAGTCATAGTTTTTCTAGTACAATTCAATCTAGAAATCAATAGTTTTCAGCACTTATTTCACTCAGAGAATCAAATACAGGGGGCATCATGCACAGCATGAGGGTTTTCATTTTTATTTTAGACATGGAGTTGATACAACTTTCAATTTAGAATCTATTTTCCAAACATCAGTTATTAGGGTAAATGTGCATGCCACATGGGCCTTATCTATTTTTGAGTTTATTATATTTTCTTACACATTCCTAGTAGTTACTTGCCTTACTCCATTTGTAAGTGGTTGGCATCACTTTCAAGTAAACTTTCATACAAATTTACTTCCCATATACTTGAATTTTTGAGTGGCTTCCTAAGCCTTGATTCTAGTTTTAAGAGGGGCTTCTATACAAGTCTAGTCTCCATCTTTTGAAGTGGCAAATAGTGGCCTAGTTTCTAGTTTATATTAAACTATCCATGCCAATATTATTAGATCACAACACATTCAATGGATCCATGAGCCATCTCATATGACATTCATCTATACCATTATTTTCTCATTCAACTTCACATCATGGGGTAATGATGTAGCCAAAGGTTTAGCTAACCTTTGTATTCTTGAGCCACCTATTCAAAGGGATTGGACACATGGTCTAGATATTGATTAACACATGCATGATTTCCTAAATTCATGTAGTTCTTTATGATAGATCCAAAGTGCCTACCTTTGTATTCTTGAGATAACTTATAGGGGGTTGAGAACTCAACTCATTCATTGATATAACTCTTGGTTCAACATACTTCCATCATCATCCAACACAACCTAGCAGTATAATAGGTTTTGTATTGGTTTGAATACCTAGTGATGTATATTTTTTCCTTTCTCTTCCTTCCTCTCTCTTTACCCAACTTTGTACATTCTTATTTTATATACAGTGTATCTAGTAATTATTGATCTAGTTTCACTTTATTTTTTATAGAATTACATGGTACAATGTGATCTCACTACACACAATCCATCATCACAAAGCTTATTAGACTTAGCCTCATAGGTAAGTTCAAGTACACTTCTCTTTTTCTCCTTCATCCTAGTATTTTACTTTGTTTCATACTTATAATAAAGTGGGGAGAAATTTAGTCATACTAAAATTCAATTTCTACAAATTGAGCATGACCTATGAAACCCAAACCATAGGTCTCTCCTACTCACATACATAACCCACTTAGGCATGTTTTCATTATTTCCTAGTCATCCAAAGCTTTCTATATTAATCCCTTATTATCTCAAACTCCTTTCCTAGGCACAGATATATCCCCTAGGGTCCCTATCCCCTTGGATAATAGCATCATATGTTGGAATATAACATTGGGACTTAGGTTTTCTACCCTCCAGTGGTATTATCTAAGTCCACAATAGGGCCAAACTGTTAGATTTTCTTAAATCCTTATATTTTCCCTTATCAGCCTAATACAAGTTCATATAACCTAGGATCACTATTTTCCCTATAAAATCTCATTTAAAGGTCATTTAGAAGGGTTGGTAATCATTCAAAAGGTACAAAATATAAATATACTAAATCACATTCAATCAAATCTTCATATTCTCTACATGCATCTAACCACTATTATTTCTATCCTATCTAAGCTCTTACACTAGTCACGAGTCATCTCAAGATTGCCTAAATTTATATAAATTTGCATTACATACATAGAATTACATAATACACATTTGAATTAGGAGAAATACATTGGCCTTGATCCTCTTCAAAGTATTGTTATGTAGGAATCATGCCCATACATGGGGTGTGATTGCATGTTTGATTCATATTACACATTAACCCCTTTTTGCATTTGGATTCAAGATCACCTATCAAGTATGAAGAGGAACTAGTATCCTTTAAGACAAAATCAATTGCACATGGATATTTTCAAATAATAAGGACTCAATATTTTAGGCACAGGGTCTCCTAGAGTAGGTAAATAGAACCCAAAAAGCTCAATAATCTTAGACACTAAGGACTCTAGTGTTGAAACCTAGATTACAGTGTTGGACCTCCAGGTGTACCATTTCTAGCACTCTTATCTAGGTAGAAAAAAAATGGATCTTTTTTTAATAGTCTACCCAAATAGATCAACAATTTGTAACTTCTATCTCCTCCATCTTAGCCTACAATCAGCTAAGTTTTACTCGCTATCCCCTTCTTTGTTATTTTTAGAAACTAATTAAGCACTTCCAGATCCAATAAATTAGTAAGTTAATTAAGGCACATTTATTTATTGATTTTCACATTAATCTAGACCTCTTTACTAGTTAGGAAATTAAACCTATAGTTTCCCAATTTTAGTAAAATAATTACACATATGAATAATGACTGAAATGATCTTGTATTTATAGGTAGATCTTACCCTAAATCCTTCTAAGAACATTATTTACATGGGGTTGACCCAATCAAACCAATGTGTTTTCAAGGATAATTTACCAAGTCTGATTTGGGTTGGCTAAAGGTCTAACAAGCCAAGAAAGTAAAGAATACCCATAAACTATACTCGATAAACCCAGTACAACTGATAGTGAAAAAGGAGATCAAGAAAAGAAAAAGAGGAATAAAAGAGGAAAATACTAGAGGAATACTCAAGGGAGGATAAGTAGATTAGGAAATGGTTTTGGGATCTAGTTGGATTGGTAATAATGTGGAACAAAGGGACAAAAATCTTGTGAAGCACCAAAGGTTTTCCCACCCCTTTCCCAATGCACCCCTTAGGGAGTGCACTAAGAGAGATTGAGTCTCAATGGGTTCTTTGAAGATGTAGTGCATCAATATGTGATAAAAATTTAAAAATATTATGCGTATACATATGCCCCACTCAAATCTCATCATGTGTCACTAAGGTGTAATAGGGGATGGTGCTTCAAAAAAGAGCATAGTAACACACAATGGTAATGTTAAAGAGTGTTACAGTATTTTAAAGCAAAAATAACTGAAAGTAAATGACTAAAATGAAGACTATTATAAATAACTAAAAAATAAATACAATGCATACCTTGACTTACCTTTATCATAGGATGGTTGTCTATTTTTTTGTTAGTTTTGATTGTGTAGGGCACAGACTAATTTTGATAAATCCAAGAATACAAAATTAAAGAGCAAAAACAAACAAATACAAAAAAAGACAAGATAGTTGGTGCTATAAGGATAGGATGTACTTGAGAAATTTGTTAAGCTAGAGGTGATACGTGTTATGTTAGATCAAATTACCAAGTCAAATAACAAGAGTAAATTGGTTAACTAGAAATCCAAGGCTACTAAAGACCAAAAAACTCAAACAAGCTATCCTTAAGTGAGAAAGGCAAACTCACCAAATCAAACCAAGGATACATGTCAAATAAGATGGAAAAATAAACAAATCAATGGTAAAAATATAATAAACATGGTAAAAAAACATTTATGAGTGAGCAATAACAATCCACATCTCAAATTAATGGAAAAAGGGTTCATAAAAGGGAAAACAACATTGTCAAGTGAGAAGTAACAAATCAACCTCACTCATCAATGGAAAAAAGTTACAGAATCAGGTGTCCATAATAGAAAGATATTAAAATCATGATAAATGGTAAAATAAAGGTAAAGTAAGTTTAGTAAATGTAAATTTATGGTGAAAATAAATAAGATTCTATAGTTACTCAAACATGTTGTTTTGCTCTAAGGATAGATAAAACTGAAACAAAGTAGTGCTAGCATGTTTTTAAGAGATAAAGAAGAAGTAATTAAAGAAAAGTGAAAATAGATTTGGAATCATAATTTGTCTATCAAGGGGGAAAATGAAATTGGTGGAGGGGAGAATGAAGGAAAAACCAAGGTAGATGAACTCTTTATCAAAGTCAAGACACTCAAATTTAATTTGTCAAAACAAGAGGACTTTCAACCTTAAGGACTATGAAGTAATTCTCTTAGCCACACAAGTCTTGGGTAAATAAATGGAGTATATAGATCATCCCATGAAGGATAAATTCATGAAAATTAAAATGGACCTACCTCCCAATGATGTGTTCCCCATTATTTAGGACTCATTATAGAGCTACCAATCTACTATGAAGATTGGGTACCTACATGAGAAATTAGGTAGCACCATAGAGTTTTATGAAATCCCCTATTCCAATCTACTAACCTACCACACCCCAAAAGAATTTGAATCTATGTGAAGTTAACTATGGATTTTGAGATTTGATTGGAGATAAGAGATGTGATTTTAATCATATATTTTTCTTTGATTTTGAGTTTTAAGAATTGTATGTTGCCTTTTAGATATCATTTCTTTTTGTCTTCAAATGATTTAGCTTTTAAAATTTTTGATGGTTGTTTCTATATTCCTTCTTCATATGGATTTGGAAAACCAAACATGGATGTTAAAGATTAATTTCATTTGAAAACTTGGGACAAGGTTTTTAAGAGAGAAACTTGAAAGAGAATGGGGTATAAGAGTCTCATAAATCTAGACAAAATAAAAGTGCTATCTTGACTTTGACCTTGATTTATCCAATGAGGAGATGAAAGGAATGGAAAATCAAGAGGGGTGATACATGGAATAATTTTAATGGCTTAAAATTTCAAAAAAAATGTGACAAAGGGAAAAAATAAGGATACAATGACAAAAAAGGGTGATTCCTTATCACAAGAAAAGAGGGAAATGGAGGAAAACATGTTAACATAAATTATTGTGTAGATTTCATCTAGCAAAAGAAGTAAGATCTAAAGTTTCAGAATAAGTATTAAGAACATGAAAATATGGTAATTTTATGAGGATGGTTAGTTCCTATCCATAGTACTACAAAGTAACTCATAAAAGAGAAAACCTCACGAGGGTGCCGACAAGCAAAATAAAAGCAAGGTGAGGGAAATTTTTTACAAATCAACTCATAAAATCAAAACCCAAAGAATGGAAAAATATCATTTGAAAGAAATAATAATAAAATAGAAATAGATAAAATATGGTGATTTTATGAGGAGCGTCAAGTCCTATCTATGGTCTTACAAATCAACTCACAAAAAAAAAACCCAAGAGGTGAGAAAAATAAGAGAAAATGCAAGAAGATAAGGCAGAATGTGGTACATATAGAATCCAAAAGACCAAATGGGAGGACTAAAGGTTTGAAAAAATAATTAATATACTATAGAGGGAGAGACTTGTGGTTAAGTAACTTGAAAAAAATGTTACATAGATATAGATAGAAAACATGATAAGAAGTAAATGGATCCTACATTAATGGTTATATCAATTATTAGCATGTGAGAGACAAGCTTAGGTGTCTCAGAATGTTTCTTGAAGCTTAATTAGTTTAGTATCATGTAATGGATAATAAGAGTGGGAATTTCAAGATACCCCAAAGGCTAGATAAATGTGTGGATAGGCATCACAAGATTCCCCACAAGCTAGAAAAAAGAAGAAAAGAGAACCCCATATAGTGTCTAATTATATTTAACTTTTCCAAGAAAATTTTGATAGGGGAAATGATGCTTGAGATAAATTAACAAAAATATAAGAAATATAAATAGAGAACTGGATCAAAAAATAGAGAAAATAAAAAATAGTATAGGGTTGACTAGGTTAATCCAGTAGAGTAAATAAAGGTAGGCAAAAGAGACAAGAGGAGTTGTAAACTATATAGGGTAAACTAAGTTGATATAGCATAGAAAATAGGGCTTATAAACTATACAAGGTCAACTGGATCAATCCATTATACTAAACAAAGGCAAGAAAAATATGAAAAATGAGCTATACACTATACAAAATCTATTGGGTCGATCCATAATAGTGAACAAGGGTTGGAAAAGGTAGATTAATTATTTTGCCTATATCTTTGGTTCTACTCATCTATTTATCAAACCATAAATGTGTTATTTTTTTGATGATGTAGATAATGCACATAGGGAAGAAATGAGTGATAAAATAATTAAACAAATGAAGGTAAAAGTGAACAAATCTTGTAAGGGTTAGTTCACATTACGTTCACCAGAATGTAATATGAATGTGAATCGAAAGTGAAATTGAATACTAAAAAAAAGGAAACAAAAATGGAAATGATAAGACAATTCAATCAATGGTGGGATAGGATTCACATCAGGTTCACCATAATATATGAAATTATAAATGTATCATGTATATGTATTTATCCTAGATTGAATAAGATAGATCACACCTATACTTACAGTTGGGATACATGTATTAACTGAGAGCATGAACAATATGGGCATCCTATAGACTCGATCAGGGGATTAATTGTATCACTTATCACAATACACCATTATAGGAAGGGTTACAAGGCCTACAGTCTAACATAATTACACAATAACCCTAATGGATTCTTAAGGTTTAAAATTTTCACTTCTATTATAATAAAAAGAAAGCAAAATCTAATCTAGTGCACACCAAAGCTTGTGGGACAAAGTCAAGGTTAGAAACAATAAAACAAACATGCATAGGGAAATTCAATTAAAGTAAGTATGAGTAACACCCTAATACATGAAATATGAAATAAATTATTATTCCATCCATCACTTATGTTACTTTTATATAATAAAAGAGAAGATAATAAATTTAGAATATACTTACTGAATGTGAACACGTCAAGACTCAATCTCTCCCTTGTCCAAAGGGGCTTCATAATAAATTGTTGTGGTTTGTAAGGATTAATAAGAAAGGCCAAATATTCCAAGACTTATCCATATGACTATATTCTCCAAATAAGAAACCTAAGATAATTTTCCTCAAGTATAATGGTGGAAGATAATATTGTGAAAAAGCATGAGAAAATAATAACTCTTGATTGCACATATAAATAGTGATTGAAATGATCTTGTATTTATAGGTAGATCTTGCCCTAAATCCTTCTAGGAATTTTAGTTATATAGGGTAAAACCAATCAACCCAATGTGTTTTTGGGGACAATTTACTAAGTCTGAGTTGGGTTGGTCGAAGGGATAATGAAACAAGAAAGTAAAGAATATCCCTAGACTGTACTAGGCTGACCCAATCAACCCAATATAACTAACTATCAAAAAGGAGTTTACAGTAAGAAAATAAGGAATGAAAGAGGAAAATATTAGAAGAATACTCAAGGGAGGATAAGTATCTTAAGGAATGGTTTTGGAATCTGGTTGGATTGGTAATAATGTGGAAAAAAGGGATAACAATCTTATAAAGCACCAAAGGTTTGCCCACCCCTTTTCTGGTGCAGCCCTTAGGGCATGAACTTAAAGATATTGAGTCTCAATGGGTTCTTTCAAGATATAAAACATTATTATTTGATAAAAAGTTAAAAATATTATGTGTATACAAACATCACATGGGTGATCACATCAAATCAATAATTCAATGTTCTCCAAATCAATATTGATGATGTGTATTCTTACGTACAAATTTTGATCGATGATCTACATTAAAGACTGTGGTCAATAAGTCAAGATAAATCTAAAGAATGTGTTCAATCATATAAATGGAGATATAACAGTGAGTATGAGTTCAATATTTTAAAGGATCTTGAGATTAAATACAATGGTTCTATGTGTCATAATCACGGTGAATTGGTAATAGATCAAAGATCAATGGCATGTATTTGATCATTAAAATAAATGATCGATGACACACATTCAACCATGTAGATGGAGATCAATAGTGCTAATTGAGTCAAGAAGTTAATAATTATAGATTGTATGTAAGGCCATTACATGGCTTAAGAACATTAACTAGATTGAGATTGATAGCAAGATCTATAGAAATCATGTAGGCTACCAAGTGCCATGATCTTAGAAGCTAGGATCAAAGATTAATGATAACATTTAAAGTTAAGGCTAGGAAACTCTTGAGGAGATTGATGGAGTGAATTTAATCAAGTTTTAGGGGTAATGAGATGAAGACACATGTATAAATTAATAGAGGTCATATATTTAAATTTAAATAAACAACGTGGCAAGGAGATGTCACATAGGTAGACATGTTAGATTGAAATATAAGATCAAAATATGATTTGGGTTAATAAATCAGACACTTTAAAATCATATGCCACCATTAAAGTTTAGTTAAACCTCCTAAAAACCCTTAGACATATGAAAAGGCTCTAAATCTATTCATGCATTCACTATTTCAACTAAGAAGAAGATTTCAACATAATCTACATTTCTATGCAAAGGTCTACTCAGTCAGGTTATGAAGTTTGTCTTGGGTTTTGAATTTATGTATTATTCATGATCAAGAGACTAAGTATCCTATAGATCTTCATTGAAATTATTACTATATGAAAACCAATAAGGGGATTTATTTTCATCTATAGTGGACCTATGTATAGGGTTTGGAATAAGGGCAGAGCTGTGATTATGAAAGGAGTGTCAAAAGGGACATAAGATTAATGAGTTCAAGTGACTATCTAATAATGTAAAAAAACATGTCAAGATTGGAGGGACTCAAGAATAGCTTCAACAAGCTTAGCAAGTGAAGCTTCCTTTTTTATGCTATGAAGTTGCGATTGTTTTACAGTTTTGGTGTTGTTATCTATCAAGGTTCTCCTTGCTATTGTTCTCTCTTGTCTTTTCTAGTTGTTCCTTTTTGTAGCTAGGTGTTGGCCCCCACTCTTTTTGAAACCTCTTCTATTCTTATGTTTTATCTATTCTTTGGGCCTTTTTTGATTATGGGTTCCATGTTATATCTGGCTTTTGAACCTTTTTGTATTGGGTATGGTCCCTTTCAAAAGCATTTATCAATAATAGTAAAAAAGCTATGGAGGTATTGAATGTTTTATAAACCTTAATTTTCTTCATTTTATTTATGCCAAAGAAGTCTATAAGTTTTTTATAGGTCCAAAAGTGGTCTTTAGGGTACCAAATGGCTTTAGGAGCAAGTTTTAGGGCAACTAGTTTCAAGGTGGCTCAAGCTTATGACCTCTATAAATGGGGTCTGTGAAATTTGTGGGTATCATGGAGTTTATTGTAGATTATAAGATAAAATTCAAGTTTAAAATAGAAGAACACCTCAAAAGGCAAACATAAAAGCTAACCTCCATGGTTAGTTAAGCACTTTATGCTAAGTCAACCAACTCTTACCCAAGCATCTTATAGAAGGCAAGTGGAGGATGGAGTATAAGTAAAAGGGAGAGATACTTGGTGGTTAGAGGGTGTAAGTGGAGAATTCAATACATTTTAAGTCTTTAGAGACTTTTCCTCTTAGAAAATCATGACATCATCATCCTCAACAATTTATATCTTATAGTGTTACTAAGCCAATGAGAGGGCTTGAAGACTATTGGAACTAATGAAGGTTAATTTGATGAGGAAGTATTAGTTATAATTAATCCAAATGTGGATGAGAATTCATAGAGGGTGGTTGTAGTTCATTTATTAAATTTTGCTTGCTTACCTCTTCTCTCTATCTTCCCCTTTTCATTTATATCTCCCTTTTCTCCCTAATTTTAAAAAGAGATTCTCATTTGACAAAAAGAAATCCTATAAAAATTTGTAAGAGCTACCTTTTGAATCAATAAGATTATTTTTTTACTATTTCTTGCCTTTAACTTGTGTTTAGTAAGCTTGTGCATGATGGCTATATAAAGAAGTGTTCTCCCATGTCAATTATCCTTCATTCTTGCCTCTTTCTGGTTCTTTTCAAGTTAATTATAGGTCTGAACTTGAGCTCTTTATACCATTAATGGATTCTTTGTGTTAGTCTTAGAACTCTTGTTTGCTTCATGTATTGACTAATGAGCCTAGTTTAATAAATACTTATGCAAATTAGCTAGTTTATGAGATTTTGTGAATAAATATGGTCTTATATTGAATTAGTGTTTGTTTCGATATTATGTGAGTTTCATTTAAATTTGGTGAATTACCTAATTTAGCTTACTTAGTTACCTTATACCCTCTCTCTAACCCTTTTCCAATTAGAAGCATTAGTTTAGGTGATTTATCAAGAGGAATTTGGCCTTCTCTGAAGGTTCGACCCCATAATAGGATACCCATAGCATGTGATTGCTCTAGTATTGTATCTAGGAGTGAGAAAGCCTAAAAAACTCTCCCACAAGGGTGAAATTATATGCTATAATAGTTTTTGGCATGCCCAATGGGACCACTTTCAAAGAATATTGGTCAATTTTGATGCTAGTTTGATCAATTTATAGTGGTTATAGCTTTTATATTGTAGTATCTAGTGACTCAAAAGAACACTCAACATTATAGTGTTATAACAGTATCTATATTTCATGATAAAGGTGATTACATGATCATTATCTAGAGTTATTCCTTTTGAATTTGTTGAATTACCTTTAAACTCAATAATAAGGTTAAGATTTTCTAACACTCACCCATACGTGGGAAAATTTCCTCCTAAAATAATTTCTAAATATACCTCTATAATACTATATTTGTTGGGTCCTTTCACTACCATGACAGCCCCTAGAGCTTTTCCTTTTATGGATTTCAAGGGTTAGAGTCCTTTGGACCTCTAGCAATATGATCCTATTCTAGTGGCAACTCTTAAAAGTCCTCCTTACTTCATGATAGACCAGTCTACAACACTTTTGAGCACCTTAAAGATATATCCAACTTATAAAATGTTCATGATATCAATAAGGAAAATGTGGCCATAAGGTTATTGTCCATCTCTTTCAATGGTAAAGCCTTGGACTGGTATAAAACTTTACTGTTAACTCCATCACATTATGGGATCATTTAGGTGATGTACTATGTAAGAGATTTGAAGATAAGGGTAATGAATTATAATTTGATAAAAAATTAACCATAATAAAGAGGGATCCTTATGATGTATGCAATATTTCAATGCTAGGTTTTAAAAGACATTGAAAAGGATTCCAATTGCTATCAGGCCTACTCCAAATTATGATTTCCTTCACTTTTTGAAAGCACTCAATAGTGGAATTAAAGTAATGATTTAGTCTATGGGAGGGAACACACTACCAGTTGCTTATGATGTGGTAATCAAAGTATAGAATAGTCTAGTACAAGCTATCAAGCTTATACCTTATCCACCAATGCCTTTATTCCCTTAGATTAAACCACCTCCTATTGCCATTATTCCCCTTGATATAATTCCTTTTATGCCAACACTTTATGCCATACTTAATATTTTCACTTATATTTTTACCCTTTGAGGATATTTATTAGCTCTCCTCATCCAAGTAGAACATTTGAAACTCCTCTAGGATATGGGTAGCCTAAGAATGAGGTGAATCTCTAGATAGGGTTATCTTCCTTGATGTATCACTTGTAGATCACTACTACATGTATGCTTGTGAGGGAAAAGGGAGAGAAAACTAAAAGTAAATTATCCTAAAGGATGTGATACACCAAATTGATTATTGACTACCAACCAGCTATATGTTACACATGAGACCATGAGGCTAACTAAACATACACTTCTCTAATCTGAATCTTCTAATAATATTATTTAATTATGAGGTTGTGATGAATGTTTAGTCTAGGAGGAATAGACAAGAGGCCTAAAATGGCACTATTTTAATATACTAACTCACTAAACCTTAGCACATCATAAAACACTTCATATGAACTGCAAGAAAAAGCTTTCAAGTTAAAAATTGGTGGGAGAATGAGACAACAATGCTAAGGAAACAATAGTCATCACATGAGAAAGATAAATAATTCAAGTGAACACACTATTAATAGTCATAGAATAGGTAAAAATTAGTATTATTTATTGATCCATGATATGCAAATGATTAGGACTTTTCCATACTTAGGTGGAGCATAATTTACAAGGGCCAAAATGGGTAGTTCTTATAGAACTTGAGAGGAAGAGAAGAAAATAGAAGTCCAAAGGTCACAAGGACACTTGTAAATCTAATAAAATGAGTTACATGTGCATGAGAAGAATATTTTAAATTGACCATGCAAATTCAAGAAGCACAAGTGTCACCCCAAGTCATAAAACTCGTGAAAAGTGGCATGAAATTCTTCTTGCTAGCTTAGAAAATTATCTTCATCATTTACCCCTTTTAGTTTTTCTCTATGTCTAAATATATCTATGTTTAACACTCTTCAATATTAGATCATCCTCTTTACACTTATACCTCTGTAAATGCCAACTCAACACCTCATGACCCTAAGTCCACTTGCTATGCTTATGAAATTCAAATCCTCAATACCAGATACTATCAATAATGCCATGTCTTGGTTGGTGGAGTATCTACTTTATTGATGATGGGAACTATTGAATTAATTTAATATTCCTTCCTTTTCTATATTTAGATCATATGACCCAACTATAGTCAGAAAACCAATCTAAGGACATTGGTTATCCTATAGTCTTTATAGTAAAATAGACCCATGGATCATTTAGCACCTTTTAGGTTCACATAAACCTATTATATCTCTACGGGGATTAATAATTAATTATGCATAGATCCTTCTTTAACCTAGAAAACTAGTCATAAGAAAGAACTCTATAAGCTCTAACTTATTAAACTAGAGATCAATATAAGCTATAATGGCACTCCCTTATGTTCCCCATGCTTGAATGTATTATCTAGACTTCTCCATGGCATTTGAAAAAGCTTTAATGAGATTGGGAAACCCCTAAAAACCTTGATCAAACCCTTCTTTCCATGGGAAAAATTTGATTCTTGACCCATATCAAATACTCTAGGCTCACATTCATTCTAATTGGCTATCAAAATCTCACTTGGATCATTGACACATTGACTTTCATTTACTCTATTAGATTTAGATATGAATAAATGCGATCTTTTATATTTGCCTTTGAATTTTCAACCTTGTCCCTACTGGTGCCTCTTGGAAAATGTGTATTAATCCATTAATCCACAAGATCTTGTTGTCAATCTATAACTTCATACACTTGTTCCATGTGTTGATCCCTTAAGCTCTTTGACTGTTTGACTCATCTCACACCCTTGGGTTGAGATGTATGATTGAGTGAGGACCATTGATTTTTTTGAGACCCATTTTTTGAAAGCCAATGACTAGTCCATGGTCTTAAAATTGACATCCTTGCTCTTATTATTTGATGTTCATGTGATTGTCATTGACAATTGTGTGACCGTTAAATTTAAGATCAATAGGATTATATTTATCTATCTTTAAATTTGGCATTCACATGACCATCATTTATCATTCCATATAACGTGATTGATGTCATATGGACCATCAAATTTAAACATAGGTATAATTTTTATTGAGCCTTATTTTGATATTTGCGTTAATGCATTATGCTTTTTGACTAACTTTGAAAGCTTGGATCCTAAAGAGTGAGAATCATGGAGGCACCAAAATTTCAAGATATGTTCATGAGACCAAAATGAGAATACCCATTTGATATGATGGTCCTAAAAGCCTCACAGATGGAGATATTAAGTGCTCAAGTCAACTGGTCCATAGTTACTTTTGTGTGACAGCCTGATGATGGTTGAGCTTGAATGACTGTGGGAAACTTAAAATAAATTCTTGGGAGCCTATATTTACACATGTTTAATTCCATTTTTTCTTTGGTGGAGGAAATCAAACTTGGAACAAAGCATTTTGGGACCAAGGTGAACAAATCCATGTGGTTACCTTCTTATAAAATTACCACATGTGTGAGATATGGCTTTGTGAAAGTGCTCACTTAGCTCTGCTTGAACTTTCCTAAAAATTGATAAGTATGGGAAAACTATAAGAAAGTGATTAAGGAGATATTTCTTTGTGAAAGTGATCACTCAGCTCTACTTGAACTTTCCTAAACATGGCTATGTAAGGGAAAACTAGAAGAAAGTAACTGAGGAGCCAACTTTGGACCTTTGAATAGTTTGATGTGCTTTGGTGTAGTATTTGAGATTTGGAACATAAAAACTTTTCATGAATTTGAAGAAAATCCATATGACCAATTTCTTTTCATTAATCCGCATGTGGAAATGGTGATGTTAGCAAAATGCCTAGTTAAAAACTCTACCACTAGACCCAAGATGCCTAAATGAACACAATGAAGAACTAGATGGATCCCTTGCATTTGCACACTTTTTTCAAGTATTATTTACATCTTATAATGTTTTTTCAATATTTTCCATGATTTAAATGTTTAAAACATGTGATAACCTATATGGTCTCTTCTAATTTGAAATCTTTGACCCCCTTTCTAAGCTTATAATCTACTACTTCATCAAACCATGCAAGAGCTTCTTATGTGGGCTAAAATTGGCCAACATCTTTGATAACTCATAGGGGTCGCATGCCTTTCTATGAAAAAGAGCCCAAACCATGTGCCTAGTCTAGTCCATTGGGCATGGAATCTCTACTTGGAACTAACATATTGACTTGGTGTTAATCTCGTACTAACCTCTCTTCAAATAAAACAAAGAGTAAAAGGAAAAAAATAGAATAGAGTGCCCAAGGAACTTATTGAAAGGGAAATTAACCTAATAAATGATATTGGGAAAACAAACAAAATTTCTAGAAAATAACACTAAGAAAAAGGAATGAAAATTACCCTAACATCTACATGGTTGTAATCTACAAGTATTTTCCACCTGGGTCAAATGGGAAACTATTTTGTGCACCTTGGATCTTTGAAGCATACTTTCTTTTTCTTGAGAACTCTCTTTTATATCTATGTTCATGTCTTCTTAAGAGAGAAACTGGTTCCTCTAATAATTTTAGGTGCATGAATTATAGACATGAGTCTAAGACCCAATCATAATCCTTCTAAATTTGTGGACTTTATAGGAAGAACTTCATTTATTCCTCATTCTTGAACTATTGAACATGAAAATGTAGACCAAATTCATGTGTCTCATTTGATGTATCTATCAAGTTGACCTCTAAGGGAGATGGACCTGATATTGTAACTTATTGAGGTCATTTGAGATCACTCTCATTTTCCAAAAGTAGAGAGATGTCTAAAGTTGGAGATAAAAGTTGATAACCTTGTTTGAAAAGTTTAAACATGTCATATCTTAAGAGAAAAACTACCTCTTGCTTGATTAAAACACTCGTCTTATCCTGAAATGGACTGCATTCAAGTAAATAGAAGCTTGAATGAGATATATCAAATAGGCCAAAAGATTTTTTCTCGTGAAGCTACAATTCAATTGGGACCTTTTCAAACTGAAAGTTAGAATCAAGCATATCAGCTTCTTGACCAAAAACATGATGATATGAGTCTTCTTTTGACATCTCAAATTGGTTAATCAACACTACTTCTTTTTTAATATCAAGCTGATGATTAAGCATGCTCTCTATTTTAGCTTGTTCTTCTCCTACAAGCTATTATCCTTCATGATAAATGGTAGTTTTTTTGTTATCAAGGAGATCATGGAAAACAACATCAACTTATCCAATTGGGACATATTTTTCTTATACATTAGTAACTTCTTCCTAATGCACTTGTTCAACCTCTACCTCATCTTTCTTTTTCACTTGTTCCATCTTTGCATCATCATGGAAAACCAATGAATGTTTGTCCTTGCCAAAAGGTGTCCCAATCATAATTTCTTCTTCTTGGTCACTCAATTCACCTTCAATTTCTACTTCTTTGGATGCATCTTATTGGTTTGCCTCACAGAGGAGAGGTTCTTTATCAAAGAGTGGAATAACAAATCCTAGAAAATATTTATCAAGATGAGAGAGGTCCAAAGAAGCTACCATGGGTACCTAATTTTTCTCCAAAATTTGCTCTTCTTGGATCACCTTCACCTCCTCTTCCTAATTATTTACCTCTTGAATATCTCTCCATGAAGGAAAGGCTTTGGGATTTTGAGGGGAGTAAAGTGTTTATAAGGTCTCTTTTCTAACTTCAACAATCACCACCACCTCCTTCTTCTACACACTACTTTGAATGGATTTCCAAGATAGAAATGACCTAATTTATTGAGGAGGGAGTGATGGGGGTTGAATGACCTTGGATTTTCTTGACTGCATGACTTGATTCCAAGATGGGAAAGACTAAGGACTCTCTTTATCCTTTTGATCTTGGTTCTCCTCCTCCCTCATTATCTTCACCTCTATCTCTTTGATTTGCTTTGATATATTATCTTGAAATAAATCCTATTTGAGGTGGTTAGGAACATAAGAAGGATCTTGAAGAGGGACGAGGGACTTTTTTAGAGTTTCATATATTTATTTATCTTGGGATATTAATTATAGATCAACCTTACTTTTCCACCCTATGACTTCACCACTTGATTCCTAATTAGAACCTTGAAGGATTTCATAAGGGGTTCTTGAGGAAGGATTGAGTCTTGGACCCAAACAGTAGGTTATTCCACAATAATCTCTTAATTTATTTAATATCTCCCTTGGATATATTTCCAAGAAAGAAAGGTCTAAGGAACATATGAAGAACTTGGAACATTCAACAGAACACTTGGAATGGTCTCTTGAGGAGGAATAGATGACATATAAGAAGCCTAAGGTGGTGTATATGTAGGCACAAAAGGTTGGTGAGGTTGGACCTATTGTTACCCAAGGCCTTTTATCTTATCCTCAATGCTCTAAATGTAACCCCATACATTCATCATGTCATCTTTGAGTTTGTTCCAATTTTCTCTCTCAATAGGTGTCCATTATTCTTTTATTCATTATAATGACTCTCTCACATGATGAATCGGGTGAGTAGGGACATCTTGGCCATAACATCTTTGTGAGCTCAACTCTAGTGTATGATTTTCAAGGCTTAGAAAACTTTTCTTAAGTATTGGTATAGATGGCTCATGATAGGGTTGATGAGGAGCAATATTATGATGGGATGTTATCCATAAGAAGGATCAAGATAATATCCTTGATGATAAGGATAATGAGAAAATTGAAAAGGATCTTAGTATTTTTGATAGGGCTCATGATAGATCTGATAATGTTGTAAGTAGCTATTGATAGGGGGTTAATTATTTGCTCAACAATCCATAATCAATTCCATAAAAACTTAACCATAACATAAACAAATCAACACATAAGCAAGATCAAGAAAAATCAACTAAAGTACACCTGATCTATGTGGGAACCCCTCATGGGGAATAAAACCCACTCTCAAGACTACAACTAATAGACTACATATCTGATAAATATATCATAAAGATGAGACTTTTAGACCAACATTAATTGATCAAGGAGCACCCACCCCTCAATTTAATCCAGTACCTACTAGACCTTTAGCTAGATCTAACTAGTAAGGAGGATACAACCCCCTAGGTGATTAATCATCCACTCAACCCCCATAGATTTAATTTACACCATTTCTATGATTTCTTATATATCTAATGATGACCTTCTCTTGCTTCTCTTCTCTAGGCAAACACTCCTAGCTCATTCTCTCAACCAAGTCACACTTTAGATTGTTAGGTATAATGATTTTTTAGCTCATGAAACTCATTATAAAAACATTTCTGATCCTCTTTACCCTTTAATGGCCCTCAATGACCTTAGTTTCTCCTTGATAGAGCTCTTTCTTTCACTTTAGTCCATACACCATCTTATTCATCAAATAGACCAATTAGGCCTTATACTTATACTGTTCATAATCTAACCCATATTGGTCAGACAATATGTTTAAAATAATTATATTACCCTTAAAATATATCCTCATATATGTTACATGAATTAGATAATCTCTCTATAGGTCGGTCATAACCCAATACAAACTCAATCCTCCTTTAGATTTCAATTAGTCATAATGCATTAGCCTTTCATTAGTATAAGTTATACCTTGAAACTATTGAATCATATTTATATTATTTATCACTCATAAATGGTTCCAAAACACTTTTAACTCCAGTTCATACCTTGAACCAAGCCATTCTAGCCTACTCGCCAATAGGCCTAGAAACACAAAAAACACTGTCTTCTAGAATTGAAGCATACAGATGATTTTCTCAAATAATCACCTAAAAAATAAAATGGATAGGTCCTATGTGACCTATAAAACATAAATATATCCATTATCCACCATTACATAATCCAAATAGATTCAAACCAACTTTACTCGATATGTTTATAGCAGTCATTTTGACCCAAAACATAGTCATGTTGAACATGACTCATAACTCCTAAAAGATCATTTCCAGGTTATTATAATTCATGTAAAATGTAATAATACCTTATTAAAACATCTTCCAACACATAATTAATATGATTCAATGGCCAATTTTCTATTTCAATCACCTCTCATTGTCATGGGTTCCATTGTCTTGTCTTATTCAACCTAGTCATTTTATGAGCACCTTATAACATATGCATGAGAATAAAAAAACTTAATACTTAAGTTAACATGAGTAATAGGTCTCAAAATATGACCCCAATCCATTTAAATCATCCTTATTCATTGATTAGGCCTTCTAGTTCCTCTTTTCACTCTGACTGATCTTTTTCACTCTTGACACCCTTTCCTTCATATCAACTAGACATCTTTGAGGACATATAAATTTGAAATATAGAAATGAATATTCCTAAAAATATCCATTAATTTTTTAATAAATTTATAATATTCATAAAAAATGCATGTTTCCCTTAGTTACTTTCAAAAATCTCTCATAATATTAGAAACATGTTAAGAAGCACTTTTATGTGGGACCTACAAACAATCAAGTCTAAAAAAACACATACTCATAATCCTATAGGAGTATTATAAGAATTTAAACATCATTATATCCATAAAATTACTTATTAATCATCAAAAATAAATATCTTCAACATCAGGTCATAAGACTAAGAATTTTGCACGTAAAAACTTGCTTACCTTCTTAACAATCATTTATAAAAAATAGGTCCTTAATCCATGAAATAATTGTTGACCAATTTTGTCCACAAGAAAAATTTTAGCCAACTTCTCCCTTGATATGAAAGGCTAGTCAATTTCAGGTTACAATTCCATCTTCAGGTTCAAGTTCAGTTCATGCCTTGGTTCAAGTGGTTCAACAACCTTTAGTTCAAGGGTCCATCTCTCGGTTCAAGCATCTAAATTCAACAAGCATTGAACCTTTGTACTTTCATACTATTGAACCAAAATTTAACATTCAATGGCTTGGTTCAATGTACCTGGTTCAATGGGCATAATTTTAGTGTGGTAGTTCAAAGCATGAAAAGGTTCATCAGCCTTTGGTTCATCGGCGCACTCCTTTGAACCTTGAACCGTTAAACCAAATTTTGGTTCAATGGGTTCAGTTCAAGGGTCTACCCTTGACTGAAGGACACTTAAAATAGTCAAAGTGCCCTAGGGGAGGGTTGGCACTTCAAAGGGATCTAGGTAAGTTTTATAAAATTTGTCTAAGTCCATTAAATTTATTAAATCTCGAGCGAAGCACAGTCAAAGTCAAAGGTGCAGACAAAATTTCTGTAGAATTTTTATCCATGGAAAATGTCTGTAGTTCAAAGCCTGTAGCTCAAAACATAAGGTAAGTACAAAATTTTAGCAAAATTTTTGTCCGTCGGAAAACATCCACAGATAAAAGTTCATAGGGAAATAGCTCATGAGAACACAAAGCAAAAAAAGTCCACAGGACTTTCAAAAGCCCAACGCAAAACATTTAAAGGTCCAACAAGTAGCCACAGACCGTCCAAGGCAAGCCATGAAGAGTATAAGGTAGTCCATGAAAGACATGAAGGCCTGTCCATACTCAAAAAGCCAGCGTGGACCTACCAAAACAAAGGAAAAGTTGCCTGGGAGGGAAGTTAAAAACAAAGGGACCATCTGTAGACCAGCAAAAAGAACCCATCGAAGTGATACAAAGTAGAAGGAAGGATGCCAAGTATATATAAGACAAAAACAAGCTATGAAGAACAAAGAAGAACAACACAGTCGTGAAAAGCCAGTAGGGATGAGGACGTCCTATAGGACATCAAGTTGGCAGAAAGAAGATAGCCATTTATTTTAAAGGCAAAGAGAGTGCTAACCAGAAGGAGCTAAAAAATCAAGTGACCTGATTAGAAGTTCACCCCAAAAGCCAAGCAGCCTGAAAAGACAAAAATGTAGAAGAGGACAAAACCAAGATGACAAAGTAAGGGATGACATGGTGCAGACAGGAACAAGCAGTCCAAATGGCAAAGGCAAGGTGTTTGATTGCCCGATGGCATGAACAAAGGGCATGATGACAAAGCAAGAAGGAGACACAACCTATGCTTTCAGATTAATGTTTTAGATGCCAAAGTCAAGATGGGAAACTACATGGCATGGTTCTAGTAGGCTTTTTCTAGAAGATGACACATCGACTGCAGTGTTCTCCTCTTCCCAATGAGGGACATGACTTGCCACTTTCAAAAGAAGCGCCAATTTCTCTTGTTTTTTTCTATATATTAAAAACTTGTTCATTTTGTAATCATCTTTTCACATTTTAGTCAAGCGCAGCCCTACTAAAATTTATACCTAGATCAAATAAAGATAGTTTTACCTCTTTCTTGGATGGATACCATATGTATGTCCTATGTGTTTGATCTGTGTTCAGTCATTTTATTTTAATGCTCTCACAGGTTCAAATACCAACACACTAACTATCTACAAAGTGCCAGTTTGTAGCTTACAGGAGAAGAGTTCCATTTGGGGTGCAAAAATAGAGGAAATCATTTTCAGTATGTATTCCATAGCATCTTGGTGAGTCCCTGTTCTTGTGTTTTTCCATAAGAACCTCCCTATCATTCTCTTGCACCCTGGTCCTTCTACCAAGCCTAAGTGTATGTATGTTGTTTTTGTTTGATCCTGAGTGTGGATATGGGAAGGTTGACTTATTTTAGTGTATCACCTCTTTAGAGTAGGTTTTTTTTTTGCATCTTCCTCCCTTTTCACCCCCCCAATTTATATACATATCTATATATGCCTATATTTTGCACTTGCTGAAACAAACTTGATACATCAAAGGGAGCTAGCCCTTAACTAGAGACTCTCCTCTCCTGCTTCACCGTCCCAAAGGTGAGAGAGGAGTTTCCATGTTGTGGAGAAAAGTTAGGAGTTTGACCTCCTTGCCTCGGGTACAAATTTCTTGTGTCAATAGTTTTGGCATGCCCGGTGGGACCAAAAGTTTTTTAATCAGTAAAGTTACAGGGTTAGCTGTCAATCATGTTATAGCAGAGGAACCGCCAATATAGCACCGTGAGTGTCAACAGTTCTGGCACGCCCAGTGGGACCACAAGTTTTCTAATCAATAAAGTTATATGGTTAGCCATTGATCCTATTACAGTAGAGGAACCACCAATATAGTACCGTGCACATGAATAGTTCTGGCACACCTAATTGGACCACAAGTTTTTTAATCAGTAAAGTTGTAGGGTTAGCCACTGATCCTGTTACAGTAGAGGAACCACCAATATAACACCGTGCGCATCAATAGTTTTACCATGCCTGGTGGGACACTAAATTTGACACTCAGTAAAGTTCCAAGATTGATGTTAGTCTTGTTATATAAAATTGAGTTTCTTCAGCATCTAGTGACTCTGAGTTATATCTGCTAGTTAAGCAGCTTGGTACCATCAAGAAGCGCATTTTTTGGTATGTGTAAATTCCATCATTTTAAGCTATGGACTCTATTTTCTTTGGCCATCATGGATATGATCCTTACCAACCTTATGGTGATCCTTATCATGCCCAATATGGCCAGTCTCAACCCTGTTATGAGTTATATCTGTTGGGGATCAACCAACAATATGATTACACTTATGATAGCAATAAACTGTGAAATTAAATCAGATAGATAAGTAACTAGAATGATAAATAGCAAAGAACAAGAGATAAAAGAAACCACCCTAAAAACTTGTATTAAACTCTTTACAAAAGGAATACAATTGAAGAAACTTCTTTCTTCCACACCTCTCTCAGATGTACAAGATCTCTCTCTAGATATCTTTCCCTCAAGAGCTCTCTCTCTCAAGTACAATCAAATCCAACAACCTGGATTGATTCACCTATACAATTCTGTACTATTCTTCAACATTCACAAACAATGAACTACTACAATAAGTTAAGAAGATCTTTTCTACATATAGAATTAGGAAACTTGAGCATGCACTTACAACTAACAGTTAAGCTTCTTGAACAAGGGCTCTAAAAATAGTCTTACTAATAATAGAGATGTGGACTTAAGACTACAACTTAATCTCATCATACAAACACTCGGTTCTGTCCTCGAAAATCACTTTCTGGACGCATAGGTAACCGACGCCGGTTCTTGCCTACCTGCACCTGATTGACATCGACCGATCCCTACCGATGCCGGCGTCTCTTCAACTGCTCTTGATCAATGTCGGTCACTCCTGACTGATGCCAGTGACTGTGTAAACCTACAAATTATCAAATGTGCTCCTTGGTGAAGATTTTAGGCTCCACACCTTAACAATCTCCCACTTGGAGATAAATAGCTGCACCAGTACCTATACAACAACATCTTCTAGCTCCTCCATCTTCAACTCAATCATGAAGACCAATAGAATTTGAATGAAGATTCAACTTCTCCTTTGTAACCGGCTTGGTTAACATGTCAGCAAGATTCCTATCTATATGGATTTTCTCCAGCTTCAACTCACCATCCTCCAATACCTGTCTTATGAAGTGGTACCTAAGCTGTATATGCTTGGTTCTTGAATGAAAGGCCGAATTCTTATCCAAATGAATGGCACTCTAACTATCACTATATAGTCTACAACTCTCTTGCTCCTTTCCAAGCTCTTCCATGAACCGTGTCATCCATATCATCTCTTTGCTAGCCTCTGTGGCTGTAATATACTCTGCTTTTGTAGTTGACAAGGCAACAACCTTCTACAACTTTGATATCCAGCTAACCGCCATTCCACCAACAGTGAAAACATATCCTGTGGTCCTCCTCCTGCCATCCAAATCACCTACCATATCTAAATCTACATAACCATGTAGAGAAGTATCTGAACCTCCATAGCACAAATGCCTACTGCTGGTTCCTCTCAGATATCTAAGGATCCACTGAACTACTTTCCAATGTTCCTTTCTTAGATTGGCCATATACTTACT
Organism: Torreya grandis; assembly: GCA_037957365.1. Lineage (NCBI taxonomy): Eukaryota > Viridiplantae > Streptophyta > Pinopsida > Cupressales > Taxaceae > Torreya > Torreya grandis. The sequence goes on from JARHVA010001738.1 coordinate 1,001,972, forward strand.
TACAACTCCCACTACTTGGGCAATATTCAGTCTAGTACACACCATTGCATACTTTAAACTCCCTACTGTGGAAGAATATGGAACTCTACTCATGTACTCTACCTCATCATGTGAATTAGGACATTGTTCTTTACTCAACTTAAAATGTCCAGCCAAAGGTGTGCTTACCGGTTTAGCATCCTGCATATTGAACCATTTTAACACCTTGTTCACATAATCCTCTTGAGACAAAATCAACCTGTGATTTTTCCTGTCTCTCTTAATGCTCATGCCAAGGATTTTCTTTACTGCTCCCAAATCCTTCATGGCAAATGTTTGAGATAATTTCACCTTAAGCTCAGAGATATCCTACATGTGTGATCCTACAACCAGCATATCATCTACATACAACAAAAAAATAATATATCTACCATTATCCAATCTCTTAAAATACACACAATGGCTAGATTGACACCTACTATAGCCATGCTCAGTCATAAACCTGTCAAATCTCAAATACCACTGTCTAGGAGCTTTCTTGAGGCCATACAAACTTTTCTTCAATCTACACATTAACTTCTCCTTACCCTTGACCTCAAATCCTTTCGTTTGTTCCATGTATATTTCCTCATCCAAATCTCCATGAAGAAATGTTGTCTTAACATCTAGCTACTCAAGATGCAAATCCTCAATAGCAACCAAAGACAATACAACCCATATAGAAGTCATTTTAACAACAGGAGAAAAAATCTCACCAAAATCAATACCTAGCTTTTGTGCAAATCCTTTCACTACCAACCTGGCCTTATATCTCATCTGTCCATTCTCACCTTCCTTCAACCTATAGGTCCATCTGTTCTTCAGTGTCCTCTTACTAGCTGGAAACTCAACCAAATCCCATGTTTGGTTCTCTCTTAAGGACTCAATTTCCTCAACCATGTCACGCTCCCACTGACTCTTGGACTCCACCTGTAATGCTTCTTCAAAACTCTCTGGTTCTCCACCATCAGTTAGTAATAAATATAATAATGAAGGGGAATATCTAATTGGAGGCTTACTTACCCTTTCTGACCTCCTAATGGGTGTCTGAGACTCATTCACAACACGTTGTCTACCCAAATTCTCTGACAGTGACCAACCTTGATCACATCTAGACCTGTTCCTAGCCAACACCGGTTCTTCCTGACCGACGTTGGTGCCTGTCCTACTAACGTTGATCCCTGTATTACCGACATCGATTTCTATTCTATCGATGTTGGTTCCTAACCTGCCGATGTCAGTCTCTGTGTTTTCTTGCAAGTGATTATTTCTTTTTCTCGTGAGCTCATTTTGGACCATCACCTCGTCCAATTCTCCATTGCTCTGCCCAGATTGATTCAGCTTCTTCAGTTGATCACTATACATCACTTTTTCATTGAAAACAACATCATGGCTCCTAATTACCTTGTTAGTTCCTAGATTCCAAAATCTAAAACCAAAATCATCTGAGCCATAGCCAATAAATGTGCACCTCATAGACTTAGCATCCAGCTTCTTTCTATTTTCCTTATCTACATGCACAAAGGCTTCACAACCAAAAACTTTGAGATATGAGAGATATACCTTTTTACCTGTCCATGCCTCTTCTGGAATTCCACCATCCAGAGCTATAGAGGGTCCTCTGTTAATCAGGTAAACTGTAGTATCAACAGCTTCTACCCAAAACTCTAAGGGCAAACCAGCATGCAATCTCATACACCTTGCATGCTCCATTATTGTTCTGTTCATCCTTTCAACAATTCCATTCTACTGAGGTGTCCTTGGAACCGTCCTTTGCCTATGGATTCCATGCATATAACAATAATCTCTGAACTTATAGCTGCAGAACTCACCACCATTGTCAGATCTCAGGCACTTTAATCTTCTGCATGTTTCATTCTCAACCATAGCTTTCCAAATCTTAAAAGTCTCAAATACATCAGATTTCTTCTTAATATAATAGATCCATACCTTTCTTGTAGCATCATCTATGAACGTAACATAGTACTGTGATCCTCTAATAAAAGCTATCTGAGCCGGTCCCCACATGTCTGTGTGAACAAGCTGCAACTTATGCCTCTTCTTTGTTGACCCAATCTTAATAAAACTCACTCTCTTCTATTTTCCAAACACACAATGCTCACAAAATTCTATATCTATGTTTTTCAAATCTAAAAGCTTACCTTTAGACTTAAGAATTGACATCCCCTTCTCACTCATGTGGCCAAGCCTTGAGTGCCATAATTTAGCATCCACATCTGAAGTAGATAATATAAAAGGAGAATTGTTAGTAACACAATTACATAAATAGAGAGTACCTACTCTCTTACCTCTGGCCATTACAAGTGCACCCTTGGTCACCTTCCAAGATTCAGCTGTGAGAGTTATTGTACAACCCCCATCCCCTAACTTTCCTACAGAAATCAAATTCCTCTTCAAGCTAAGAACATGCATAACATCTCTTAACACCCATGTGTTGCCATTCTGCATTTTTAGTTGCACTTTACCTTTGCCAATAATTTCACAAGGCTCATCATCCCCTAAGTACACTATTCCAAAATCTCCATGGATATAGTCACTAAAATATTCTCTATTAGGGGTAGCATGAAAAGATGCACCAGAATCTAAAACCCAAGATTCTATATTATTATGCAAAGAGAATATTAAAGCATCTTGTGCAATACCTGCAACCTTTGCTTCTTCCTTTCCTTCGTGTTGATTGTCCTCCTTAGGATTTGACCATCAATCTCTACTTATGTGCCCCATCTTTCCACAATTCTAGCATTGTGGCCTCCTGCCATTTATGGATTTGGATCTACCTCTCACCTTAGACTTAGATCTTGATCTCCTCTTGCTCTTCTCTTTTTGCCTTACCCTGCTCTCAAAATTTAAAGCATTCCCTGATGTTTCCTCTATGCTTTTCCTATGAATTTCCTCATTCAAGATAACACTAACAACATCCTCTACTTTTAAAATATTTGAATTAGATGCAGTATTATTAACTGCCATTACTAAGTTATGCCAGCTTTCAGGCAAAGAACATAATATTAAAAGAGCTTTAATTTCATCGTCAAACACAATATTGACTGAACTTAATTGATTAACAATTCCATGGAAACCATTCAGGTGATTAGATACAGATCCACCTTCCTGCATACGCAAATTAAATAACTGCTTCATAAGATATACCTTATTAGAAGCTGAGGGTTTTTCATACAAATTTGCTAAAGTAGTCATCAACTCTACCGTAGACTTTACCTATGATAAATTAGATATCACAGTAGATGCTAGACTCAGTCTTATAGACCCCAGAGCCTTTCTATCAAGAACTTCCCATTCTTCATCATCCATGTCTGTGGGCTTCTTTGCAATTCCACCTAACAGTTAGTAAAGATCTTTCTGATACAGATAGTCCTCTATCTGCATTCTCCAATGTTGATAATTTTTGCCATTGAACTTCTCCATCCTCAGTTTACTTTCTTCTGCCATTGCATCTCCCACTCAAACAGAAATCCCTACAAAAACCCCTGTGAGTAACCTGTAATCAATACACACTACACAGATCTGAACCACCTATTAGTGAACCTAAGCTCTGATACCACTTATGGATATCAAGCTCTAAACCTGCAACCAAGCTTTGATACCACTTGTTGGGGATCAACCAACAATATGATTACACTTATGAAAGCAATAAACTATGGAATTAAATCAGATAGATAAGTAACTAGAATGATAAATAGCAAAGAACAAGAGATACAAGAAACCACCTTAAAAACTTGTATTAAACTCTTTGCAAAAGGAATACAATTGAAGAAACTTCTTTCTTCCACACCTCTCTCAGATGTACAAGATCTCTCTCTAGATCTCTTTCCCTCAAGAGCTCTCTTTCTCAAGTACAATCAACTCCAACAACCATGGATTGATTCACCTATACAATTTTGTATTGTTATTCAACATTCACAAACAATGAACTACTACAATAAGCTAAGAAGATATTTCCTACATATAGAATTAGGAAACTTGAGCATGCACTTACAACCAATAGTTAAGCCTCTTGAACAAGGGCTCTAAAAATAGTCTTACTAATAATAGAGATGCAGACTTAAGACTACAACTTAATCTCATCATGCAAACACTTGGTTCTATCCTCGGAAATCACTTTCTAGATGCACAAGTAACCGACACCAGTTCTTACCTGCCTGCACCTGACCGACGTCAGCTAATCCTTGCCAATGCCAGCATCTCTTTAACTGCTCCTGACCGACGTCGGTCACTCCTGACCGATGCCGGTGACTGTGTAAACCTGCAAATTATCAAATGCACTCCTTGGTGACGCTTTTAGGCTCCACACCTTAACAATATCAACCTTGCGCTAAATCTTCTCAATATGTCACTTCTTCCACTCAGCCCAGTCTCTTTGCCAATCAACCCATTTCTACTTTCAAGCAAGCACTGTTGGGATACAACAAATATGTATTTGATCTTAACACCAAAAAGGGATGTGGCCAAGAAATTCCTAATCATGTCATCCATCAGGTGAGGAATGCACTGGATCAAGTTAAGAAATAATGGGCTCCTATTGAAAGAGTGAATTGGCATGGGCTTTCAAATGAGATGCTGGATGTGAGTTGTTTAATTGCATCTATGGAGGAGAAGCTGAGTGTGTACAAGAGGTAGCCTTACCAAGTCTATTAACCTACATACTTGCTACCCAAAGCATCATATTAGTCATATACAACCCCTGCTCTTGAGCCAAATTGAACCTATCAAGGTCCATTCCCCAATCATGTTGAGGAGAATTATGAAACATCAAACCTTGTGTGTAAGGCTAATCTTGATAGATATATCAAATTGGCAAACCTTCAGATGTAGCAGTCCATTCTAGTAGTAGGGGAAGTGGAATCAAAATCTTCACTATCCTCTCACATTGAGATCCCATCAGTGCCAAAGGAAATGCCCAGCCCAAATTGCTTGAGCTGGAATAAAGTGGTCAAGTCATGGGATAGAAAAGAGGAGAAAGATGTCATCCAAAATGAAGAAATGCAAAATGAGGATGACCTAGCCAAGTGGATTGAGGAACTAGAGAAGAAGATGAGATTGTTGGGCAAAAAAGAGGTGGAGCTTTTAGACGCTACAAACTAGCCAATGCCAACAGGTATCCCTTTCACTAATCCATAAGCTAATTTCAATAGTGACAAAGTGTTGGTGAAGTGGAGGGATGAAAACCAAGAAGTTTTGGCTCGGGGTCTACCCTCTCCTATCCTAGAAAAAACTCCCCTTTGTGTGCCAAATACTTTCTATCAGAGGGCACTTGCTCATTCTGGGTCATCCAATGCCTCAATCAGTCCTGCCCTCAATCCCGTACACCTAGATTTCCAACACACCTCTCTTCAGATAGATTTCCCTATGCATGAGCAAACCCTCCCAATTATTCCCCAGCCTCCTCAAGTCTTTAAACATGATCTCCAAATTCCAAGCTAGAAGGAGGAGCATCATAAACCAACCCAGGACCTTCAAAATGATAAAGTTGCTACCTGCTCACAAAAGCAAGAGTCCAAGCCTAGGACCACGAGCTAGAAGCAAACAATTGAATCTTAGAATAGCAAGGAGGAGGAGGAAGGTTTTGGTCTAATTCTTGAAGAAGAAGAAGAGGTTGCTCTTGCCCTTGATAATGATTGTGACTTCTGAGAAAGGCTTTTCTAGGAAGATTTGGATGGGCAAATTTTAGAATTGGAGTCCAGAGCAAGTTTCCTCAGTAAGCATGTGATGGATGTTTTAGACCAAATTGCAATTTCCATGTCTGAATACACTTCACACATATACCTCCAAGAAAGCCATCATGTCTTGACTGATATGGATTATGCTCATTTTATGACTGATGCAGGGGACCTCATGATTGTAACTAAGGAGGAGATTAAACAAGGTGACGTGGAAGAGCATGGACAACCTTTTGTTCATGATTTGAATAATTCTTTTGAAGGTGTTAAGGCAGGTTGTGCTACTCTCCAGGTAGGCTGTGAGATGGTTAAGAATGAAGAAAGTAGCATTGGGTTTCAAACAAGCATGCAAGGAGGTTGCATTTTTCTAGATTTACTCCTTCAGAAGGTTGGTGAATCTGAAGATACTTCCTCCAAAATCATCAAGGAGGATAGTCATACAGTGGAACCCGAGCATGAAGCAAAGGAAAGTGAGCCAGTCAATGATGCATATTAGGAGGCTTCTGGTGATGAGCCAATAGCAATTGATCTCTTGGTGAGGAGCACCAACATGAAATACCAGTGAGAGGCAAGCTTCCAAGAATGAACAGAGTATGTATACATTGGAAGCATGTTTGAATCTCCACTCGGGGACAAGCCAATTTAGGTGACAGGTAAAAAGAGCAAGTCACCAATTCTCTTTTCCATTCAGCTATTTGCCTGGCACCATAAGTCTTCTCACCAGGAAGGGGACTTAAGAAGTTTTCCATTTGATCTATGAGGGAATCAAAAAATGCCTAGTTAGCTGTACATAATAGTTTGTTTTCATCTTCTTTTCCTATTTTCCCTAAGTGCAGTTTACACAATTAGTTGTTTTTAGCCTTGTGTGTTCCCTTTGCGTGTGGGGGTGAAAACTTCATGTTTTATTCTTGAATCTTTGGGGCTATTGCTAAATATTTTATATCTACATCTGACTCTATGCCCAATGGATTTTAAGGCAATTAGGTTCTAAGCACGACAGATGTACTTCCCTTGTGAGTCACAAATCTGTTGACCAATTTTGCCCATAAGCAAAATTTCAGCCAACTTCTCCCTTACTATGAAAGGCCAGTCAATTTTGGGTTGCAAGTCCATCTTCAATTTCAAGTTTAGTTCACGCCCTAGTTCAAGTGGTTCATCAACCTTTAGTTCAAGGTTTCATCGCTCGGTTCAAGCATCTAAATTCAACAAGCATTGAACCTTCATACTTTCGTACCATTGAACTAAAATTTAAGGTTCAATGGCTTGGTTTAATGAACTTGGTTCAACGTACCTAGTTCAACAGGCATAATTTTAGTGTGGCAGTTTAAAGCATGGAAAGGTTCATCAGCATTTGGTTCATTGGTACGCTCCTTTGAACCTTGAACCATTGAACCAAATTTTGGTTCAATGGGTTTGGTTCAAGGGTTTGCCCTTGGCTGAAGGACACTTCAAATAGTCAAAGTGCCCTAAGGGAGGGTTGGTGCTTCAAAGGGATCTGGGTAAGTTTTATAAAATTTGTCTAAGTCCATTAAATTTATTAAATCTTGGGGGGAGCACAGTCAAAGTCAAAGGTGTGGAAAAAATTTCCATGGACTTTTTGTTTGCAAAAAATGTCTACAGTTCAAAGCCTGCAGCTCAAAACATAACGCAAGCATAGAATTTCCACATACTTTTTGTCCATGGGAAAACATCCGTGGACAAAAGCCCATGGGGAAATAGCCCGCGAGAACACAAAGTGAACAATGTCTATGGGACTTTCAAAATCTTGACGCAAAACATTTAATGGTCTGACAAGCAGCCACAGACCATCCAAAGCAAGCCGTGAAGAGTATAAGGGAGTCCATGGAAGAGATGAAGGCCCATCCACAGTCAAAAAGCTAGCGTGGACCCACCAAAATGAAGGAAAGGCTGCCCGAGAGGGAAGTTAAAAACAAAGGGACCATCCGTAGACCAGCAAAAAGAACTCATCGAAGTGATATAAAGCAGAAGGAAGGATGCCATGTATATATAAGGCAAAAACAAGCTGTGAAGAACATAGAAGAACATCACAGTCATGAAAAGCTAACAGGGACGAGGGTGTCCTATAGGACATCAAGTTGGCAAAAAGAAGATAGCCATTTATTTTAAAGGCAAAGAGAGCGCTAACCAGAAGGAGCTAAAAAATCAAGCAACCTACTTTGAAGTTCTCCCCAAGAGCCAAGCGGCCAGAAAAGACAAAAATGTAGAAGAGGACAAACCCAAGATGACAAAGCAAGAGATGACGTGGTGCAGATAAGAACAGGTAGTCCAAATGGCAATGGCAAGGTGTTTGATTGTTTGATGGCATGAACAAAGGGCATGATGACAAAGCAAGAAGGAGACGCAAACTGTGCTTTAACATTAATGTTTTAGATGCCAAAGTCAAGATGGGCAACTACATGACATGGTTCTAACAGGCTTATTTTAGAAGATGACACATAGGCTACAATGTTCTCCTCTTCCCAATGAGGGACATGACTTGCCACTTGCAAAAGAAGCACCAATTTATCTTCTTGTTTTTTTTTTTGTATATATTGAAAACTTGTTCATTTTGTAATCATCTTTTCACAGTTTAGTCAGGTACAGCCCTACTAAAATTTCTACCTGGATCAAATAAAGACAATTTTACCTCTTTCTTGGATGGATACCCTGTGTATGTCCTATGTGTTTGATTTTTGTTTAATCATTTTATTTTAATTCTCTCATAGGTTCAAAATACCAACACACCAACTATCTATAAAGTGCTAGTTTGCAGCTTACAGGAGAAGAGTTCCATTTGGGGTGAAAAAATAGAGGAAATCATTTTCAGTATGTATTCCATAGCATCTTGGTGAGTCCCTGTTCCTGTGTTTTTCCATAAGAACCTCCCTATCATTCTCTTGCACCCTAGTCCTTCTGCCAAGCCTGAGTGTATGTATGTTGTTTTTGTCTTATCCTGAGCATGGATGTGGGAAGGTCAACTTATTTTGGTGTATCACCTCTTTAGAGTAAGTTTGTTTTCTACATCTTCCTCCCTTTTCACCCCCAGTTTATATACATATCTATATATCTATATATGCCTATATTTTACACTTGCTAAAACAAACTTGATACATCAAAGGGAGCTAGCCCTTAACTAGATACTCTCCTCTCCTACTTCACCATCCCACAGGTGAGAGAGGAGTTTCCATGTTGTAGAGAAAAGGTAGGAGTTTGACCTCCTCGCCTCGGGTGCAAATTTCTTGCATCAACAATAATGCTTAGAAAAATTTATTTGGAACCTTCCAAAATGTATCCAAAAGTATCATCTCTCCATTAAAAGTATACATGATCTAAATAATGTGATAACTTTCCTCTTGAGCTCAAAATGCACCATTCGAGTACCCTCTAAAGCACATGAAGACTTTTCTTGACTTTATCTCTCCTTATCTAACCTAAAACCTCATCAACATACTTTAAAAAAAATCTTGACCATATCCCATGTAAATAAAATCTTTACCAACCTAAAAACACCCTTTAACCCTTCACAAGGCCTTACAAGCTTACCTAGGCCAACTACGCCAAGAGCCAAACTATCTTGAAAAACACTATCCACATTTTAAAAATCACATATATAGCTTATTATCACCCTATACATTTCCAATATGTATATTCTAGGCACATTTATCTCTTTAACATTGCATACAATCCATAAGATTCAAAACCCTATAGGCAACCATGCATGATCAAACCTACTAGACCTCCATACTTCATAAAACCTCATGAAACCACTCTAACCTTCATATAACATTCCAAGATCATTTATTTCAATACCATATAATTATCCATACCACCATAAATTCATCCAATCAACCTCCATGCAAGGATCTCATTACACTAATCACATTAGACCACCATGCTCCATCTCACTGCACCTACTAAACCACTTTATCATTGCACATGTCTGGTAGACATCAATGACAACACTTACCTTTAATTTAAAAATAGATAAGACTTATAAGTATAATGAGGACATATTGGGGATGTTGATAATGGGATGGATAATAGGATTAACCACCATATCTATTCATATTGACCTCATATATCAAATGAGATGTAAAAATTGATTTTAAACTTCATTGAGACATACCTGGTTTGCTCATAAGTAGACACTTGATTTGGAGTCACCATTACTACTAATGTGATTTCTTCCAAAATATTATAGAGGAAATACACACCAAAAATCTTCCTCTTCTTTTGGACCTTGTCCCACTAAGCATGCTAGAACTATATCACTTGGATTTTCACCCATGAGGAGATGTCTCAACTCTCCTCATCAAAGTGGCATAATTGAAACACCTGTAGGCTATGGGTAGCCTAAAAATTTAATGAATCCCTTGATAGGGCTATCTCCTTTGATGTACCACTTGTATATCCCTACTACACCTATTCTTGTGAGGGAAAAGGAAGAGAAAACTAGAAGTAAACTATCCTAAAGGATGTGATACACCAAATTGATTTATCACTACCAACCAGTTGTATATTACACATGAGACCATGAGACTAACTAAACATACACTTCTCTAATTTGAATCTTCTTAAATCAGTATTTCATTACGAGGTTGTGATGAATGTTTAGGCTAGGAGGACCAAACAAGAGGCCTAGAATGACACTATTTGAATAGACTAACTCACTCAACCTTGACACATTAAAAAAAAAATTCACATGACATACAAGAAGAAGCTTTCAATTTTTAAACAGGTGGGATAATGAGACAACAATGATAAGGAAACAATAGTCATCACATGAGCAAGATAAATCATTCAAGTGAACACACTATGAATAGTCATGGAAAAGGTAAAAATTAGTAGTATTTATTAATCCATGGTATGTAAATGATCAAGTCTTCACCATATTTAGGTGGAGAATAATTTACAAAGGCTAAAATGACTAAACTTATAGAACTTGAGAGAGAAATAAGAAAAGAGAATTCTAAAGGTCACAAGGACACTTTTCAATCTGAGAAAATAAGTCACATGTGCATAAGAAGAAGATGTGAAATTAACCATGAAAATTCAAGAAGCACAAGTGTCACCCCAAGTCATGAAACTCTTGAAAAGTGGCATGAAATTCTTCTATCTAGCTCAAAAAAATGCCTTCATTATTTACCCCTATTACTTTGTCTCTGTGTCTATATATATCTATGTTTGACACTCTTTGACAGTAACTCATCCTCTTTATACTTATACCTTCTCAAATACTAGCTCACCACCAAGGTACCTTAAGTCCACTTACCATGCTTATGAGGATCAAATCCTTGAGTCCTAATAATAAAAATCATGCCATGTCTTGGGTGGTAGAGTACCTAATTTATTGATGATGGGCGCCATTGCATTAATTTCATATTTATTCCTTTTCTATATTTGGATCATAGGTCCCACCTATAGTTATAAAACCAATATAAGGACATTAGTTTTCCTTCAATATTTATATTAAAACAAACCCATGGATCATTTAGTACCTTATATATTATAATATTTTAAAATAAACATATTATATCTCTGTGGTGATCAAGAATTCATCATACATGGATCCTTATTTAACCTAGCGAACCAATCACATGAAAGAACCTTATAATCTCTAACTTATTAAACCAGAGATCAATATAAGATCCAATGGCACTCCTTTATCTTCCCCATGCTTGATTATATAAGCTATAATTCTCCATGGCATTTGAATGAGCTTTATGGCATCAAGAAAATCCTAAAATATGCTACTTTCCATGGTCAAAAATGGATTCTTGACCCCTATTAAAAACCCTGGGCTCCCCTTTGCTCTAATTGCCTATCGATATCTGACTTGGCTCATTAACATATTGACTCTCATCCATTCTACTGTATCTTATAGATAAGAAAAAATATGAGCCCTAATATTTGCCTTTGAATTGTTAACCTTGTCCCTACTAGTGTCACTTAGAAAATATGCATTAATCCATAGGATCTTGTTATCAATATATAGCTTCACATTCTTGTGTAATATGTCTACCCCCTTATCTCTCTATCTATTTGACTCATATCACACCATTGGATTGAGATGTATGATCAAGTGAGGACCATTGATCTTACTGGGACCCATTATTTGAAAGCCAATGACTAGTCAATGGTCTTAAAATTGACATCCTCACTCCCATAATTTAACATTCGTATGACTATCAAATTTAATCTAAATAGGATTGTCTTACTCTATCTTTAAATTTGATGTTTTTACAACCATAATTCATCATTTTGTATAATGTGATTGAAATCCCATGGATCATCAAATTTAAACACAAGTATATTTTTTCTTGAGCCTTATTTTAACATTCAAATTAATTTCTTATGTTTTTTTAACAACTTTGAAAGCTTCATTCTTGAAGCACAAGAATCATAAAAGAAAAAAAATTTAAAGATATGTTCATGACGCTAGAAGGAGAAAACCCATTTGATGTGATGGTCCCAAAATCCTCCTAGGTGGAGATATTAAGTGCTCAAATCAAATGGTCCATAATTGTTTTTGTGTGGCATACGGATGATGGTTGAGCTCGAATGACTAAGTATGGGAGACCTAGAAAAAATACCTAGAAGCCCAAATTTTCACATGCATAACTCTATTTTCACTTTATTAGAGGACCTTAGACATGGAACATAGAATCTTGAGACCAAGGTAAAAAAACCCATGTGGACACCTTCCTCTAAAACTACCACATGTGAAAGATATTTCTTTGTAAATGTGATCACTCAAAATTTATAGAACTTTCCTAAAAATGGATAATGATGGGAAAACAAGAAGAAAGTGATTGAGGAGCCAATTTTGGACAATTAAATATTTTAATGTGATTTGGCATAGGATTTGAGATTTGTCACATAGTAACTTGGCACGAATGGGAAGAAAACTGACCAATTTCATCTGATTCATCCACATGTGGCAATGGTGATGTCAGAAAGGTGCCTACTCAAATATTATATCATTAGAACCAAGATGCCTAAATGAACATAATGAAGAACCAGATGGATCCCTTATATTTACACACCATTTCTAAGTACTCTTGATATCCCATAAGGTTTTTACAATATAATCAATGCTCTAAATGTTTAAAACACATGAGAACCTATATGGTCTCTTCTAATTTGCAATATTGGACCCCATTTGTAGGAATTTTATTTATTGATTCATCAAACCATGCAAGAACTTCTTATGTTGCCAAAATTAGCCAACATTTACACCAAAGTAGGAAAAGGCTTCAACTAGTTAATCTATTGAATCCCAAGAACACAAGAACTTTTAAGACATCAAAACCATGTTTCAATCCTTTGGAAATGGATTGGTGAATGTGAATAGGTAGTAATCCTAATTAAATAGACCTTATCAAGCTCCATATCAGCCTTAGTAGTTGTTTTATCAAGTAAATAGGCCATCTTATAAAGGAAACTTCCAAAGACAAGGCCAAGGATAACGAAAGCCTAACTATGCTAGGAAAAATAATTATAATCCAAATGTTGCAAGTAATTCCAACACTTTGATCCTTATTTAAAATAATATTTATCAAGAAAGTGAGGGTAGTATGCCTTGGAATCAATCGTTTGGTTAATCTCTTGTCCCAAACACTAAGTTCAATAAAGATTTCAATGATCAATGCTAGCAAGGTGCTAGCTATGGATTCAATAAAGCTCTTATGGCTCATAACATAAAATCACCTATGATTAAAAAACTAGAAGAGCATCAAAAAGGCCAAGGCCCTAATAAATGATAGAATTAGTTGGGTGCTACAATGGTTAATTATGAACAAGAATAGTGTTATGCATCCAATCAGTAGGCTAGTTCTAGACAAACAAACATTTTAGTAGTAGTTAATATGAGGGTTAAAATAAGTAACATGGATTCTAGCCATGAATAAATCAAATATCCTCTTACTATTAATCCATTACTATCAAAACCTAATGAACCTATAATGTCTCCAAAAGTTCTAATAGCTCCAAATAATCATAACCAAGGGAATGCTTTTGTACCCTAAAACTCACAAGTTCAAAGTATGCTTGTGGCTCCCAAAGCACAAGTAAAATTTGGTTGTTTGCCCATAAATATTGTTAAACAAATGAAAAATTCCATTGTGAGTGTGCCAATGTGGGACATGATTTATATACCTAGTCAGGTGGATATCCTTTATGAGGGTTTGTCAAAGATCAATGTTTATGAGATGCCACCAAGGAAAATGTAATTCTCACTAATACAACCAAAGAAAATAATGAATAAAAATAAAATAAGGTGGTCAAAATACCTCCCTTATACATTTCCATGATCATTGGTGATTCCTTAGTATGTAAATGCATGGTATATAGTAGAAAAAGTGATTTAGTGATGCTAAAGTCAATAGCAAATCATCTTGGTTTTAAGTATAAGCTCCAATCTAAGGGAGTTTTTCAAATTTGTGGATCTTCCACTAAACTATATGGCATCATCAAAGGTCTAAAATTAACCTTGAATGCTTTTCCTAGTGTTTCAATGGCTCAGGTTGTCTTGATTCTAGATGTGTCTTCTCATTTTGATCTATGCTTATCTAGAGACTTCACAACAAAAATTAGGGATTATCTAGCAGTAGATTGGTCTTACATGGATCTTAGGATAAGGTATGGGACCAAGGTATCTATCAAATTTGATATTATTACATAATTTCATATAGATCCCTATGAGCTAGATAACCCAAACATCAACTATACCATTCTTGATGAAGATGAACACCTGGGTGGTCAAGAACTAAACACTCATCCTAAAAGCATAACTGATATGTTATTAGATTAGTTATGGAATTAAAATTAGATACTTGATCCTTTATAAGATGTTAAATAAATATACATGGGAGTATATTTATTACATGAGGAGAATTAATTCTTGCCATCCCTCACTAGGCCATAGGAAGATACTAGTTGTTTATAAAAAATATTATTTGATGACTCAAGGAGTAAACATGGGGTAGGTGTAGGTGAAATTATAGTATCTCCGTCCAATGATAAGTAATTATATTCCTATAGGTTACAATTTAGTTACTCTTGCAATGTAGATAAGTATGAGAACCTTATCCATGGCCTTCAATAGGCTAGTAAGAGAGGAATCAAGCAGTTACAAGTATATGGAGATAGTAAGCTGATAGTGCATCAAGTTAGAGGCCAAAATAGTATAAAGAATAAATTAATAAAATCCTAAAAAATATATTTTGAGATATACTTGAGGACTTTGAGGCCTTCAACATCTAAGCAGTGCCAAGGAACTTGTTGGTAAATTTCAACCTACATATAGAAATCTGCCTAAATGGACTAGTTTCTAAAGGTCTTTGTATGAAGTGATCAACTGAGCAAAGTTTTGGATGGAATGAATGGACCAAAATAATGAATATCAAGATCACATATTGATCACAAAGATTTTGAGACACTTTAAGCAAGATTAAAGTGTGTTTTATTGATCTTTGAGAAGCAGATCTTGAAATAGGTCTTTCATTACAAAATGAAGAAGACTAGTAACTTTTCATGATGTTTCAAGCATTCAAGAGCATGAATTAGGTTACACAAACACCTATAAATTCATTTGATCCTTTTTAAGTGACAATATATTCTTGCATAAGTCTAAAAAGAATAGACCATCATAAGCACATCAAGCATAAATAGATTAGTCAGCTTACATTTATATTTTATATATTTACCTAGGCAGTCTCATAGAGCTTAGTCAGCATAAATTAATGTCCTTAGTTCCAAGATCATATTCTACAAATTTCATATCTTGATGAGCTTGTGATCTCAAGATATAAATCTTTAAATTTAGACTTGTAGAAAAAATTATTTGTGTGGACATCAACTTTAAGCCATGGTAAATAACCATTAGGGTTTAAAATAGAGATAGGCACATGGACATCAGTGATGTTCATATATATGTCAAATGATAGGCACATGGACATCAATTTTAAGCCATAGTAGATAACCATTGGGGGTTCAAAAATCCTATGACAAGCATGTGGACATTAATGATGGTCACATAGACATCAAAAATGGGCACAAAAATGTCAAATTTGGTCCTCATAAATTAACTATTTGAGTTTAAATGGAGGATCCCAATAAGGTAAAGGGCTTGCACTCAATCATGCATAAAATATTTATGACATGTGGGCAAGTCAATGAGTCAGAAAAGGTTCTCAAATAATATCTAAGGGCTCACATTAACTTGTAATATGGAATCAACAGTACATATTTAAGTCAAAAGGTTAATAGTCCAAGTTAGTATCAATAACCAATGAACAAAGTCAACCTAGGACATTTTTATGAGGTTCAATGATGTAGAATCTGATCCAGTAAAGTAAATACAAAGGGTTTGAGCTCGATCATGATCTAAGATGAACCAAAATATATAACTCAAGTTTAAAAGTTACCATTAAAGCTCTATAAATGTAGAATAGGTTCTTTGGACTTAATATAGGTAAAGATTTGATAACTTATTTTCAAAATAAATACCAAGCATCGAGTAGGATTTGCATCTATATATTGACTATAGGAAAACCAATAATAATATTGGTTTTCAATATATAGTTAGAACTAGGATTGGGTTCCAAAGTAGAGACAAAATAGGTATTTTGAGCCTAATATAGATTAGGGTGGGATACTAGTTGTTCAAACTATATAGATATATCTAGGTGGATATATTGAGTATCTAAAAACTAATAAAAGAGATTAGTTTTTAGTCTATAGTAGACCCACATTCAATATTTTTAGTAAAAAACATACCAAGGTATAAATATGATATTTAAATCATCTAAAATTTAGAAGGAACATATATCCACCCAAAGTAGACTTGTTCATGGTTTTTTTAGGCTAAAAAATATGACGACCTTATCCTCATAATGATGATAAGTGTAAGGTGTGGTAAAGCTCATAGAGTAGATTAAAGGATTAGAGAAGAAGTTGGAAGATTCAATTTTGTTTATAAGCTTTGAGGGTCTCCCCTCCTATAAAATATCATGACTCCTTAATTACAAAATAGACCCTTGTATTCTAGTGTATTTCCCAACTAATGAGAAGGAATTGAAGACTAATGAAGCTAATACAAGTTAGCTTGATGATGATGAACTAATACTGATTAGACCAAAATATGGTGGATCATGCATTGAAAGGTGACATCTCATTTATTGATGCATACTCCCTCTTCTCTCTCTCTCTCCCTTCTACTATATGACCCCATTCTCTTCTCTTAGGTTAGGGTTCTCAAATTTTAGAATTTTGATCTTTTTGAGAGATAAGGATAATAATTGAGAATTATAAAATGGTGCTAATTTGATCAGGATAAACCCTATCAAAATATTGTAATATATACCTCTTGAAGAAATAAGATTAACTCTCTTCCCATCTCTTGCCTTTTATTAGTTCTTAGTATGCTTATGCATGATGAATTCATGAAAGATAATCTTCCTAGTTCATTATCCTTCTACTTGCCTCTTTTAAGGTGATTTCAAGTTATTGTAGGTCTAGATCAGTGTTCTATCTAAACCTATTATATGAAATACTTATGAAATTAAAAATATTGTGAGGTTGTGTGAGCTATAGTTGTCTTATGTTGATCTAGTGTGGGTTCAAGCTCATGTGAGTGTCCATATTTATTGGTGCATCAAATTTTAGCCTTAATAAGATCCCTTTTTCCCCCTTCTAACCCTTTTACATATGCAATCATTAGTTTAAATGATCATCAAAAGGAAACCAACTTTCTCTGTAGTTTCAACCCCAACATAGGTGACCCATAGCCTAGGGTTGTCCCAATATTATAACTCAATTGGAAAGGCCATGAAGAACCCTCTCCAAGGGTATAAATTGATGCCATAATAGATTTTGGCATGCTTGATAGGACTCAAATTGATTAAAATATTGATCAAGTTTGATATTGATTTGGTTAGTTTTTAGTAGTTATAACTTCACATGGATACATTTGGTGACTCCAAAAGAACAATCAACACTCTAGCACATAGAAATAGTTGTCTTTCATGCCAAATGTGACTATAAGATCAGATTTTATGGGTATTCCTTTTGAATTTGTTGAACTATCTTTAAATTTAGAAAAGAGATTAAGGTTTTCTAATACACACCCATATAAAGGCAACATTGTTCTTATATCAAGTCCAAGGTCTACCCCTAATATAATATCTTTGTCAACCCATTCTATTTCCATGGAAATACCTAGAGATTTTATGGATTTTAATGGACAAATTCCATTGAATCTCCCCCATTATGATCATATCCCAATAATAGATCTCAAAAGTGTCACTTATTTTATTAGAGACCAAGTTTTAACCCCTTCTAAACACCTCATAGATATAGATAACTTTTACAACATTAATGATATTAATGAGGAAAATGTACCAATTGGTTATTATCCATATATTTTAAAGATAAAGCCTTAGACTGGTATAGAATGCTTAATGTTAACTCCATTTCCACATGGGACCAATTAGGAGAGTATTTTTGTAAAATATTTGAAGATAAAGTGACCATTTGTCACTTATAGAGTAGTTAAATGTGATAAAAAGAGCCCCTGATGAAGTCATGCAAGACTTCAATACAAGGTTCTAAAAAACTTGGGATATAATCCTAGTTTTTGTTAGGCCTACCCATAATTTTACCTTCCTATAATATTTTAAATCCCTTAATAGTGAAATTGAAGCTATGATCTAGTCTATGAGAGGGAACACATTTGCTGATGCATATGAGGTGGCAATTAGGGCAAAAAATTGTCTAGTCTAAGCTAGAAAGCTAATACCTAGGCCACCAATGCCTTTATTCCATGAAATCAGACCATCAACTATTTTTATTCCTCCCCTTGATGGCGTTATTAATATGCCTACAATTTATTTTATACACTCAACAAAGAAATAAAAGGCTTTCACTAGTGGATGATTCCCAAGAACACAAAAACTTTTAAGAGCTTAAGAGCATGTTTTAGTCCTTGGGAAATGAGCTTAGTGAATGTTAAGAGGCAGAAAGCTTTAAATAGGATTCATCAAGACTCATATCAACCTTAGTAGAAATTTTATAAAACAAATAGGCCACCCTAAAAAGGAAACTTCCAAATCTAAGGCCAAGGTCAGAACCAAGGATAATGACAACCTAACTACAATAGACAAAGAAACTATAATCTAAATGTTGCAAGCACTTTCAACACCTTGGTCCCTATTTAGAATAATGTTGCTTAGGAAGTTGGGGGTACCATAATTTAGAATCAGTCTTTTGGGTAATCCATTTTCCCAAACATTGACCTAAACCAAGATTTTAATGATCAATGGTATTAGGCTCCAAATTATGGGTACAATCAAGCCCTTATGGCTCAAAAGATAGAAGTGCCCATGATGAAAAAGCTAAAAGAGCCTCAATAAGGTCAAATAATTAATTGAGGACCAAGATAGTATGGTGATATAATGATTAACTACAAGCAAAAAGAGAATTATGCACTCAATCAGTAGGCTAGTTCTAGCCAAGCATACATACTAGTGGCAGCTAATACAAGATTCAAAATAAGGAACATGGATGGTAACCAAGAATAAATCAAAGAGATTATTACCATTAATAATTCAATATCAAATCTAATTAGGTATATTATTGTTCTAAAGGTTTCAAAATCTCTAAAAAATCAAGATCAAAGGAATACCTTTGCTCCCCAAAACTCACAAATTCAAAGTATAGTTGTGGATCCCAAAGCATAATCAAAGATTGGTGGTTCACCCATAGAAATTATGGAACAAATGATGAAGTCAAATATGAGTTTACCAATGTGAGATATAATTTCCATGCCTATCTAGGTGTATATTCTTCAAGAGGGTCTATCAAAGTTTAATATACACTGGTTTTAGACAAGCCATTGAGCAAGGTGAATGAGCTTCTCACCAATGTAGCCAAAGGACCAAATGAAGGGAGATCAAGTAAGGTTGTCAAACCTCCTCCTTTATACATTTTAGTGATCATTGGTAACTTTTTAATTCATAATTTCTTGGTAGATAGTGGGGATAACACCTTAGTAAAGACAAAATCTATAACAGACTAGCTTGGTCTAAAGTATGATCCCCAATCTAAGGGAGTGTTGTAACTCAATGGTTCTTATACAAAGCCATATGGTATCATCAAGGACCTTAACTTGACCCTAAATTCTTGTCTTAGTGTCATAGTGGTCTAAGATGTGTTGATCATAGATGTACCTCCTTATTTTACCCTATGTCTATCCAAAGAATTTAATGAAAATATTGAAGGCTATCTTGGAGGATATTAGTCATACATGAAATTCATGATAAGATATGAAACCAAGGTATCCATTAAGGATGAGTCTATTTCAAAATTCCACATAGAACCTTAAGAGATAGATAACATAAACCCCAATTACATCATCCTTGATGAGGATGAACATATGGTGGGTTAAGAATTAAACACTCACCTTAAAGAGATAATAGATATGTTCTTTGATGAGATATGGAATGAACATCAATAAATTAATCCATTGGAAGGATTTGAAGAGATGGAAATGGGTGTTTATTGATTGTATGAAGAGAATCAATCCATTCCATCCCTCATTATAACTAGAAAATATTCTAGTGGCTTATAGAAATTGTTATTTGATGATTCAAAGAGAAAACATGGAGTGAGTGTGAGTGAAATGATAGTATCCCACTCAAGTGACAAATATCTATCTTCTTATAGGTTATAATTCAGTTGCTCTTACAATGTAATAGATCATGAAGGTCTCATCCATGGCCTTCAATGGGATAATAATAGAGGAATCAAGTAGTTTCCATGTTTATGGGGATAGTGAGTTAACGGTGCACTAGGTTAGAAGATAGAATAACACCAAGAATCCCTTGATGAAGTCCTACAAACATATATTATGGGACATAATTGAGGACTTTGAGGTTTTTTACATCTAAGCCATACTAAGAAACCAAAATCAACATGTTGATATGTTGGTAGCTATAGGATCTCAATTTGATATCCCCCATGATTTTAAAAAGATCAAGGCGCAACCACATGCCAAAGTGGTAGTGATATTGTGCACCAAATTTGGGATTCTTGTAATATTATCAAATGACAATAAAATGCCCAAAATCTAATGACACAAATAGGAAGGGATAGATAAAGTAAATTATAATCAATAGAACATTGTTACCATTATTTTTACCTTCTCGTAGCTCCATTCCAAGATTAAAACTTTCATGATTGAGCTTGAAGACTTGATTGTTGGAGTGATTATAGTTGAAAATGGCTTCCAAGAAGACTATGGATATTAGACAATGAATTTTGAAGTTATTTAATGATAGTATGGCTACTTGATGAGAGTCTTAAATGGATTGCTTAGATAATTTAATTCACTTCTTCATTAGTTTTAAGCATAAAGAGCTAGTTTAGTTTTATAGGCATATGGGGGGAATATCTATGGTCTAAATTTAAATTGGGGCCATCAATATCTATGTTTGAGGAATTTCCATGGAATTTTTAATTCCATGAAAATCTCTAGAATGAGATAATTATAGAGGGAATGGGGATAAATTAGAGATATTTGTAGAATTTTCTAATTATAAAAATCTCCTGATAGGCTTTAGGGGTTTAGGGAAGGCTAGTATAGGGTGGTGGGTGGGTAGTTGGGATTTTCTTAAATTTAGAATTAGATAGTAGGATTAGAGAGTAGGTTAGTTGGTGATGAGGGTTTATTAGAGGATTAATTAAGGGATTAATTAGTTTTAGGATGGGGTAAAGGTTCCATGGGATATAGGAATGGGTATGGGATTTAGGCCAAGGTTTAGTATGACTAGGAAATGGGGTAATTAGGCCAAATTAGTAGATATTAGTGAGGTGAACATATTTTAATGAATATAATTTTCCCCTCTTTGAAAGGGAATTGAAAATGGAGTGAAGTGGAAGGAGTAATGGTCTTTCAAAGAAAAACCATGATGTGGATGATGTTAGTTATTAGTAGGATATGATGCCCTCTCGAGGGAGCATGCAGGGAGACAAACCAACATGGATGGTTACTTGATCAAAAATCCTAGGGTGGGATGAGATGGTGATGAAAATATGGGTTAGGATTTCCCTAAGTTGATCAAATAGATGCCCCAATATGGATTAAAAAAATAGCTTATGTGATGGGTCTAGACAACAGCTTATATATCTAGAAAGAGATAATAGTTGATTGATTTATAAAAGTATGATGGGTTTGAGATTATTATGGGTTTAGTATCAAGTAAAAATGCTATTGAAGGCTCAAAAAAATGATAACAAGATTGTTGGTTGATTTTGGAGGCTAAAGGGCCACTTTTAGTAAATTTTGGGACTTTAAAGTGGTGAATAATAAATTAGCATATGGGATGGTGATAAGGGATAAATGATCCTTCAATAATGATAATGGAGTCTATTTTTATTTCTAGGGGCCAAAGGGGGACTTTGTCTGGTATTATTTGAGATAGGGATCTCAAATATTTTAATGAGTATGGGCATGCCATGTCCCAGGATGTTAGAAATGAGCTTGGTAGGATCAATGAAATTAGTTTTAATGGAGAAATGGGTAAGGTGTGTTAATGGGGGTTATGGGAGGGTATGAAGGGAAGGTGGGGTCATATATGCTAGAGGGGCCATTGGGAGGTTCATTTACACCCTTTTATATTATAGATTCAGAGCTCTAGGAGAGAAAAATGGATAGGATTCCTAAAGCTTCACATCATGGCAAAAGAGTACAAGTGCACCAGAGAGAGCCCAAGGTTGGACCACTGATGAGTAAATAACCTTTTACTATATTTTTTTGTGATTTTAAATGATTTTGGTGATTTTATAGATATATTTTTAGAGAATAAAATGTCACTAATCATGGCTTGGAAATTTGTGACTAAGGATTTTGCCCATAGTTATGAGATTATTGATGCAACTGGTGAGGTAATCAAAAGGTAGGTAGGATTGTAATCCTATACTGAGGAAAAGGCAAGATTGTAATCCCTCTATTCATAAATAGTGGGATCATAATACCACTAGTGAGAAGTCATGGGATTGTGATCCTACAAGTGGGTGTATGATGACATTGTTAATCTTGTGATTGGAAGTTGTGAGATTGACATCCCACTAAAGGGGTCATGGTATTGTGATCCTAGGAGTATAAAGTCATGAGATTATAATACCAATAGTAGGGACTAGAGAAATTGTAGAAATTATGGTGGGATTATGGATAGAGGTATGGAGGTAAATATTAGGATGATGGTATGGGGAAATTAGGTAGGGAATTAAAGAAAGGGGGGATAAAGGGCGGATCCAGTTAGTTAGGATTGGTTTGGGGATTGAGCTAGAAAAGGATTTTTGTTTTGGGATAGCTGAATAGGAGGGTAGAGAGGGACTTGGGATTAGGATAGATAGTGGAATGATAAGGGGTGGGGATGGATTGGGTAAGCGAGTGATCAAATAAAATATGAGGATAATAAGGTGATAATAAGTGGTTGGTGTTTTATTGGTACATGAGTGTCTGGGGATATTGGCATCATGATTATGACACCTTGATATTCTACATAAGATGTGGTGAGTGAACCTAGAGGAGTAGGGTGTCTTAGAGCATTTATCATGGCCCTGGTAGAAAGATGACACTTAGAGATGAGTACCTTTCATTTTGTGATGGGTGAGATGATAGTAACTCTAGAGGATGTCTATAGGATTTTCCATTTACCGATGAGGGGTGAAAGGATCTATTAGAGGTCATGAATATTGATGCAGACTTTGAAATGGTTGGGTGGTAGTTTATAGATAAGAGTGTAGGATGGCTATATTTATTTGGATTAATATCGGTAAGAGGGGACCTTGGATAGATTGACATAGGTGATGATTGCTATTTTGTCTAGCATCTTATTGCCAAACAAGAGAAATTAATGGTTTCACTTGGATTTAGGGGATGTTTTAGTAGATATAGTCCATGATCACAAGGTTTTTTCTTGGAGACCCATAATATTACCACACCTATATAGAGAGTTGCATTTAGGCACATATAGGAGAGCTTGTAGTTTTGATCCCTCACTTCTTTTGTAGATATGGAGATGGGAGCATATCATAATATAATGACAATTAGGTACCTTATCAAGATTGGAGTTTGGGTAGTTGATGGTGCTTAGATGGCAGGTAGTTTTCAATGTATCTTTGGTCTATGTCAGAGATATGGTTTACTATAGGAAGGCCTTTGATAGTATATGGCCTTATCACATAACATGGATGATGTATAGGGTTATCATATTTAGATGGGGTGATGATACATGGAAAAAATATATGTTGATGGCTTGTTATATCATCATCCAGAGGGGTTATATTATAAAGAGATATAGGCTAGACTGAGTATAGTGCCAATTTAGGTTTACATAGGATATGTCGTCCCTAGAATATGTATTTTCAAGTAATGAGTGTGAGAGACCTTATTAGGGGTCATGCATGGTGAGATTAGACACCATTTTTTATTATGATAGGGTAACACCCTAGTAGTGATATTTTTATACACTGATGTTAGACCCTAGAGTGATAAAGATGTATACCACATGGTGGCAAGTAAGGGCACCTAGGCATTTGACTCATCCATGTGTGATGGTGAGGGGTGTAGTATAATATATGTTGTTAGATCGTACAAGGATCTAATAGAGGATGAAATAGAGGAGTTTGGTGCCTACTCAAGAGGTATAGGATGGGGGAGGGGTTATAAATGTTATATAGGTGGATGGAGATAGGTACAAGGGGGACTCTAAAAATAGGTAATAGCATAGATAATTCCCTAGGTGAAGATATCATAGGTACCTATATAGGCATCTTTATAGGCATTATAGATACTATAGGCCCTTGTAAAGGGCCCACAAGTATAGATAGGTGATGATGTGGGTGTAGGTCCATCATGACCTCTTAGATTAGTAGAGGATGAGGTCATAGTGGCCAAGATGTAGATAAAGATTTAGGTGTGATTGGTAGATATTTCAGGTACTACCCAAGAGAGGGATTAGCTTCATTCCCATATATAGAGCTTGAAGACTCAGGAGGATGGCTGCCTAACACAATCACATGGATTGAGTTTAGTTTTTTAGGGTTGTATTGCCTAGAGAGACCAAGAGGTGGAACAAATATAAGGGTAGGTAGTGACATTGTAGGCTCAGATATAGTAGAGAGATGCATAGATTACATCCTTCCAATCATAGGTTACTCAGAGGGATACATAATTGGGGTAGGCATAGGAACATATTGTCATTTTATAGGGATATATGGATGGATTCTAGAGATAGATGGCATAGCTACAGTTACAAATTTAATATTTATATAGCTAGCTGGATATATTTAAGAGGGCATGAGATGTAGTTGATGAGTGCCTATGGGGGCAAGGTATGATAGGGATGATGAGGTAGATTATGTTACTTATTTGAGAGGCTTAGTATTACCATACATTATATGAGGGTATTGTACCCTTAGAGAAATGTGTAGGATCCTTTCATGTGATCTAGTCATTAGTCAGATGGCCCTTGAGGAGTAGAGCATCAATACCACCTACCTCCCCAAAACCAAGATTATATTTTGGGTTATTATTTTTGTATAGGGGATTATTTGTATTATATCTCATTCTTTCCCCATGGGCTCATGTAATTGTATCATATATTTTTTCATGGATCCCATGTAGATAGTGTACATTATATTTTGATGATGATATATAGATATATGATGTACTTGTGTAGATGCATGTGTTATATATATATTGATTTATGTACATGTGATATGATTTATGATTTGTGATGGATATTGACATGTGATGTGATGATGTTCATGAATTATTTCATATTATGGATATGTGATGTATATAATGGACATGTATGGATGTATGGGATGTTTGGATTGTTATATGTGTAGACACTAAAATTGTGTCAACTCCCCTTGGTCCTAACCCACAACTTATTAATTTAAAATATACTATTTATTTTAAATTATGACCTCACCTAGGACACCTCACCTTGGACCATTTCCTACCCTATGACTCACCTTGAGACTAAGTCATCTACCTATGACCTATTCTCACTCCTTTTCAACTGCCTAACCAACACTCATGCATAATAACCCCATCCTTTGACCATTCTCTAATGGCAAATGCACATGGTAGATAGAGAAATGGGCAAAGGGCCAAAAATAGACCTTTTACCCATTCTCTGGCTCCTGACGTCAGTCAACTATCAGTCGACACTAGCGGGATTGCTGATGTCAGTTTACTTAAACTAAGTTCTAACCCCCAAAATGGCTAATCATGAATCTGGCTGTGGAATCACGAATCACGAATCCTCTCTGGATCTCTTCTCTCTAGCTCTTGTCTCTCTCACTAGACTCTTGGACAATCAATGGGCACACTCTGAGACCAAAACCTCAAAATTCAACTATCACTCTCCATGCTATAGAAACTCTGTAGAACTCACTCCAGATTGGATTGGAACATTGCACGAACATCTCGACATCAGCCACAATAGGGATAAGCACCTTAACACCTCTAGTTCTCTACCAAGAAGAGCTAAGTATTCTTCTATTTTATTTTATTGTTTAGAATACAATAGTAATTAATGTCTATTTACTATTTCTAAATACAATCAACCAGACCCAACCTGACTGTCTTCTTAGAGAGGCTAAATAGCCTTCCTCTTACCCTTACCCTTTCTAACAATCTATCCTCCACCTTTGCCCTTTTGCAGACCTTATTCATCTCCCTACAACCTTGCACAGACCTTTAAACTCTAATAAACCCCTCTATCGACCATAGACATATCTCTAGATCCCATCCAAGGCCCATTGCCCCTATCGACATTGGCAGCCTAACCAACGTCGGTAACATTGACCAACCAATGACGGTAGACTAACCGACATCGGTGACTGTGACAGATAGATTGCAAGAATCAGGTACGTGTTATCTATTTCTCTTTGTTTTAGTCATTATTATTTCTTTATTTGACACTATTTTTTATCAAAAAGTGGACTATCATCTCATAAAGAAGTTTCTACACTTCTGGGATCGAGCATTGCTTGGCAGTCCACCATATCTCTATCTAACTTTTTCTTTGTTCAAGTCTTATTCTTCTTACAGGTGTCTTCCTCCACAACCAAAGAGGAGCTCCTACAATGTCTAGATACAGGGCACAACTTCATCCATGTATCATCTAACCCCTGACCCTTCATCTTTAGTTTCTTCTTTCTTCTAAATATAAAAAGCAAAAATGAATAGAAACATTTTGGCATGCCCGGTGGGACCCTAGAGTTTTCCTTGGGTTCATTTCTTCTAAAATCAATCTTTCATATAGCTACATTAGGAAAATTTTCTCCTCTTTCATCCTTCTTCTATCTCTTTACTTTGAAAAGACACTATTAGTACAAGTTAAAAAGAACTTCTTTCTTTTTCTTCTTGTCACTTTATCCTTACATCTTAGAGTAGTGAAATTCATGCTCTTAACCTTTTCCTCACTTGTTTACATCCGAACAAACATTTTAGTTTGGGTTAAAAATCTATTGCATTTTATTCTTGCTTGAATGCATCTTTAGCCCTCTCACTTAGTAATTAAAAATGCATTATGAATAAATCATAGTGCACATATGTTACACAACCTGACCACAAACACAATCAAACATCTAAACATACTTGAGACAAGGCCCATCTAGGATTTCATCACCTAGCGAATACCTTACCCTTCCTGGTAATCCTACTTGGACTTCACTACCAAGGGGAGAACCCACTCTGTTCTCTAGTAGAGTATAAACTATAGGGGAAGTATATATTGGCTAAGTGACCCAGCTTGGCTCTAGGCTCGTGAAGTGAGGGGAGCAAGCTTCTAGCACTAGGCCATGTATAGAACCTAATACAGATTTTGAGCACCAAAACTTAACCTAAAACCAACCTTAGACTGCTTCTTTTAGTACCTATTCTAAAAGCCTAATTCCCAAACACATCCTTCTAAGGCATAAGCCAACACGACTCTAAAATTTATTTTTAAGAATTTAACATTTAGAGGCTGCTTGCCTTCATCTAATTTTCTATTTTTATCTAGTTTTTTGAGCTGGTAAGGATGCATTATTCTAAGCTCCAAAAACAACTCAGAACTTTCTTCTTTCTTCCAAAAACTTTTAGTTTTCTAAGTTTTTGGAAATACACAGTAACTAACATCAGTTTTTCCACTGACATCAGCAACTGATCATCACCGACATTGGCTATCTGACCGACATCAACAACATATCTTCACCGACATCTGTCATACCACTGACATCAGTCACTATCAAAAAAATTCTTTACAAAATAACAACTTTAAAACCTGACTTTTTTGCTGTTAAACACATATTTTGGGTTTTTTGAAACTAAAATACATAGTTTCTAGAACCTAAACAAATTTTTCCTTGAATGGTTTTGGCACGTAGTCAAGCTAAAACTCTTGTTGACCACATAAGGAAACAACCACTTCCACCTTCACCTTTCATAACAAGTCCTCTAATGGAGTATCCTTTAGACACTGAGCGTAATCCAACCTTGAACCAACCACCTATTGTTCCCATAGGGGATCAAGACTTTAAGATATTCCTTGATCTGAACATCAAGGCTCTCCAACACTACCTCATGAGAAGCCAAACATGAGATCCTTCAGGTAACCCTGTTCTTGGGATGCCAACTTCCTTAGTTAAAATGGCAAATATATCAATAGCCTCTATTTCTCAACCCATGGCTACCCAAGCAATTGCCTCAACTAATAACCCAACCATTTCCAACATTCAAGAATTGGCCTCCCCTTCCATTTCTAGACCTACCTCCATTGGAGTTTCCATACCCCCTCAACCACAAACAATTCAAACAAGTTCAACACCCTTTCAAAACTTGCTAGTTTCTATCCCACCCACTCTTGCACCCATAAATACAAGAGTAACTACCTATCCTCTAACTAGTGTTGCCACCATCCAACCTAATTTGGCGGCACCTAGCCAATTTGTGCCCCCAGCTCCATGGCACAAGTCCCCTTGACCTCAACATCAGTCCCTATAACAAACTATCAATATGTTGTGCCTATACAAACACAACCTAGCATGTCATATGCCCCTCCTAATGCCTTTTAGGTACCTAAAATCTAGGGGTTGCCCATATTGCCAATCCATCAGCCGATCTAATCAAGATGCTGATGGATAAGATGTCCAACCTTGAGACATCCATTTTTGGTTCAAGCAATGTTCTTTCATATGAAAAAATATGCAATGAACCCATTCACCCTTCAGTGCCTATTAAACCATACCCTAGTCAGTGGGAAATCCCAAAATTTACTCGCTTTCAGAGTAAAGAGGACCCACAACAACATCTATGAGCGTTTAGACATGCTTGCTACCTTATAACACACGACGATGCGTTATTACTTTACAAATTTTCCATGTCACTTTTTGGTGCCACCCTTGACTGGTATAGCTCCATTACCAGTCATTCTCTCTTTACCTTCACTCAACTTGCCCAATTATTTCTTGACCATTTCTCAATTAACATCACCAAAAAGGTCTCCATCACAAATCTATATTCTATTAAACAATTCGATGATGAATCAATAGCTGACTTCATTGCCCGTTGGAGAGGTTTGATAAACCAACTCTCCTTTTCTTTACCTCAACCTAAGCTCATTGAGCTCTTTTCAAGAGTATGTGCCAAGCACATCTCATCCACTTTGCGTGTTCAAACATTCTGCACATTTGATGAAGCTTTCACCATGGCCCGAAAGCTTAAACTCCACACTGTTGAAGAAGATAGAGTCAAATTGCATAGTAAAAATACCAACACAAAATCCAATGACCCTTCTTCCAGACCTTCTTCTTCCCACTTCAAGTCCAAGGGGTTGGAAAATTATGTGGTCTTTAGATCATCATCTACCACAACTAACCAATCTCAGCCCTCCACATCAGAATACATCACAAGACAATTTCAACAATGGTACATACAACATCAATACACTCTAATAGGAGAGTCATACACTTCCGTGTTGGATAAACTAGTCAATCAGGGAGTCCTCAGCCTCCCTAAAATCTAACCACCTTAATTTGACCCCTCAAAAGCCATCCCTACATGGTATAGGGAAAATGACTTTTGCAACTATCATCGTGTTAAAGGTCATGACTTAGACAATTGTAAAACCTTCAAAAACATTATTCAAGACATGCTAGATAAGGGGGATCTTGTTTTGGATAACCCAAATGCACAGGCTAACCACAACATAGACATCTTTAGACAACCATTCCCTAACCATCCCCCAAGTCAGAATAACGTTCAGGCCAAAGTCGATGACCTTCAAGAGCATAATATATGCACGGTCGACATGGTTTCTAACCAACCTCTCCCATAACCTGAAGAGGTTAATCAACCTATTTGTCCATCACAGGTTGAAGAGCCTTCTTCTCCTATTTATCCACCTTAGGTAGAAGAGCCTTCTTCTCTTATTTATCAACCACAGGTAAAAGAGCCTTCTTCTCTTATTTTTCCACCATGGGTAGAAGATCTTTCTTCTCCTATTAGTCCTTCATCCACTCTTTCACACATAAGAGAGTCTACTTTGACCTCTTCCATATTGGAGGATGCCTTGATGGTACCAATGTCGGTGGCCTCACCCTCATCCTTCTTATCACCTAAACCCTCACAAGCAAACACCATGCTGCAAGAGATTAAATATCTCAGTGTTCACCCCATATTGCACCTCACTCACCCATAAGTGAAGGTAGACTTAAACCTTGCCTCACATAGTAGTAGTCCTTGAACTAAACTAAAGAAGGCTACTAAACTACATCGGAGCTCCTCCCCCATCATCACCATTGCCCTCTATTTTGGGCCCACATCCATCTACTTTAATAGGAGTGCTCCCAACTCCAACATTTAACAAAAACAAATCACCTCCATTACTACCTCTACCCATCAAACATATATTCCCTCAAAAACATCTAACACCTCTCACCACAAAAGTGCCATCTACACGTGTGGTCACACCACCAAACAAAAATATGGTATGAAAAACTCCCCCTATAACTCCTAAATAGAATTTGTCAACTTCTACTGCAACAAAGAGTGCATACCCATTAGTGGGGTCCTATTCTTCATTGTTACATTGATTATTTTAGTCTTCTAGCATCACTCTCCCACCCATTAAACCATACCAACCTCTCAAACCAAAACCATGTTGGTTCGATGACACTAAAATCTGTGCATATCATTGCACACCTAGACATGATATTGAGCGGTGTTGTGCTCTTAAGGTTGTCATTCATCAACACCTAAAAAAAGGCACCCTTCTCATTAAGGACCCCTTTGAAAAACTATTGACATCATCCCATGCCTCTCACACCTCTTCACCTTCACACTCATCAACTCTTGGATCAAAACCATCTTGGTTTGATGACACTAAATTTTGTGTGTATCATCACACACCTGGACATGACACTGAGCGTTGTTGTGCTCTTAAAGTTGTCATCCATCAACACTTGAAAAAGGAAAACCTTTTCATTAAGGATCCTCTTAACCACCCTTTCAACAAATCATCGACACCATCCCATGCCTCTCAAACATCCTCACCTAAATTGGGATCTCAACACAAGACTATGGTCCCTCTACCACCTTCTCCCCCTTTGTTCAAAATCAACATCATCAATGTGGCCAACAAGTCACAAACCATGAAGGATAAATGGAAAGAGAAGGTTTATCTCCCTCAAACATATCCATTTTTCAAGCCTCCTCAACCACCAAAACCCAAGATTTTAATCTTGGACACATCCCATCCAACATCTTTGAAGCCACTTCATGACCCCATGGTGAAACAACTTCACCAAACCTGTGTGAAGATATCTTTGTACGACCTCATACAAAGCTCTCCATAACATCACCAAACTTTGATCAAAGCTTTACAAGCAGCGGTAGTCCAACCTGAAGATCCCCAACCACTGGTTGCTTTAGCCAAATCATTACCTACCATTGCCTCCATCATCTTCAATAATTCTGAGATTTCAGACTCTAACCTGGAAGATCAAGATCTCACCCTCTTAAACTAAATATGTCAGGAAAAAGCTTCATAGGATGCATCCTCACATCACACTCCTTGTCAAAGAGGAACTTCATCATCTTCTCTTCATCTCATTTATTCAACTCATTGATTATTCGCAAAGGGTGTCAAACATTGTCCCTATCACAAAAGTGACTGGGAAAATTTGAATTTATACTGACTATCATGACCTTGACCAAACATCGACCAAACATCAACCAACTTCTTAATCATATTTAACATGTGACCAATATGGAAAGAAGCAAATGGGGCAAGTTTTCTCCTAATTAACTCAGACCTTACATAATAATGCATAGATCAGGGACTTATTGTCTGTCGGCCAAAACTTGAGCCCCTTAATGCCTTACATCTATGACCATTCTACTGTTAATCAAGTAATCATTCACTTGATATTTAACTTGAGCTCATCCCTTGAGCAACCCCCATCATCCTCATTTCTATTTCTTTCAACCCTTTTTCTCTATAGACATTAGTCAACCCTTTTGGAAAACATGAATGCTTTGTCCAAATAAAAGGGAAACTCTTAAACCTCTATAGTCTTGTCCATGACTAAAATTTTAGTCAAAAACATATAAAATTGGGATGCTTATAAGGTCATAAACTATAAATGTAGACTGCTCCCACAAATGACAGCTGCATAATTGCTATAATTGATAGACTGCTCCCTTGTAGGACATCCATTCAAAGACATTCAACCATACAAGGCAGAATCTAGACCACTCCCTTGAAGGATGGATATGACCAAATTTTACTACATAAATAGCTTTAACATGACCACAATACAAGACAACATCCCAAGTGGACTTCCCGCATTGATCAGTCTGCCATAAAATTTAAAAAAAAAAAAAAAAAAAAAAATTGACTGATAAACTATTAAGTCATGGACTTGCCTATAGTCATTCTCAAGGTCACCTATAAAAGGGGCAAAGTCATCCCTCCTAAAAAATGGTTACCCTGTCCTTAAAAATCATATAATCAAACCTATTACCCTAACATACTCAAGGGATTTCAAGCTCACTTAATGTAAAGTGATTCGACTACTTCTCTAACATAAACCAATGGTCAACGACATAATGCATGAACGGGTCTTTTGTTTGCAAAAACCCTATCTATGTTATCATTATAGTCCTTGTCAATGAAAGAGCAACACACCTTTCACTTCTTATATGCCTTCGTCACATACAACCAAACCAAACATATTTCCTCAACCAATAACATAACCTCATGATTTATTTAATACAAATACTAACTTGTGTTGTATGAATTATCATAGCCCATTTACACTAGTTTCTATGGAAAACAATACACATGGAAACTATCGACCAAACTCAATTTATGTCAAGCATATACCATCACCAATATGGAAACTTGTTGAAGCATAAATAAACTCATTTCATTTTTAGCATACACCATCACCAATATGGAAAATTGCTAGGGATGAAAAACCACATAACCAATGTTATAGAATACACCATCACACAATATGGAAAAGGCTATAACATCATCTCTCATTTCATTTTTTAGCATACACCATCACTAATATGGAAAATTGCTAGGGATGAAAAAACACATCACTAATGTTACAGAATACACCATCAAATAATATGGAAAAGGCTGTAACATCATCATACATTCATCATTTCAAGCATGTACCATCACACATATGGGAAATGCTAACAACCCTAACCTGACCAAAATAACTATCAACCTCTTTAACCCTATTCTTCCCTTTTGGGGAGAACTACATTGGCTTGAGGCCCTTAAAATAGGGTCTATGTAGGTAGCACTCAGATGAAACAAACTCTTCTGGGGTTAGCTCGGCCATTCACCCGTTCATCTCCCTAAAGACGTCTACCATTCGTTCATTCATTTACCTAATGGACCAACTATCTAGACCAGCCAAAAATCATGACCAAACAACCAGCCCTGACATTGTAGAAGTCACCTTGGACTTCTCATGGGGCACATTGGAGATCACATACATCTCTCTGACCATGACAAACAATAATTGAGATCACTTATATCTCAATTAGACTCGACCAACGACCTTGGAGATCATGATTATCTCCTTCGACCATGACCACTTTCGAGACAACTTTGCCTTGGTTGTTTTGATTGCATATATGCTACCTTGAGAATAGTTAGCAAAATTGTACGTACCCCATATTATGACCCTCACAAGTATTGGATCACACCCAAGTTGATCCCCACTACTTGTGACATTTTCATGTTTTCCAGGAGCACTTCTTGAGCCTGGGATACTTGGAACACGATGACCATTGGAGCTACAGCTTGGATCATTTAACCTAATTAGCTACAACTAAAAGCTGGGGACTGGTTACTTTAATTTTATCACTCCTCGACCTTGACCATGACAATTTGACCTATCTATCATGTGAAGTGGTATATGCACAATCTCAACTATTGTAGCGTTCACACTCCAACTTCACCATACACATCCACTACCTATCAAATCGGCAATCGATTTTAGGTTCCCTTCCCTCGACTCCCGCTTTGAGGGGGAATGCCTCATCCCTTACTTGGGGCAACTAAAACCTTATTTTTGTCTTGCAGTTTGTTAAGAACAACCAACAAGACAAAAAAGAGCAAATGTAGACACCAAAAGTGTGTCGACTCCCCTTGGTCCTAACCCACACCTTATTAATTTAAAATATACTATTTATTTTAAATTATGACCTCACCTAGGACACCTCACCTTGGACCATTTCCTACCCTATGACTCACCTTGAGACTAAGTCATCTACCTATGACCTATTCTCACTCCTTTCCAACCGCCTAACCAACACTCATGCATAATAACCCCATCCTTTGACCTTTCTCTAATGGCAAATGCACATGGCAGATAGAGAAATGGGCAAAGGGCCAAAAATAGACCTTTTACCCATTCTCTGGCTGTTGACATCGGTCAATTGTCGACCGACACCGGTGGGATCACCAACGTCAATTTACTTAAACTGAGTTCTAACCCCCAAAATGGCTAATCACGAATCCTCTCTGGATCTCTTCTCTCTAGCTCTTGTCTCTCTCACTAGACTCTTAGACAATGAATGGGTTCACTCTAAGACCAAAACCTCAAAATTCAACTATCACTCTTCAGGCTATAAAAACTCCATAGAACTCACTCCAAATTGGATTGGAATATTGCAAAGACATCTCGACATCAACCACAATAGGGATAAGCACCTTAACACCGCTGGTTCTCTACCAAGTAGAGCTAAGTATTCTTCTATCTTATTTTAGTGTTTATAATATAGTATTAATTAATGTCTATTTACTATTTCTAAATACAATCAACCAGATCCGACCCAACTGTCTTCCTAGAGAGGCTGAAAAGCCTTCCTCTTACCCTTACCCTTTCTAATAACCTATCCTCCACTTTTGCCCTTTTGTGGACCTTATTCATCTCCCTATAACCTTGCACAAACCTTTAAACTCTCCCAAACCCCTCTATCAACCATAGACATATCTCTGGATCCCGTCCAAGGCCCATTGCCCCTACCGACATCGGCAGCCTAACCGACGTCAGCAACATTGACCAACTGATGATGATAGACTAACTGGCATTGGTGACTATTACAGATAGATTACAAGAATCAGGTATGCATTATCTATTTCTCTTTCTTTAAGTCATTATTATTTCTTTATCTGACACTCTTTTTTATCAAAAAGTGGACTGTCATCCTGTAAGGAAGTTTCTACACTTCTGGGACCGAACTTTGCTTGGCAGTCCACCATATCTCTATCTAACTTTTTATTTGTTCAAGTCTTATTCTTCTTATAGGTGTCTTCCTCTACAGCCAAAGAGGAGCTCCTACAACATCTAGATATGGTGCGCAACTTCATTCGGGTATCATCTAACCCCTGACCCTTCATCTTTAGTTTCTTCTTTCTTCTGAATATAAAAAGCAAAAACGAGTAGAAACAATATGTTATGGATATCTTAGTGATATATTATATTTATGCACATAGACTTTATGATGATAAATGACAGATAATTATATGATTTATGTTAGATGTTTTATAGGGTGGATTCATTAATGTAGTGATAGATATATTATGTGTATTTTATGTTTTGATTCATGGTTCTAGATGTTATGATTATTTATCATGATGTGATAATATGTAAAGTCTTATGCATGATAGAGATTAATCCCCTAGTTAGGTTAGTAAGGGCCCAAAATAGGAATCCTCTTACACTATGAAGGTGGGGTGGGTAGGCTGAATAGGCTAGTTATTAGCCTAGGACATTGGTAAGCTATCATAGGATGGGATTATTCTTTTTGGAATATTGTCAAGCTATGAACTTAAGCAATCCTTTTTAATGTTGCATCTTTGTGTAGAGTGGGAAAGTTACGACAGAGCCTTTTCACCATGGTAAATATGCATGGAAGAACTCTATTTTAGGGATGACCCTTTGTGTAAAGGAACTTATAAATGGCATCAATTACATCCTCAATCACTTAAGAGACTATCATAATGAAAAAGAGTAGATATAAACATACAAATAAAATGGTATAATTATATACATGCACATACAACACACACATACACATACATGAATCTGCACAACTAATTGGGATTGGGACAATGATGATGATAATAACAAGGGGATAGGATGATGAAAATAGTGGTTAATTTATGCTTGGGTGTAAAAAGTCCATCTAAGTGTTGTGTACATAGTTTGAAAAGACCTCAAGCTAATGTAGTTTTAGCTAGTGGATGTTAGATGATGGATTAAGATGAGGATAACTATTTTAATGATCAAGAAATAATGATGACATGGATGAAGAGGCTAAGTGGTTATGTACAAGGGTCAAGTGATACAGGAACTATTTACAAGATATATGACAAAAATTTGGCTCATAGTAAAAACTCAAGGCAAGTTATAATAATAGGGGTCATGACAACCTAGGAATCAAAATTATAGCGATTGTTAAGAACCTTGGGTATAGAATGATCCTATTTTATGATGACCCTCCATAATTATAATGGGAAGGGATGGAATAAAGGCTTAATGATAGCAAGGGATACATTGTGGAATAGTTAAGGCTAAGAGGAGACATGTTTTCCAAAGAAGACTTGTGGAGGGATGATAGGGATAATGTGGACATGGATGGGACTTGGGGACATAAAATCTCTCCAAAGTGTGGGAAAATGATTCAAGAGGGGCCTTCAAAAAAATGGATCTTGACTAGTCCTTTCTTATCAACTTGTTATAATGATGCTACCTTATGGTCAATCTGCTTGATATGATTCCCATTCTTGATACTAGGGTGAGGATGTTTCTATCATGGTGAAAGAAACTAGTTTTCACCATGATACTTGCCTAGGGTGATGGCAAGCTAGTTTTCACCATTGGATTATTTTTTTTTACTAATTTCAAAAGACAATGAATGGATGGAAGTGGATAGGAGATGTCTTATAGATGGAGGATGTTGATATCAGGACTAGGTGTAAAAATGCTTAAGATGCATGATATTCATGGGGTCATTCAATTATTCTCCCTAAGTCATAGCCAACTTGTAAGTTCCTAAGCCCAATGTAGCTATAATGATGTAGGGGCCAAGCCAGTTGGCTTCAAACTTTCACTTCTTGTCTTATTTTGTGTTGGTATTCTTTTGATTTTTTTTAAGGACTAGATCACCTACTTCAAACTCTTAGGCTTGAATCTTCTTATGATATTGATTCTTGAGTTTATTATAATATTCTCAAAGGTGACTTAAGGCATTTAATATCTTTTAATCAAGGATTTCTAATTCTTATAGTCAATCTTGTTAAATATTTTTATTAGTGATGATTCTTCATAACGAGAGATGAAGAGAAGGGAGCTCTTCCAATGTTAAACTAGCTTTGGCTCTATAGACCAAGGTGTATGGAGTAGCTCTAATTAGTGTGTTTAAAATGGTGTGGTAGGACCATAAGGATAGATATAATTGATAATGCTAATTGCATCTAGCTTGATTGATAGTTTTCTTCAAAATTTTGACTAGAGTCTTGTTTTTTGCTTTTGCCTATCCTTTACCTTAGGGGTAATATAAAGAAGAGAAATGCTAAGTGATATGGTATTTTTGGCATAATGCCTCAAATAATTTATTCTTGAAGGACTTTTGATTATAAAAAATAATGTTGGTTAGGATACCAAAATTGTAATTGATTTGATTAAGGATGAATTTTGATATTTGGAGACCTATTGTATAAATCAATGACATTGCCTCTACCCATTTGGTGAAATATTATATAGCCATGATGATAAAATTATGTCCATCATAGGAATTAGGATTAATATTTATAATCAAATCAAATCCCGATATAAGAAAGGCAATATAATCATGATAGGTTGCAATTATTGTGATGATGCATGGGTAAGATTCCCATGTTTTTGATAAGGCACACATTTTCACACATAATAACAAGCATCTTGCTCCATAATTGCCTAGTATTATCCCATTTAGAGTAAATTCTTAGCTAAGGCCATTCCATTATTGTTCCCTCTGTAGATACCATCATGGAACTCTATGATGGATTGAGTCACCTCATCTGATGTTAAACATCTCAACAAGGTTCTATCATAACATTGTTGATAGAGCATGTTATTAAGGATGGTGTAATGGGTGGTATGATGGATGAAGGCTTTGAATTTGTGTAAGTTAAAATTTTGGGGAAGGATATTGTCATGAAGGTACTAATAGAGATCATGGTACCAAGGAATATTGGGATTATCAATTACACAAATTTTAAGAGGAGCCAATGACTAATGGGCCAAGATAATGAGGTGCTCAATCAAAAAATTACCCTCCAAGACATCTTCAGAAAGGACAATGAGTGAGCCTAAAGTGGCCATAGATTTAGTTACCTTATTGTTTTCATGTGGTACTTTTTTGAAGGTGATAGACTAAAAATTTGACTTTAAGTGATCCACCAATTATTACTAGGGAAGAAATTTCTCATCCTTTGTTTATAACTCCTCATTGACATGTTTGATAATTAGTTATGAGTGCCCAAATACTTATAAATTATAGATATTCCATTGGAAAAAAGGTGGAGTCCTACTATTAGGGCTTTGTATTTTGAAATATTATTTGTACATAGGAAGGTGAGGTAGAATGATTTAGGAATAAGATCACCATGAGGGGTGACCAAGAGGATGCCTACCATAGATCCATGTGTAGTGAATGAGCTACCAAAATATAAATTATATCCATATAATTGAGTAGTATTCATGATGGACTCATTTGAGAATGTAGTGACAATTGGCTCAGTCAATTCTAATGGTGCTTTAGCTAGTTCATCTGTTATGACCTACCCTTTAATGGCTTTTTGATTAATATATTCTATATCAAATTCATTGAGTAGAATTATCCATTTTGCTACTTGCCCTGTTAATGATGATTTGGATAGTAGATACTTTATTTTATCAACTTTGGAAATAAGATAAACTTGGTTATTAAGCATAAATGTCAATTTTTTTCGATGTAAACATCATAGCTAAACATGCTTTTTTGATAGGTGTATAGTTATTTCATATGATATCAATGTTTTAATGAGACAAAAAATGACCTTATCCTTTATTTTGTCATTATGTTGGGCTAAGAGAGCACTAATAGCACATGATATATTCAAAATGTATGGGAGTAAAAGATTTCCTAAAATTAGTGGAGACAAGACAGGTGGATTTTTTAAGTATTATTTTAAACTTTTAAAGGCTCATTGGCATTATTCATTCTAGTGGAAGGTAGATCCTTTCTTTATCAAGTGAGTAAATTGGTGGAATTTAATGGAAAGATGAGAAATAAATCACTTGATAGCTTGAAGTTTGCCTTGGAGATTGTGGAGTTGATTGAGATTAAAAGGGGGTGGAATTTTAGTTATCACTTTGACTTTAGATATATATAATTCAATACCCCTTCTTGAAACAATGAACCCTAACAATTTTCATAAATTTACACCAAAGATGCATTTTTAGGGTTTAACATTACCTTGTATTCCTATAATCTTTCAAAAACTCTTCTATGAATTGCATGGTTCTCAAATCATAAGCGAGACTTCCCCAAAATGTTATCAATATAATCCTCTAGTAGGTCATGTATCTTATCATGGAAAATAATAGTCATTGCTCATTGATATGTTTCCCTTATATTTTTGAGGCCAACAACCATGACTTGATAGCAAAATATTCCCCATAGAGTAATAAATGTTATTTTATGTTGATCTTCAAGGGTGATATTGATTTGATTATATCTTGAGAAACCATCCATGATAAATAACATCTCATAGCCAACTATGGAATCTAGGATCATATCAATATTAGGAAGTAAGAAGTCATCTTTTGGACATGCCTTATTAATGTCCTAAAATTTGGTGCAAATCTAGATTCTACTATGAGGTTTGGTAACAATAACTATATTTGATATCTAATTAGAATAATCAATAGGGTCGATGAACTAGCTTCTAGGAATTTTTGTATATATTAGTTGACTAGTAGTGCCACTTTTGGATGCATATTACATAGGTTTTACTTGATTAGTTTGTCATTTGGGTACACAATAAGGTGATGTACCAATAGTGAAGGATTTAATACTGGCATATTGGCATAGCTCCATGCAAATATATCAAAAAACTCTTTCATCAACTCAATGAATATGTCCACTTTAATGTGGTGAGAGATGCCCCTTGTTTTATTATCTTTGGATTTTCCTCAATTATGATATTTAGTTATATCACATCCTCAATGAACAAGGGTGATTGACCCTATAGATAATGGGGTAAATTTATTTGAGGTACATCAAAGATGAAACCATCTAGCAACTCAGTATCAATATCCAAGTATTATTTTGATATAATGGGGTTGGATGGAATTTTTTTTAGTTCTTTAGAGGGTTCTTCTTATTATAAATGTTCCTCTTCATCTTGGACATTAGATTTTTATTGTTCCTTGAAGTATGATAATTCATAGAAATTGATGGAAAATCTTTTCTTATGATCTTTAGATGGCATAAAATCTCTTTCCCCCATCTATTCAAGGATGGCCTCATCATTATCAAATGTATCAAAAGTAGGCTCCCATTTGGAATCCCAATAAATGAGGGAAGGGTAATAAATGGAGACATTGATGGTGGATATGGTTGTGTCAAGGAAAAGGTTTATGGAAACTATCTCTTTGAAGTGACTACAAACAAAACCTATCTGATGTCCTGATCGGGGATAGGTTTCTCATTGGGCAGGATATAGTCCACAATGATATTGATCAGGTCATCATCATATAGTTTTTACCCTAGACTAAATTTTTATGATTTTTCTTGAATAATAATAGGCTCCAACTAACCGTGTTCCTATTTTCCTAGTTATTTTCCTTTGTAGTTCATATTCTCTATCATGGGGTGGACTTTGGGATAGTCTTACTTGGGCGAGATGAAGACTTCATCATTAGGTAGGATCCAAGAGTCATTACCATCTTCAATTTATTCTTAAAATAAAAATCCTAGAATTTTAAAGGTTATAGGCCCAAATTGATATTTGATGAGCTTGTTCTTCTTCATGTCAAGGGACTTGTAGCTATAGGGAGATAAAGGAAGATGGTTGATGTAGAAATTTTTATATTCATATTCTTTGTAGCAAGTAGATTTGATTTTTAGCTTATCAAAATTGGGTATTGGAGCATATGTGTATTCAAATTGGTTAGGAGAGATGTATTTTGCAACTGTAGGGATAAGGATGGAGTGTTTAGTGTTGTGATATTGAGATGGAGATATGGATTGATCCATTTGACAACTGTGATGATGAATAACTCTAGGAATGGTGACTTCCATTCTTGAGTGAGGAAATTTTAGACAATGATGAAGATTTGATGGGACAACTTTCATTTGATGGATCCATGGCCTCCTAAGTAACACGTTGTATGGTAGATCCACATTTACCATGTGTACCAAGGTTTGATGAACCATGGG
Source organism: Torreya grandis (assembly GCA_037957365.1). Lineage (NCBI taxonomy): Eukaryota > Viridiplantae > Streptophyta > Pinopsida > Cupressales > Taxaceae > Torreya > Torreya grandis. Next base: position 1,043,750 of record JARHVA010001738.1, read on the forward strand.
TCCCATAATGATAGGGAGATAGATATATCCCATTGATGACCACTTGTTATCACTATATGCCTTTATTATTATAAGAGTGGGCCCAAGTGATAATTGAAAATATCTTATATTCTTTAGGAAGTCTATGTTACATAAATTAAGTGTTTATCCTCTATTTATAAGGACATAGGAGACATGGTGATGAGTAATGGTGACTTCAATATATAGTGGGTAATTGTGGTGATAGCCAACCAATGGTAAATCTCAAGCACCAAAAGTGAGATATGGGGAGGGCAATTTATGTGCCACTAGTGATTGGAAATTATTTGTATCAAGGTCACTAGGTACTTTTAGATCATTAAACACTTGATTTAATATTTCATTGTGTAAAGTAGATGTTTTGAGGAGCTACATTAAGGAAATTTGGGTAGGGGTATTTTATAACTATTTAATAATATCATAGTATTTTTCTAAACCATTTGTAATTTTCTTATGTGTATTCCCCTAGGTATAGTGGATGAGGTGTAAGGTTATTAATAAGAGGTTGTGGGAATGATTATTTTGTTGCATCAGGTAGTGACAACATAATAAGCTATAAAACTATTTATTTTTAGGATCGGAGATAGAGAGGGAGATGGAGATGGAGTGGAATCTTGGGTGTTTCAAATTTTTCTAGTATTAGTGTAATGATAGGGAACATTATGGTAATTAATTTAATTAGAAGATTATGCTAGGCCCTGGTCCTGTTGGGGTCTCTAGTTCTTTGGCTCATGCTTTGGGAGAGGATCTTTATAAATGCCAAGGTGTTGATTTGTTGATTGATTTGAGGGTACTTCACCTTCAATATTGATATAACCTCTTTGTATTAGGTCTTGGATATAGTTCTTTAACTACACATAATTCTTAGTATCATGTCCCTTTACCTGGTGATATTTTCAAAACTCATCTTCATGGTACCAATTAGGTTTAGGTTGACAATTATCTATTGGTTTAATTTTAGGTAGAGCAATCATATTATTAGCAACCAATTATTCTAGGATCATCTCTAGTGGAACTCCCAAGCTTATTAGTCACCTTTTACCTATGTGAGTCTTAGGATTTCCTCATATAACCTTGATGGTAGAGACATGAGGGTGTTTTAGAGGCCCCTTTCTTTGGAGGGTTTGGACATGTTGTGGTTGTTGTTTTGAGTCTGTCACCCCATCACCTACAAAATTTTTGTTCTTGTTAAAGACCTTGGACTTATTTGAAAAGGAATTATCTATATTATATGTGTGCTCATTATGGGAAAATAAATTAATGGTTCCCTTATCTATAAGGGTTATTTCAATTTGCATTCTGTATTATATGATCTCATAAAATGTTTTGGCACACTATAATTTCAATTGGTATTTTAATTCTATGCTGAGGTTGTCTACAAATATTTTGGCAAGTTCTTTTTTAGGGACACTACACCTCAACTGGCCTACCAATCCATTCCATCATTGAAATAAGTAGACAATATTTTCTCCATTCCTTTGTTTTATTTTATAGAGGTCGACAATAGATATGTCATATTCTATATTAAAAGAGAAATGTTTTTTAAATTATTTAGTTAATTCACCAAAACTTGAGATTAACACTTTTGGTAGGTGAATAAACCATTCTAATTCTAGCCCTATTATACTCTCAAGGAATAGCCTCAACAAATATGCATCCTCATATGATACTTCATGTTAGGTGACTTAGAACTCCTATACATGGTATCTTGGATCAGCCTTTCCTTGATATTTATCAAATTTTGGCACTTCAGAATGTGAGGGAAAGGGAATTTGGAGAATGCTAATGTCTAATGGTGATGAACAAAAATATTCATATTTGTACTTGAGGGATTATACTCAAGGGTCTATTTATTGGAGGGTTTTTTTAATAATATACCACTATTGAGTAAAGGTGGGGTCCCAAAGAAGATTGATAGTTTGATTGTGACTAATTTATAGAATTTGAGTGTGGTGAGTATTGTTGGAAAAATTATTAGTATGGCTAAGGTTGTGAGTGTTATTTTTAATATTTTTAGGATTATTTGCATTTTTGATGGTATTGGTGTTGTTATTTCATGGTGATGGTGGTCATTGATTATGAAAGAGGAGGTTAATTTATTGTGTGATTTGATCCAAGTACTCTTCAATGATATCTTATCTCCTATTAGCCTCATTATGATGGTTGACAAGAGGTGGTTTTTTTTCCCCTTCCTCCATAAATCCTTGGTCTACTTCTACTTCTTCTCAAGGATTTGGATGGGCATGTTGACATGGTGATTATGGTACTAATGGATGGATAATATTAGTCAAAATAGTGTGGTCAAAGTTGGGTGGTAAGGTGATCCCAATCTCTATGGTTCATGTTAGAACTTGATCACAGTTCTCATAAAAATATTTATTGATGAGATTACATACATCATCGTTATGGATGAGGTTATTTCTCTCATTCTATATTTGAGGAATATTCATATCACCGTGATAGTCCTCATATTACTAATTAGGATCCATTATTTATCCCCTCGTATTATCATATTGACTAGAGCCTTGTCCCAAGTGAAATTCAGCTCAAGTTTTGATGACCATGGTGAAAGATTACATGGATCATATGGGATGAGGTGTGATGGATAGTTTCAAATACTTATTTTAGGCTAAAATCTAGACTAGTAGTGGTCAAAGATGAGGCTTCTTATAGATGTGGTGACTAATAATTACCAAAAGATAAAATCTTTTAAGAATTATATCTAGCAAAGATGAGAAAATGATGAGATAAAATAACATTGCCAACTAGCAAGTGGATAAGTTTGATGGGTGTTATGGGACAAAGATACTTGATAGGGATAAAGATAGTGATGGGTGATAGATTGATATCTTATAAGGCTATGTATAATGATAATTTCATGTCAAGATAAGATGATAATGATGGATGATTTGAGATGGATGGGTGACCACCAAAGGTATAGCTTTTAGACAAAAAATAGTATTTGAAAGGAAGATATGGGAGTGGATGATAATGATATATGAAATATGACATGGGAGGTTAGACAAATGCTACTACTCAAGATAGACAAATGGGGGAGATGGCCAAAGATGAAATGGGAAAATGGCTAATGATAGATGGTTTATAAAAGGATGGGAATGTACATGTGATAAGAAAGGGATGTGAAATATGGGAGATAGAACTATTAGGATTAAAATAGTAAGGAATATATACAAGTAAGTTTACAAATTGATTTTGTGTATGTATTGCCAATCAAATTGAAGGGGATTAAATTAAAGAGAATGACGGGTATTAAAAGGTGGTATGAGCAGTAAATGTGGATGATGGATTATGTGGATGAAACAATTAGATCAGATGGGAGGGGAACATAAAATTATGACCTAGGATGATATATGAATGAATGAGGTTGAATTAGACTATGAGAAAAATGTGAAAGATGGACTATATGGATAAACTAACCAAAAGGAAATGGATTATGGTGATATGATGGGATGGAGGGATGAATAGGTGGACAAGGGATGGTTAATTGGTAAAAAATAAATGGTTAAATGAACACTAAATATCATATGTGCATTGACACATGGTTAGGATATGTGAAATATAGACTATGTGGATGAGTTATTTATAATAAGGTATGATAATGTAAGGACAAAGTGAAGGGGATTATATGGATGGGTTGAGTGGTTGGAAGTAACATAAGATAATATATATAGATAATGTAAGTAATAGTGATAGAGGGTGTATTTATATGGATAGGTGATATGGAGATAGAATAAATAAATGAATGGATAATTATTATGAAAGATGGATCTAGGGGAATGAAACTAATTATAAGAGGATTATGATGAGGTAATGATCAAATGGGTGAATGAATAGACTATGTGGACATGGTAGATTATTAGGATGGTATGAGGATAATATGGTTAAGACTAGAATAGATGGATGTAATTTAAAGATGGGGTAAGATGTTATGATAATAATATAGATAGGATGGATATATATGTGTGGGAGAGGATTCTATAATGAAAATGATGGATGAATGAGATTATGATAGATGGATAATATGGGTTGGGTGATAGGATAAGGTAATCACAAGATGGGATGGAAATAAGTGGATATGAAAACTAGATTATGACAAAATGGGATGATATAAGGATGAAAGGATAAATAAGAGATGTGTTATGAGGACAAAGGAAGTAAGGAGATGAGATGATATAAATATAAGATGGGGGATAAGTACATAGTTGATGAAAATGGAAGGCATATATGACATGAAGGATGAGACTATGGGTGTAGGTAAATGTTTGGTCTAATACAATGTGTATGGATTGGTGGAGGGGGGTGTGGGTATAAGATGAAAATACAATGGAGGATGAAGGAAAAAATGGGTAGACGCTATATACAAAATATTATGAAATGGCCAATATAAGATGAATGGATAAAAGGTGGTCAAATGGATTCACAAGAATAAGAGATGGAAAAGGATTGGATAATATGTGACCCAAGGTTATTATATGGATAAGGTGTGGTAAAATAAGTAAGGATATGAAGGAATGGTTATAAAATAGAAAAAAGTGTGGATAAGGATGTAGGATAGATGAGATGTGGAGATGGATGAGAAGTAGATAACTAGACAAGGATATGGATAAGATATAGATTTTGAAACACTATGGGATGGATTATAGGTGAGATAATGTGTGTGGGATAGGTGAAAGTGTGATAAGGATCTAATTATAATGCACAAGGGAGGGTCTGAAAGATAATGGTATTGTGAGAGATATATCTTATGATGCATAGATAAGGTGAAGAGGTGAAAATGATGTGGATAAAAGAGGGTGGGGAAGTGTTATGGACAAAAGGGTAATGGATACTAAGTGTTATGAGATGGATGTATACACAAAGTTTATATGGAATTATATGGTATGATTATGGGGAAGTAGGCTAGTCAAAATATTTGACCAAGATTGGTCAAGGAAAATGGATGATATTTGGGATGAGTGTTGAAGGTGATATATAATAAAAGGGAGTGTAATCCAAGGTAAGATATGGATCGTCAAGATGAAATCATGATGTGATGAAATAATAAATGATGATAAAAAGATGGAAGTGATCCTATAAGGTTTCTAAGGTAAACACACAAAAAATTAAGGGTGTGGTCAACTTGGCTATCCAACAAAATGGGTCCTGGCAAAACACACAAACAACACTCAAAAATACAATCCTAAATTAGTAAACTATACATGAGTGTAATAAAATTTCCACAGCATCTAATGGCTACACAAGTGAGGTTGTAGGATAGTAACCCATTATGAAATTGGTTGAACCCTCTTGACCTTGCTTACACCTGATGGCTACTTTAGTGATGTTCTTGATGCTTGTAGTGGAACACCTACTGTGACCACAATCCCCTAATCTAAGGTATACACAAGGTCCTATGGGATTCCTTGATATACACAATGGTATATTGGGGCCCAGGTTCATGTAGGAGGTTATCTGACTTCCCTAGGTATATGAGCTTAATCACCCCTCACTCCACAAAACATTTTATGTGGAATTATGCTTAGGATATAATGATATCTCTCCTAATTTTTATACTCCACCATAACATGGAGTGTGATTAGAGCATAGTGGTGAAATCCATGACACTAACCCCTATAGACTAAGATATGTGTGTGGTGATGAAATCCATGTCATGTGTTATCCTAAGGTAGGGCTTAATAAATAAGCAAACACATGATAGAATCAATTAACTATTCTAATTACCTATTTGAGATTTGCATGATATGACAAATTATTTATAAATAAAATAAACACATAACAATCAAGCAAATATTTACAAGAAAATTTTAAAGAAGATAATTATCTATCTAAATCAATAATTTATCAACTATGATAAAATCTAAATTAAAAATAACCAAAGTGCCACACTTCACTACAAGCATAAAGGTCATATATCTGATAGGGGTGCCAAAAATCCTAAAAATACTATAAGAAAAAGATTATTTATTAATATATGCAACCCCACAAGTACATAGGGTAATCTGACAACCATAATTTACAATCCTACTACTCAGATGTACTACAACAATACTATAATGGTGGGATTATCAACTAACTACTATGATAACTGTGATGGTCAAGAAATACTATTATTATGACTAACAAACTTGCTACTGAGAAAATGATACTAATAAAAATATCGAAAGACTTAGACTAACTACCTAAATTTGTCTTCAACTAAAAAAATATATAAAACTACAAATAATTATAGGGCCTTGTTTTTAATATAATTATTGATAACCAAACTTCTGTAAGAGCCTAAAACTAATGTTGAGTGTGTTAAACTACAATAACATGATTCTGGATGACAATCCCACTAGTTTTAGGGTAATCCCATGATAATGGAATTAGAGTTATTGCAAGATATAATTAGATTAGTTTGTGGCATAATTCTTCTGTAACCTCCTTGTACTTTGTAAAACAAAATCTTCAAGATATAAAATTCCATGTAGGTGGATTTTTAGATAAAGAGGTGTTAGATTGACTATGAAAGGGAATATTTATAAGAATATTCTTTGATAAAAAATAAAATATATTTTGAAAACTTACAGCCTTCAGAACCTCAACTCCATAATGTATAGAGCCTAAATTCACTATGGGTGATAAACCAAAGGTAATTATTATTTTTTTACAAGTCCTTCTTCCTAGTTTCAAGATAATTATTATTTTTTTACTACACATAATTTCAATAGCAGATGGAAAACAACCTATAGAAGCATAAACTGACCCAAAAAAGAAGATAATGTAGAACCAACTACTAGTTTAAATAATGTCATTATTGGAATCTATATTACCACTAATAACAGGATGATATAACTACTTCAAAAGTGGTAGGATTATTTAATATGTCAAAAAAAAATGGATTCTAAAGTAATACCACCTATATTTCACATATAAAATAACACACCTATAAACAGGGACATAGTTAATTCAATAGGTCTCAAAATCTAAGATTTTCTAGTAAGAGTTACAACATCACCACTAGAATAATCAATATCACTATTATCAAGTCAATCCCATAACTATCAGAGTCATGGTATTATTGAACCTAAACCCTACTAAAAAAATTAATCAGTAATGGCTTATCTTACAATATTACTACTTGTGTTGATGATATCGCTACTACAATATCACTACTTACAATATAACCCTGTTACTTGCCTAAAATGCATGAAAAGTGAAAATTTGAGCATAATTCAACATTTATTTTGTCCTACAATCACCTATAATGCTTATAGAAATAATTTTAGCCTAAATAAGGGAGTTTTCTCTAACCATGGTCACCAAAATGTACACTAAATTTAGGATTCTTGCAATATTATCAAATGACAATAAAATACCCAAAATCTAATGACACCAATAGGAAGGGATGGAGAAAGTAAATTAGAATCAATAGAAAAATATTACCACCACTTTAACCTTCTCATATCTCCATTCCAAGATTAAAACTGGCATGATTGAGCTTGAAGACTTAATTGTTGGATTACTTGTAGTTGCTTGACAATGGCTTCCAAGAAGACTATGGATATTGGACAATGACTTTTTGAGTGCTTAAATGCTAGTATGGATGCTTGATGAAAGTGTTAAATGGATTTCTTAGAGTATTTGATTATGTTCTTCATTAGTTTTGAGTATGGAGACCTAGTTTAGTTGTATAATTATATGGGGGAAGAACTATGGTCCAAATTTAAATTTGGGCCATCAAGATCTATGGTTGAGGAATTTCCATGGAATTTTTAATTCCATAGAAATATATAAAATACAAGAATTCTAGAGGTAAAGGGGATAAATTATAGAGATTTATATAATTATCTAATTCTATAAATATCCCTATAGGCTTTAGGGGTTTATGTAAGGCTAATATAGGGTGGTGGGTGGGTAGTTGCGATTTTCTTGAATTTAAAATTGGCTAATAGGATTAGGGAGTAGGTTAGTAGGTAATGGGCATTTGTTAGAGGATTAATGAAGGGATTAATTGGTTTTACCATGCGGTACAGGTTCCATGGGATATAAGAAAGGGGTATGGGATTTAGGCCAAGGGTTAGTATGACTCAGAAATGGGGTAATTAGGCAAAATTAGTGGATATTAGTGGGGCAAGAATATTTTAATGCATATAGATACCATTAGTGCCAAATAATGAATCTCATTGGTAAGTCTTTTAAAATGACAAGAAAATTGTCTATTTTTTACAAAAAGAAGTAAAATTTTATTCAATGAACCAAAAAAAGTTCAACATCAATATGAAGAGCAAATATTTCAATTGACATCCAATAATCTTACTAAAGGGCTTGTCACAATTGAAGGTCTTTTCCATGAGGGAAATCATATGAGAAAAGATAAGGTAGTGGTATCAACTAATGAATAGAACTATTAAAGACTCCTTATCTTCAAAGATAAGATCCTCAATCTTGGAAAGCTAAGTATTAAAGCTAAGAGGCATACTTTCATATAACTTTACAAAAGAAAATGTGAACATATTTGCTTGGGAATATATTAACCTAAGGGGATTTGATCCTAAGAAATCCATACACACTATAGAACTAGAGGCTAATGATAAATCTATTAGGCAAAAGTAGAGGCCTATAAACCCCAAAATAGAAGAGCTTATGAGGAACTAATTGACCAAGTTGATTGAATATAAAATCATCTTTCCCATTAAGCACTCCTCATGTGTAGCTAATTCGTTACTTGTGAGGAAGAAGAGTGGGGAGATTAGATTGTTTGTTGACTTCAGGGATTTAAATAGGGTCTCTTTAAAGGATCACTATCCTTTGTCATCCATAGAGAAACTCTTTTAGATAATAACTGGTTTAGAAATCTTCTACCTCTTGGATAGATATTTAGGTTACAATCAGGTACCGGTGAGAGAAGAATATCAATATAATACTTACTTCACCACCAAGTGGGGCACATATGCTTACCAGAAGATGTTTTTTGGATTATCAAATTTTGGGGCAACTTTTTAAAAAGCCATGGACATGGTTTTCTAAGGGTTGCTAAATTAGATGGTGCTAGTTTACTTGGATGACATCATAGTTTTCTCTAATAAGGTTAGTAAATACATGGACCATTTAATTTTGATCTTTGAAAGATGCATAGTATGGGATCTCTTTAAATCCCAAAAAGTGTGTATTTCATTCATGAAGGAAAACTTCTCGGTCACATTATCTCAAAGGAAGGCTTATCCATTAAAATTAATAGAGTAAGTGTTATCTTAGCATTATCCTTATCTAAGCACAAGAAAGGAATCCAGTGCTTCATTGGGAAGATAAACTTTATGAGAAGGTTTATACTTAGTTTTGCAAACCTAGTCAAACCCATCACTACCATGCTAAAGAAGAGCTAAATGTTTGCTTGGTCAAATGAAGGTAAATCATCATTTTAGGCCATCAAACAAGCCATTACCCAAGCACCCTCATTCATGAATCTTGATTTCTCAAAGTATTTAATATTTTACACCTTTTCCATTATTGACAACATATCAACTATGCTAATGCAAAACAATGGTAAAGGACTTGAGTAGCCAATTACCATTTTTAATCAAGGGTTGGAATGATATGAGGTGAAGTATACCTTAATTTAAAATTAGGTGATCGTAGCTTTAAGAATCCTTAAAAATATAAAGCTAATGCTTTCTAACAATAAGGTTCATCTTATGATATATCATCCTAGAGTGAGGGAATTTCTCCTTAATAAGGATTTGAACGAGAAAACATCATCATGGAATACCAAGGTCATGGAATATGATGTGGAAATAAAAGTCACCAAGTTGGTGAGATGCAAAGGCTTGTGTGAACATATGGTGTATGATATTCAAGAGAACAAAGAGGTTTTGGTGACACAAGACAACTTCATAATTAGATGAACCTCTACTTCAAAATAGATGACTCCAAGATATGACCCATTTTTTGATGATAAGAAAATGCCCTCAAGGTTTGGATAGAGTAAAAATAAGGTATTTAAATCTTTATTCCATACCTTATACATTATTTGATGGTGTTATTTTCATAAGGTACCTTAATGGGGTACTTCTTAGGTACATTGATGATAATCAAGTGATAAAACTATTGGAGTAGTTTCATGATGGACCTATAGGAGGCCGTTTTGATCCAACAACAACAAAGGTAATGAGAGATAGTTATTACTAGCCCAACCTATTCAAAGATGCATATGCATGGTTTAAGAAATGTCAATAGTGTGATCTTATTGTAGGAAAATAAAGACTAGCTTCCCTTCCACTCAAATTAATTTACATAGAGAAACCCTTAATGTAATGGAGTTTATACTTCATAGGGATGATAAATCCACTTTCAATTACAAGGAATAAATGGGTGTTCACTATAATTGACTACTTAACCAGGTGGGTAGAGGTTATTTCCTTGAAATAAGATAATGAAATAGCAGTGTTGGAATTCTATGGTAGCATGGGGACTAGGTTTGGTGTCCTAGCTACTATAATCTTAGATAATGTCTTAACATTTGTTGGAATGAAGACAAATGAATGAACACTTAAGTTGGGCATCTACCTCAACACATCCTCCAACTAATACCCCCAAGAAAATGGATTGGTAGAGTCCACCAATAATAACTTGATAAGGATTATCAAGAGGACCATGCAAGAGAATCAAAGAGTGTGGCATACAAAGCTAAGGATAGCCTTATGGGCTAATAGACTGACTCCCAGAACATCCCATTGGTAATTCTCCATATTCCCTTGTATATAGAAGGGAAGTTAAATTTCCCATTTCTCTTGAACTATCTATATTACATTTATCCCATTATCTTGATTTGATGGAGAGTGATCTTATGAGCATAAGGATGGTAGAGCTCATAGAGCTTAAAGAAACCAGGGACCTTATAGTGAAGACATTGGAGTCACATCAAGCTCATGTCAAGAAAGCCTTTAACAAGAGATCCATAGCAAGGTAATTCAAGGAAGGGGAACTAGTCCTTAGGTGGGACTCAAATAAGGCCAAGCTAGGAAACCTAACCAAGTTTGATATCTTGTAGAATGGTCCTTATTTGATCCATGAATGTAAAAAACATAATTATTTTTAGTTTGCCCAACTAGATAGAGAGGTATTACCCATCCCAATCAATGACATTAATTTAAAAATTTGTTATTTGAAAAATTGCATCTATTGTATAGTATTTTAACATATTAGAATAGATTTCATGCTTTCCTCTAGGTTCCTTGCGCATGTTTTCTTCTTTGTTTTGTGTTTCCCTTTAATAAGTTCATTGGGAATAATGTTTCTTTTGTCCCTATTGCTTCAAAAGAGGTTATAGATAAGGATAAACTTGTATCATTTTATATCAACTGGGAGAGAAACTTAACTTCATATTACTAATGGACCATATCAAGACAACCAATCTCTTTCATATTAGGCATGAAACCCTAGGATGTCACCAAAAAATTTAGCCAATTTTTGCCTACATACAGAAATATACCTAATTGGACCAATTTCTAAAGGTCTTAGTATGGAGTGAAAACTTGAGAAAAGCTATGGATGGAATACATGGACCTAAATAATGAATAAGAAGATCACATATTTCTCAAAAAGCTTTTGAAACATTTTAAACAAGCTTAAAGTGTACTTTGTTGATTTTTGAGAAGTAGATCTTGAAACAGGTCTAGGATTACAAAATGAAGAAAACTAGCATGTTTTCTTGATGTTTCAAGCATTAGGGAACATGAATAAGGTTATTCAAAGGCCTAAAACCTCATTATATCCTTATAAATGGACAAGAATTTCTTACACAAGTCTAAAAAAACCATACCATCACAAGTAAGTTAGGCAAAAATAGACAGGTCAACTTATTTGTTCATTTTATAAGTTCAATCAAGAAGGTTCATAGAGCCTAAACATCACATGGAATCAACATACTTAATTCTAAGATCATCCTCTATAAATTTCAAATATTGATGAGCTTGCTATCTTAAGATATAAAGATTTAAATTTAAACTTGTAGAATAAAACATTTATGTGAACATCAATTTTAAGCTATCACAAATAATCATTAGGGTTCAAAATGTAGATATGCATGTAGACATCAATTTTAAGTCACAAAAAATAACCATTGGCATTCAAAAATCCTTTGATGGACATGTATAAGTCAATAATGGTCACATAGAAATCAAATACAGATACACAAACATCAAATTTGGTCCCCATGAATTAGTTTTTTGAGTTTAAATTGTGGGTCCTATTGTCACCAAATCTTTCACCCTAGAAGAAGTTTTACAAGCTTTTCCCAGATTTGGGAAACATGGAAACATTTTGAGGTATGTGGGTTTACCTATATTGGAAATGAGCCTCTAGATTTAAGGGTTATCTCCCTAAATGTATCTTGAAATGCTCTTATATACGAATTGATTGCTTATGGGGAAAAAGTTAGAGAATGCATGAATTGAACCTATTCTAAAAGAGGTGATGTACTAAATTTTCAAATATATACTCTCAATATTGACTCATTAGAATACTAATAAACTATGAATATAACTAATTCAGTGTATACAATGATTTCCATGCAATAATGTTTCACCTAGAGGTCAAATTGATGAAATTAGGCTAGAGGGAAATGAGTGTAAGGCTTGATTGAAATAAACTACAATCAATAATTCACTCTATGCCTAAGACATCAACATTAAGACATGCTAGATTTCCTTTAATAAAAGTTTACCAACACTTAGGTTTAAATTTTACCTACAAAGGGAGGATGACAACAACTTTTACATATCAAACAAACATAGAACACTAAGCAAATACTAGTAAACAATTGGAAGAATGCTCTATTGATTACTCTAAGGGGTGTGAAATATAGTTTCTGGTAGATTTTAGTCATACCATCCTAAGGCATGCTTAAAAATATATCAAAGGGTATATTTATATTTATAAATGGCCTTTAGAGAGGGAGATATTGGTGCCAAAAAAGGAATCAATAGGCTCAACTTCATTTGAACTATAGTTACAACTACCTCTACAAATTGTGCTCATTAATACATTTTGATTTATTTGGGTCACTTCATATGGTTATATAGGTATATTATTCCCTTGTTGATGTTCTTTGATGTTTGCAATGGCAAGATCAAGTTATTTCAAGCTAGGTTCTAACATCAATGACGTTATAATTAGATCCATCTATTATAACTTTGTCCTAGTGGTAAATGCTCTTAAATGGTTCATCATGGCATCAAAAATTAGATAGAAGGGTCCTTTTCATGTAGTTGGTCCTGATGATGAAGTTGTTGAAGTCTATGTGTCTATCTTATTTTCATCATTCGATATGTTAGCTCTAGTTCAAGCCAAACCATACTAGAACTCAACTCCATGCCTTTTAATTACCTTACTCCATTGAAAATTTATTTATCAACCTTTATCTAAGTCAAATAGGCTCACCTTCATTTGGTTAGCTATCAAAAATTGACTCAAATTATTGACCTTTTAACTCATCTCACTCTATTGATCCTGATTTACATGATAAGATGTAGTTCATTGATCTTATGTTAGCTTGAACATGCTTATGCCACTTATCAACCATGCATTTATTCTTAAGTTATACTAACTATTTAAGTTTCTCATGTGTCATTAATCTTAAATTTGTGATTGAATGTGATTCATTGATTTTCTTGGGCCCATTAACTTGTCAGTCACTATGGTCCATCAGATCTTCTGCATGATTGAATGTTGATCATTGATCCTTATTTTTGAATCTAAATGGCTATTCCATGGGGATTAAAATTAACATCTATGTGCCTGTATTTGATATATATGAAACATATTTGACATCTACATGACCATCACTGAGATATTTGAAAACCAATGGTCACTTTCTGAGGCTTGAATTTGAACCTTGTGTAAACATATTTCTCTACGTGACCAACTTTGAAACTCCATAACTCAAGATATAAATATTGCATGGGCATGATACTTTCAAAGGATGAGCTTTGCATGAAAACATCCATGGCACTACAATATTTTGGATTATGTGTCTTTCTAAGGTGCATTTATTTAATGCATAAGAAAGTTACGTAGTGTGTTTCCATGTGACATGTAGGACAATCTAGTTCCTAAACTTTCCCAAGTCATTTGATTCAATATTTCAAGGTTCTAATGAGTTTCTAAGATTTAGTTAATTTTGTCTATATGCCTATGAGCTTATGAACACTATGAGATCATGTTTGGATTAATTTTAAAATATTGGACACACAAATTATTCAAAACCATTCAATTCCATTGGAGCTTTGCATAAGGCATATTGTCTCAAACATTTTACCCAATGGAAATATCTTCAAGCTTTTGACAAGGAATTTTGCTTCAGACATTCGATGTTGATCCATAAACTCCACTGATAAACTCTAAGTGAAATTTTAAAAGTATGGATTCTAAATTTCTCAACTTATAAGATGTTGGAATGATTAAATATGATTAAAATTTGATCCAAATCAAGTTTCAAAACTAAAATAAAGGTTAATTAATAGATCACATCAAATATCCATTAAAACTGTCAGATTTTTCAATATTCTCAATTTTATCCAATTTCCTATAAATGATCAATTCATTAAATTTTGCATTCTAATTAAAAATCTGAATTTATAATCTGAATAATAACTGAAACTAAAATGGAAAAATGAATCCAAAGATCAAAACATAAAAATTGTTTACGGGGTTCAGAATTCCTACGTCCCTAGGTTCTTATCGAACTGATCCATTAATTGTTGCTAAATTTGCAAGCCAAAATAATATTTAAAAATAAAAAAATATCATATCTATCTATAATAATAGTAATTAGACCTTCGAAAGACCTTGGTTAACTCAATACATCCTTCACCTTCCTGAATCACACATAGAGGCTTCTTCAAATCAAAATTAGAAACTTATAAATCTAAAAATGGGATCACTAATTCTACAAATTGGGAAAATTAATATACTTTAAAGAGCGTATCAGAATTATAAACAAATTTTTAGTTTATTTCAAGCTCTGATTCAGCCTCTAAGGGCTCCAAAATGACCAAATACTGTAAGCGGGTCTATAATTTCCCATACACAGTCAGCTTCTTGTGTCTATTCAAGTAGAAATTGGTCCCTTTTATAACACTTCAACCTCCATGGCTAAAGTGGCAAAGGCATTAACCTTTTAGGTAGTAGGTCAAAGGTTTAAAACCTCCTCCCACCTTTCTAGGTGCTTGGGAAGAGTGAAAAGGTTAGCCTTCCTTCTTTCTAGGTGCTTAGCATGAGATTTGAAAGTTTTTCCCTCCTTTTTTAGCACCTTTGACTTGTCTTTGTCCCACATGCATTAGGTATGATAGTTTAAATGCTTAAAATAGCTAAGTTTTTTCCTTTTCAAATTACTAAGGCTTAGGCACCAACTTAGGCTACACTTTGACTTGGTTAATGCATATTTGGTGGAGTGACGTGGTGGGTGACATGGCAGTTTGGCCTTTGGCACCTTTAAACATTTGAAAATTTCAAATAACATGTGAATAAGAAAACACAAAAACAATTTTTTTTTCACCTCATTATTTTTCCACATGTCAAATGGCTATTGGTCGACTTGGCATATTTCCACAGTGCCACGTCACTTTCGACACCCCTATCGCAAGATTTCTTCAACTGGTTATATCTTGAGCATCCAGACTCCATTCTTTGAAGCACAAAAAGTGATGGAAAGATCTCAATGAGATCTATGCTGTGAAATTGGTTTCATTATGATTTGGAAACTTTTTTTAGAATGAACTCTGGATCACAACTCCCTATAAAAGAGGCTTTTGATCTCTAAAAGTTGACTATCACCTGAAATCTTATAACTGGTCTACTACATCCATGAAAATAGAACCCAATCATAGCAAGAGATATAAACAATTACATTAAAATTATTCAAAATAAACTATATAAATGCCTAATTTAAAGGCATGAGTAAGTGAATCTGCAACTGCAAAAGTGATTACAACATATCAAACTGCCTGCCCAAATGTCACATCCTGTAAAGCGGTGAATTGCCAAAAATTGAAACAACTCCCAATGTAATTGCAAGACAAGTTTATAATGCTAAGAACATAAAATAAATGTTGTGGACATGTTGCAATATAGTGCCCTAGAATGGGAATTATATGCTAAGCAAATGCAAACAACCAAAAGTGTATGTTGCCTAGCATCTAAACATGCCCATAGGGTCTTAACAATGCATCTATACATCCATGTGCCAAAAATAGATACATTTTGAAAAATAGCAGTTTAATAATTTTTGTAAGGAATTAACTCAACCTACAACATGCACTCTACTATTATCTCCAACTGATCAAATGAGTTCAAGTCCTCTAGACAACTCACACAACGTAAAATAGGAGATTCAAAACTTAAAGTTATCAAAAAGTGAGAATTGAAAAACTTCATATGATAAACCTATCTTGAAGTGTTCCCACCAACTCTAATCTACATCTATCAAATCTTGTTCATTCCCTTAGGTGAATTCCTAACCATGCTTTGCAAAAATAATGTAGTGATAATCCACTTAACCATTTCTTTCTTCCCAGTGAAATTGATTGTCTCTGTGGATTCATTATTATTGCATATTGTTGACTTAACCTCTTTAATGGATTTTCACTTGTAGGTTTTACCTTATCCTGGGTTGTATTATCAATTGCATTATGGATTGATTTAGCTTCATCAACCTTAGTGAGAGGTTTGTAAATCATCTTAGTTCTAACATTACTTGAATGTGAAGATGCATGAAGCTTAAAACATCTATCAATCCTATGTCCACTCACTTTACAATGAGTTCAAACATCCTTCTTAGGTGAGGGTCCCCTTTTGACAATTCCCATCTTATCATGAGAATGGTCTTTCAAACATGCAATATGCTTCAACAAATCATTTTGTTTCCAAAAAGTCTTAACACTATGGTTATTCATCCCACAAAAAGTGCATGGAAATGATTGCATTATCTTCTGTACATTATATCCAAATATCTTAAAAGTATCAATTGGATCAGAAGAATTAGTGTAAGAATTATGAGGTGGAATCTCAATACCTCTTTTACCTTTACACTTTTGAATTAGTGGCCTAGAACCTTCGCTATTGGAAGCTCATCTTTCTTTAGCCATGGAAGAAACTTCTCCATCATCCACCTGCACACTAGTATAACCCAAACCTGCATGAAGAGGTCTATGCTCAACCTGAATTGGGTTAGTTATAACTTGGCTATCTATACCAAGTCCTCTTCCATTATAACCAATTTTAAACAACAATTTAGATCATATACCCTTAGTGTGTTGTTCAAAACTACCAAAAGAATCATTACTTGAATCTAAATCAAAATGGAAAGAAGTAGAAAATTCCTGTGGTGAAAAACTTACACTGCACTCAGTCATAGTCTATGCATCTAAATTTGAAGGCTTTACCTTTTCACACTCACCACATTTCAATCTAATAAAGAGCTCATCCTTAGATTTAAACTCTGATTTTAACTTTGCAATTTACTCTTCAAGGGAATAGAGCTTGCATCTCAGGAATGCATTCTCATCCTGAATCTTTCTATTGATGCTTTCAAGCTCTTCCATCTTAGCTTTGTGTGACAATTTGCCCATTTTTTTCCTGTAGACATACTAATTCCACAAATTCACATTGCAATCTAATCAAGTGATATTGAAAACCAATAACTAAAAGCAACTGTCAAAACTCAATCAAAAGCTAACCCAAATTTTTAACTGCTCTGATACCAACTTGATCTGTAAACTCCACTGATAAATTCTAAGTGAAAATTTAAAAGTACAAATTCTAAATTTCTCAACTTATAAGATGTTGTAATGATTAAATCTGATTAAAATTTGATCTAAATCAAGTTTCAAAACTAAAATAAAGGTGAATTAATAGATCACATCAAATATCCATTGAAACTGTCAGATTTTTCAATATTCTCAATTTTATCCAATTTTTTGTAAATGATCAATTCATTAAATTTTGATTTCTTATTAAAAATCTGAATTTATAATCTAAATAATCATTCAAACTAAAATGGAAAAATGAATCTAAAGATCAAAACACAAAAATTGTTTACGGGGTTCAGAATTCTTACATCCTCGAGTTCTTATCGAACTGATCCATTAATTGTTGCTAAATTTGCAAGCCAAAATAATAATTAAAAACAACAAAATATCATATCTCTCTAAAATAATAGTGATCAGACCTTCGAAAGACCTTGGCTGACTCAACACATCCTTCACCTTCCTAAATCACATGTAGAGGCTTCTCCAAATCAAAATCAGCAACTTCTAAAGCTCAAAATGTCATCACTAATTCTCCAAAATTGGAAAATGAATATACTACACATATCATATCATATTTATAAACAAATTTTTAGTTTACTCTGAGCTCTGATTCGGTCTCTAAGGGCTCCAAAATGACTAAATATTATAAGCGGGTCTATAATTTCCCATACACAGTTGGCTTCCTATGTCTATTCAAGTAGAAATTAGTCCCTTTTTTAACACTTTGACCTCTATGGCTTCAGTGGTCAAGGAATTAACCTTTTAGGTGGTATTTGAAAGGTTCAAAACCACCTCCCACCTTTCTAGGTGCTTGGGAAGAGTGAAAAGGTCTGCCTTCCTTCTTTCTGGGTGCTTAGCATGAGATTTGAAAGTTTTTCCCTCCTTTTTTGGCACCTTTGACTTGTATTTGTCCCACATTCATTGGGTATGATATTTTAAATGCTTAAAATATCCAAGTTTGTTCCTTTTTAAATGTCTAAGGCTTAGGTGCCAACTTAGGCTACGCTTTGACTTGGTTAATGCATGTTTGGTGGAGTGACATGGTAGGTCACGTGGTAGTTTGGCCTTTGGCGCCTTTAAACATTTGAAAATTTAAAATAACATGTGAATAAAAAACACCAAACTAAATTATTTTTGCACCTAATTATTTTTCCATGTGTCAAATGGCTATTGGTCCACTTGGCATATTTCCACAATGCCACGTCACTTTTGGCACCCCTATCACAAGATTTCTTCAACTGGGTATATCTTGAGCATCCAGACTCCATTTTTTTAACTACAAAAAGTGCCAAAAATATCTCGATGAGATCTACACTTTGAAATTGGTTTCATCATGATTTGGAATCTTTTTCTAGAATGAACTCTAGATCAGATGTGGATAAAATGTCTAAAAGAATTAGATATCTAGGAAAATTATCTTAGACAATTTTCTTGAAACAAATTCACTTAGCTCCTTTTTCCATGAACAAAAATTTTTAAATAATTTACTCTTCAATATTTTTTCTTGACCACTTTCCATGAAAGAATTAGTTTGTGGATTTTTTGTTTTAGAAAAAAAGTCTAAAATAATTTATAATTATCATTTTGCATTTAGTTCTACAAAATAATTCTACCTTTGGGGAAAATGTCCCAAACAATTTTCACAAAATAATTCTAATACTTATCCAAAATAAACCTTGAAATATTTCTCCAAGAGAATTATGCCTTGTATTTTTGTAAGAACTTTTTTTGTGGACATTTGCTCTGGAGGAAATATGCCTTTAACATTTTGCCTAAACACTTTCTCCAAACAATTAGTCTTCATAATTTTTGCAAAGACATTTCCTTCAGTATTTCTATAAAGACATGAAACCTAAATGCTTGAGAACAATTCTAGCACTTAGCCAAAATTCAAAATATTTAAGTGTAAAGTAGGATTTTTTAGACTCTCTCTTGCAACTGTTTAGACACCATGAAAGCTTACCACTTGCATATATGACTCTAAAATGACCCTTAACACACCAAATGACACAAGGACTAAGATAGACTATGATAAAAGACAAAATGGCATATAAAATGACATCAAATGAGCTACACATACCCTATGACATTATAAAAATCCCCTATACAAGATTCTAACTATAGGGGGTTGATCCATTTTGTCCTATGGTAAAATTGGTCAACATATTTGGTGATTTTCCAAGGGTGTCTTATTTTCTATACCATGAATAGTTGCCTAATCCTATCCATTTTGCTATGGTGTACAAAATTATATAGGTTTTAATAACTTCCCTCTAAAAACACACAATAACAAGAAACAATAAGGTTAAAACATAAAGCAAAAATAAACATGTGCTTTAAAAGCACTTATTGGAACACAACACAACAAGAAAGGAAACATACACATAATCTAATATTTACAATACTAACTTTCATTTATTAATAATAGGGTTTCAAATGTATTCCATTCATAGGGATAAGCAACTCTTCTCCATTCATCCTTGCTAACTGAAAATAGTTGATTTGTTTGTACTTGATGATGACAAATGGTCCATTGCATAGGGTATTAAATTTGGTCTGTATCCTTAGTTTTTCTCTATCTTCATCCCATTTCAATAATATGTAACCTTTTTAAAATGATCTTAGAGTTTCCTTCTTGTCAAAATACCTCTTCATTAGTACTTGGTGAAGCTCCATAGCTTGATGAGCTTTATCTCTAGTCTCTTGAAATTCTATTAATTCTATCAATCTCACTTTCACTGGGATGTTCTCAATCAACTCTAGTTGATGTGCTAACTCTAAGGAAGGTATCTCTTGAGAGATAGACAACGTAGCTTCCCTTCCATAGACAATCACAAAAGGATGATTCCCTATTGATCTCTTGAGAGTTATCCTATTAGCCCATAAGGTTGTCTTCAATTTGGTGTTCTAAGATCTTTGGTTATACTCTAAGGTTATCTTGATGATTCTTATTAGATTATTATTAGTAGACTCAATTGACCCATTACCTTTAGGGTAATAGCTACATTAAGTGCTCAAGAATATTCCATTACTATTTTCTTAATCAGCTATCTTAGTACCCATTAAAACAGGAGCATTATCTAAAATAATAGTAAGAGTGTTCAACCTTGTTATTATTCTCTCATAAAACTCTAAGATAGCATTCTCATTATCTTCCTTCAATTCAATTTCCTCAACCCATCATGTAAAATATTTAGTTTCTATGAGTATCCATTTATTACCAACACTTGATGGGGGATTTATCATGTCAATGAAATCAATACCCCATTGTATGAAAGGTTGATCAACTTGGATAGGCTTAAAAGGAATATTTGAAAGCTTATATTTTCTTAAAAAGAAATCACATTGTACACACATTCTCACCTAAGCATGGTAGTATTTAAAAAGGCTAGGCAAATAATCGCCTACACTCATGATCTTGATAGCTATGGTTTTTGGAGAGAAATGACCTCTTACTGTCCCATGATAAAACTTCTCAAGTAATTCCCCAAACTGATCATTATCAATGCATCTCAATAGCATACTATTGATGTCCCTCTTAAAAATCACACCATCCACAACATAAAAGGAAATATATTAAAATCTAAAGTAATTTGTTTGTGATCTACTCATATTATTAGGATACTCACCATTTTGAAGAAAGTTGATCATATCTTGTGTCCAACTTTGTGGAGGTAATGAACCAACTGGTTGGAAATAATCATGATTGACTAGAGCCTCTTCCTTTGACTCATGAATATCTAAATCTATATGTTCATAAAGGGCCTTACCCCTTATCAATTTTTTCACCTTGATATCAACATAATATTCCATTATTTTAGTGATCCACCCTACCCTCTTTTTATTAAGATATTTTCTCAAAAGAAACTCTTTGGTGCTAGGATGAGAAACTATAACATGAATCTTATTATTTGAAACCATGTTTCTAAAAAAATTTAGTCCCCTTAAAATATCAAGGACTTATTTATCTACAAAGGTTTACTTGAATTCATGATCTTCTAAACCTTGACTAAAGAATGCAATTGGCTACTCTACACCCTCATCCTTATTTTGCATTAGCATGGCTGAGATAGTATCAAGGTTAGGAAATGAATAAAACATGAAGTATTTAATAAAATTAGGATTCATAAGAGTAGGATCTTCTACAATTTATTTCTTTATGGCTTAGAAACTACTCTTAACTTTTTTTTGTCTATAAAAATACTTGGTTCTTCCTAAGCATAGATTTGATAGGTTTCACCAAAGATGCAAAACTAGGTATGAACCTCCATACAAAATTTATCTTGCCTAAGAAAATTTTAAAACCTTTCTTATGCAAGGGAAAATATAAACCTATAATATCCTCTATTATTTTATGATTAATAGTTAAACCATCCTTGAAAAAGATATGTCCTAAGAGCTTACCTTCATAAACAATAAAGATTCTCTTCTTTGGATTAAGAGATACTCCATACTACCTACATAGTTAAAACACTTGTCTCAATTATTACATGTGTTAATTATCATATTTGAAAAACACTATTTTATCATCAAGATAAACTAATATCATATCATTGATCAAACCTTTAAAGGCCATGTCCATTGCTCTTTAAAATGTGGCACCGGCATTGGACAAACTAAAGGGCATCTTCATATAAGCAAAATTTCCCCATTTAATAGTGAAGACTATCTTGAACTGATAATCCTCACTGAATAAAATCTGATTATAGCTTGAACATCCATCTAGAATATAAAAATGTTGAGAACCTAAAACCATTTTCAAAATATGCTCCATTAAGGGTATATGATAGTGATCTTCAAGTGACACTCTATTAAGATATTTAAAGTATACATAAAGTCCTATCTCCCCATTATTATTTATAATAGGTAAAAGGTTAGCTACCCATGTTTAATTATTTATGTGAAAGATTATCTCACATTCAAGGAGTTTGGTAAGTTCTAACCTCATGAGGTACTCAGCCTTGGGGTTGATTGGTCTTTGCTTCTATCTAACATGTTTAAATCCAAGTTCCAAATCAATGGTATGGTGTGCTAGGATAGGATAAAATAATTTGAAGTCCTTATATTCCCAATTAAATATATCATGAAACTCTCTACACAACTCAATTAATGCTTGTTTCTCTAATATAGAACATACATTGCCTAGTTTGAGGAGTTTGTCCTTAAAGATCAAGAATCTTTCATAATTCTCCTCTTTTGTGGACATACTAACTTTATCCTTATTTTAATCATTATCACTAAATATAATTTATAAGGAAACCAAAACCTTAGGTATCTTATTTTTTTTTAGTTGTACAATTTGATCACCCAATTATTCTTGGAGCTTCTTTTGATTCCTTGAAGAAAACTCAGCCTCATTTTAAAAAAGGAATGCAATGTGTTTGTCATTGTTAAACAATTACCAAGAAACTTAATTAATAGGTACATAAGTTATGATAATTAACTTAATTTATACTATTTTCCCTCCTCTTTTGTGGTAGTTTGAGTATCAAATTGAGCTCCTATGGAATCTAGTCTATCGACATGACTATTCTACTCCCTTAGGATGGATTGTATATTAAATGCATTTAAGTCTTCAAGTAAATCCCACACCTTATACCTACATGAATTAAGAAAAGGTTTCTTGGTATCAACCATATTCCTCACCTAATTCATAACAAATTTTCTATCTCTATATACTTGCAAGTTCTTGATTCCTTTTCTCCTTATCTATTGAAAGCCATGAATTAGACCTTCATACTCAGCCACATTACAAGTACAATTAAAATGAAATATATCTAAAGCATAATACTATTGTTTATATGGGGAGACCAACATAAAAATATACCCTATACCAACTTTACTTCTTCAACCATCAAAAAACATCTTCCATAGCTCATCATTTTCACCCTTTTCCTTGACAAGTACAGGTGTTGATATTCTTTTATGTATAGAATACACTCCTAAATAAGTTTCTTCAAAAAAAATATATGTATCCTTATCATAGGTATTAGTTCCATATTCATAAATAAATAAATATGAAATACCTTCAATATTGGAATAATTTACATCATCTATAATAGATTCCTTTTCTTCACATGCCACACAATTTAGGTTGAAATTTATCTCAATGTAAGGTTGAATATGCAACCTTGTAATGGGTTATGTATTAATTGTCAACTTGGCCTTGTACCTTTTTTTTAGGCCAATAAATAATATTTATCTAAGAGGTAGCCACCTATGTTTGTTGTGAAGTCCCTTAATAGGTAGATTTCAAAGTGGGTTGGGAGATCAACCACAACCATATCTTGTAAGATACGAAAACTAAGACAATCATGAAATAAAACCTTCAAGACTTTTATAAATCTTAATTTATTGGTAGGTGTAACATCTAATTAAATGACCTAATTACTATATGGCTCATATTTAGGCCCAACTTGTTGGCTACAGATTTGGCCATGATAGAAGTAGAAGCTCCACTATTGGCTATGCAATTGTGTACCAACTTGTCACCTATAATGAGGGTCAGGTAAAATGGTGGAAATTTATTATCCATAGTAGATGGTTAAATAGTGTTACTAGGATAATTTTCAATAGTATCATGTTCATGACTTTGATTTGAGGGTGAGACACTATCAGGGATAACAGATAACTACATTTGTAGGAGTTCTTTTTGACTAGGCATATGAAGAACATCCCAAAGAGAAATGGATATTTTAGTGTTCTTCAAAGAAAATAAAATGTTTAAATAATAAATACCTACTTTCTCTTGAGATATTATAGGTATATAATTACCTGTAATTTGAGAAATAGGAGTAGACCTTACCATATTTTGACTTGATGGAGATGTAGAAGTTTTTGGAATTATCACACTTAAAACTATGTCTTGATGCCTTACAAGAGGATTAAATAAGCATGTGGGTTGGATAATTCCACCTCCTAGATCCTTCCTCTTTGCCCTTGTATCATATATGATATAGATTCCTTGGTTTATCATAGAAGTATCTTAAACTATAAAATTGGTGAAGATCTCTCCCTCAAGTTTCCAATCCTCATTAATTTGGATCATCACCTCATCCTCATTTGATAGGAGGGGATTAACTACTCCTTGAGCCACCATACCTTTTCCTTAATTCTCATTGAAATAAATGAATTGGTATCACTACCAATATCATCATTCCACCAAATTTTTATAAACTAGAACCATCTCCCTTGCATTGATGGTAGAGTTAGGACTATATACATTGGCAAGCCTATTAGGATTAGGCTACCATTGGCCCCTTAATCTTCCATATTATTGACCATAATTTAATTTATAGGGATAAGGATTATGAGAAGCACCTTATTACATATTATTTCCTATTCTGATCCTCTAAGGTTAGTAACTTTGCTTTCTAATAAACATTATTTTTTACCTGCCTAGGAGCAACCTTAGTTTTGGTATTGACATTAAGAAATTGAGCCACTACTAGAGTGATAGCAGAAGTATGAAACAAAGGAGTAATAAACACCTTAGGAGGTAATATTACATCTTAGATGAGACTATTATTATCTTTGATAACAAGATCATATGCTTTAGGAAGAGTAGAATCTCCCATAGATTAAAGTATGACAATAATTTCACTCCCAATGGATTTCAATTAAGGAACAAAAGGATAGAAGGTAGTCTCATGGGAGGAGGAAATCTATGCCAAGTATTCTAAATCATTTCATTTAATTCATGCATTGTTTCTTTGGTTCCTATTTTTATCACATTGAGATGATGTATGAGAGAGGCATTGTCACTTTCATTTCCAAATTTGGAAGTCAACACTCCAAACTCATCCCATGTTATGAAAAATCCACCTTCTAGAGTAATATAATAATTAAGAGCCTTCCATTTAAGGGACATGGAAATTATTATAATGGAAATGTTCTCTCAAAAAATATTGTGGAAACTACAAAACTTAAAAACACCTCTAATGTGCTCACTAAGTGCGACATGACTCTCACCATTGAATATAGACACATCTTTCATGGTATTAGGATAAATAGCATCATATGCATGAATTTGAATTAAATTATGAGTATTAAAGGTAGGGAAAGAATGAGGCCTCATCATGTCTTCTTCTAGATCTTCAATTTATTCAGCCTCTTCAACCTCTTCCTCTCTAGAAAAATCTACTCATTCTTCAAAGGGAAAATTAGGCTATGGATATTGAACCTCAAGATGAATTTTAGGATAAATGAGTGAGTTAATGAGATTGAATGTTCTAACATAGGATGACCTAGTGATAACCTTGAATTATGAGGGCATGCTTATAATAGAACAATGGCTTTGAATAAAATTTTGCATGGAGGAGACACCAAATGCTAAGTATCACACCAATTTACAGTTGATGTTTTCATGAACAGTATTCACCTTGACAAGTTATCTTGCAGATGATGCATCCAACTAGGTGTGATAGAACTACTATCACCACATCTTGAACCTTAGAATAACTTTTCAATATTCTCCCAGATTTGGACAACATGGGAACATTTCCAAGTATATAGGTGTACCTATATTGTAAATGAGCCTCTAGATTTAAGGGTTAGCTCCTTGAATGTATCTTGAAATGATATTATCTATACCAAATTATTACTTATGGGTAAAAGAGTTATATAATACATTAATTAAACCTACTCCAAAGGAGGTGATGCATTAAATGCTTAGAGATCCACTCTCAAGATTGACTCATTTACACACTAATAGACTATGAATAGAACTAATGTGAAGTCTATAATGATTTATACGAAATAATGTTTCAACTATAGGTCAAATTTATGGACTTAGGTTGGAGGGAAATGAGGTTAAGGCTTGATTAAAATCACTTATAGTCAATAATCCACTCTATACCTAAGACATCAATATTAAGACATGTTAGATGACCCGCAAGAAAAGTTTATCAACACTTAGGTTGAACTTGGACCCATAAAGGGAAGACAAAAACCACTTTTGCATATCAAAAAAACAAAAAATAATAATAATAAATTGTAAACAACTAAAAAAAGGCTCTATTCATTACTGTAAGAGGTGCAAAATATAATTTTTGGTGGATTTTATTCATATCAACCTAAGGGATGCTTAACAATAGCTCAAAGCCTATATTTATAGAAGAAAAGACCTTTAGAGAGGGATATCTTAGCACCAAAAGAGGAATAAATGGGATAAACTCCATTTGAACCATAGTTACAACTACCTCTACAAATTATTCTCATTTAGACCTTTTGATTGATACAAATCACTTCAAGTGATTGTAAAGTTACATTATTCCCTCATTAATTCTCCCTGATAGTTGCAATGAAGTGATCAAGTTGTTTCAAGCTGGGTTCTAAAATTAATCTAGTTAAAACAATCATATCCATATATTATAAATTTGTCTTAGTGTTAACTTATCCTAACTGATTCATCGTGGTGTGCAAAAGTGGAGAGAAAGGTCCCTTTCATTGATGTAGGGGCATCCTATACACACCCTAAAGTTGTTCATATTTTTTCCTAAGTTAGTTTAGTAGGTGTATTATAAGTGTTATATGTCTTAAGTAGTCCATAAGTGATGTCTTAATGGTCTAAAGGTTCTTAGAATTTGAATATTGGCATTTCCCACCAAAAAAACTATTTGAAAATTTAATGTTGTTGACCCTTGTATAAGGAATTTTGAGCAATTCTATGAAGGTGGCAAGATGTGTAAAATGTGTCTAAGTGTTTAAGAATTTTATGAGGCTCAAAAATATGTTCTTTAATATATTATTATGGTTTTAGGTACCTTATATGGTGTGAAAATAAAAAAATTATAAGGTGACAAGTAACCTCTATGTGGAAAGTTGGCCAAGATTTAATTATGTGCATTTTTCTAGGAAGTTTGGAGTCATTTTTTTTGTTAGATATATTTTCCATTCAAATAGAGGAATTGAGAATTTAATGTATTGAACAATTTGGTTTTGAAAGGGAAGTAATGATGTTGTAACAAATATTATTTTAATTGAGTGAATATACAAACCCTAGTAAGGTCATGGTTTTGTTTCCAAATGCATATGTTATGGTTGAAATAATGAGAATAATATATATTTTTTAAATGGGAATGAAAGTTATTGTGTGTTTGGAGGAATCAAGACTTGATGTGATCAATAAAGAAGTGAACATGTGTTATAGGTCTAACACACAACATATTTGTTGCAAGTTAATTAGTTTGCAATCTGTATTTGGTCAAAAAGAGGAATAAAAGACATTTGATGATTTTTTCATGTGGTTTTGAAGCATTTATTTATTTTATTTTCATTCATATAGTGCAATAGATAATGAGAAATAAGTTGATGTTTATTCAGAAAACCCCTTATTGCTTGGATAGTTCACTATAACTGAGTCTAAGTGCTCATTTTTATGCATGAAGGGACATCAACTCAATTTAAAATTGTGTTTTCAATGATTATTTAGGTGGTTTTTACTATTTAAGGATTAAACTTCAAGCATGGACAAGAATATTATAGGTGATTTTGAATCTAGACATGGAAACCTTATTTCCTATAGCAGAGTCTTTATAAAGTGACTTTGTATTAGATTCTTGGAGAGTATTGATCAAAGAATCATGTTACCATGCATTAAAAAAATTTAATAATGTTTGAGTCTATTGAAAAAAAATTATTACTATTGTTATTTAATAATGTGATAATATTGGACAAGTCTTAATACAGACTTGTAGGGTGACATTTTTGCCATAGTCAAGTAAGTTTGGAGTTGAAAATGATAGATAGTGGAGTGAACAATACTTTTTGGGTGTTGATAAAGTTGTGTAGGATATAAAAAATGATAATAAACCTATTTGGATTCTTTAAAACCCAATAAAATTTCCTCAATGGAATTTAGTGTGTTCTTGGCTGAGATTGAGACAAGGAAAATCCTAATTTAGGGTTTCATGCATATATTTTGATTCCATCAACCAATTTAGTGTAAATTGGTGAAAAGTTGGGAGATAAAGTGTTCTTACACATTTTTTGGTTTTTAGTGTCAAGGAGTACTTTCTTGTAATATTAGAGAGACCTAAGTTGAAATAGGTGTCTAAAAAGATTTAGGAGACCTAATTAAAGTTAATAGTGAGCAATTTGACATTACAAAAGGGTCTTAAACGATGAATAAAGGATTGAAATTTCACTAAGTGGTGGTAAGGGACAAAAGGTACCAAAAAAGGTATTTGGTTTTCCAATAATTCTTTATATAGATTCATACAAAGATAATAAGCCAAAAATTAGGGATAGGACTGAGATTAAAGAAGAGAGAGTTGTGTAAAGAGAGGAGTTGAGAGTTGTAACATGTTTGTGATTTGATAAGTGAATAGGGATGATTGAAGATACTTTGTAAATCAAGACTAAATAATATTAAGGTAAAAGATTACCAAATTAATCTATAAATCATTTCATGAGGAATAAAGCTAAGAAAACATTGACAATGGAATGTTGTTTGAAAACAAGGTTAAGTGAGTGAACTTTGTGTATGCTCTACATAATTTTTTGTATCAAAGATATAAAAATATTATTATGGAATTTTAAAGGATTAAAAATGTGTTTTGAAGTGCATTATAGGATATGTAATGAAATATAATGCTCCATGGAAAGAGCTAGAAAGGATGAAGACTATTTGGTCAAGAAAATGACATAGTTGATTGATCCATTAATTATGAGGATGGAGGCTATTGATGATGTTCTTAGGGAGAAATAAAAAAGAGAAAAAAGAGAAAAAGGGAATGTTATACAACAAGGTTAGTTAGTAACTTTGTAAGAAAGGATGAATGAGATAAGGAATAGAGAGGTGGTTCAAGACAGACCACAAGTGCATGCAACAGGTCAAAATGGCATGGGTTAGCACCATGAAAGGTAAATCATAGCATTTGAAGATGGAATAATGAGAAGAGATGAAGGTCCCATGTGGACTATACCAAGACAATTTTTTTGGGGTGATGTTAGAATTCCCAAAGAAAAGGACATAGGGTAGAAAAGTGTCCAAGGAATATAAGTAAAAGTAAGCAATAGAAGAGAGAAGAGAATGAGGAGAGAAGGCATGATATGAATGAGTCATTACTCATGAGGAGAGTCTTATTAAAAAAAATCAAGCCAAGGAACCAACCCAAAGGAGAAGCCTATTCAGGAGTAGGTGTAATGTAGGAGGTAAGTATTGTAATTTAGTCATTAATGGAGGTAGTAATGACAATATAGTGTCATTAGAGATGGTTTAAAAGTTAGGCTTGATAAGGATGCCACATCCATAACCATACAAGGTTTCATGGGTGCAAAATGGTCATCACATTTTGGTAAGTGAACAAAGATGGGTTGAGTTCTAGATAGGAAGGTTTAAAGATCAAGTGTTATGTGATATTTTTCCTATAGATGTGTGTTATTTATTGTTAGGGAGACCATGGCATTTTAATAGGCATTCCATACATGATGTTCAAGAAAACACATACACCATTAAGAAGCATGGTGACATATATATACTACTACCATTTAAGGGTGAAGAATAAAGGAGAGATGAAATGATAATGATGATCCAGTGTTGGAGTAAAGAAATGGAGAGTTTGGGTTTGATCAAAGCACCCAAGAAAGAAGAAAAGGTAAGGAGTCTTGAGTTGGTAGATATGCAAAGTTATGAGTCCAAAAATATTGAAATGAGATGTGTTGAATAAGGTTTTAAGGTGGAAGCAAGTAGTTTTCAAGAGAAGGAAGAAAGCATAACACCAATTAGAGTGATTAAGAGAGAAGAAAGACAATGCAAGCATGGAAGCCAAGCATATAAGAGAGAAGAAAGTAGTATAATGATGAATATTTAAATTGATATGAAAATGAGATGGTTTTGATATGACACCAAACAAATTAAAAGGGAGATGGAGATTGAATTTTCTAATGATGATGCCAAAGATAGAGCCATGGATGCCCCAAATTATATTAATAATGAGATATCTTGTGATAAAAGTGTAGGTAAGGAGTAGGTATCCAAAGGAGAAATAGGATATAAAATAAAATGTTTGGAAGAGAGTTTTTTTAAAACAAAAGAGATAATGTTAAAGAATTGAGATATATGCATTAGGCCTATGAGAGAAAGCAAGAAGATGGGATAGTGAGAATGAGTATGTGGCCCTTGTACAAGCAAGGGAAAGAGGGAAGTAAAAATGTTGATGTATATTAGTGTAGTCATACTAAAATATAATTTGTATAACTTTATCATGACTTGTGACACCCAAATATAGGTCTCTCATACTCACCTACATAGCCCAGTTAGGCATGTTTTCATTTTTTCCCAGTTATCTAAAGCCTTCTACATTCAGCCCCTATTGTCTTGGACTCCTATCCCAAGCACATATCTATCCCCCATGGTCCCTTTTCTATTGGAAAATAGTGTCATAGGTTATATTATAGCTTTGGGAGAAAGGGTGTCCACATTTAGTGCTATTTTCCAAGTCCACAATAGCCTCAAATGGTCAAATTTTCTTGAATCCTTATCTTTTCCCTTGTCAACCTAATGCAAGTTCATCTAACCTAGGATCACTATTTTTCTTATAAAATCACATTAAAAGGTAATTTATAAGGGTTGGAAATCATTCAAAAGGAATAATCTATAAATATACTCAAGCACACTCAAGCAAATCTTCCCATTTTTTGCATACATCTAACTACTATTATTACCAACCTATCCAAGATCATGTACTAGTCACAAGTCATCTCAATATTTACCAAATTTGCATACACTTAAATTGTATAAAAATAATTACATAATAAAAATTCAAATTGGGATAAATACATTTGACTTGATCCCTCTTAAGAGTAATGGTGTGTAGGCAACGTGCCCACATATAGGGTATGATTGTACATTCAATTTATATTACCCACTAACCCATTTTTCCATTTTTATTTGAGGAGATCACCTATAAAGAATGAATATGAACTAATATCCTTGAATACAAAATCATTTTCACATAGAGATTCATGAACAATTGAGACTCAATATTTTAGGCACAAGGTCTCTTGGAGTAAATGAACAGAACTCAAAAAGCTCAAAAATCTCAAAAAATAAGGACTACAGTGCCAAAAAATGGACTACAATGATAGAACTCTAGGTGTCCCATATCCAATGATCCTATCTAGGTAGAAATAAAACTTTTGGATCATGTTTTTGATAGTTTACCTAGCCAGATCAATAATTTATAGCCTCTGTCTCCTTTATCGCAGTCTCAAACCAACTAAGATTTACGCTCCATCCACTTTTTTGCTATTTTTATAAATAAATTAAGCACTTATAAATTCAATAAATTATTATTTTAATTAAGGTACATTTATTTATTTATTTTCCCCTTAATCTAGACCCCTTTACTATTTGAGAAATTAAACCTATAGTTTCCCAAATTTAGTAAAACATTTAGAGATCCCAACTTACTTTAAATTTTCACACAAAAACCCTAGGGCTAATTAATTTTTATTTTTTGAAATATTTTATTGATTTTAAAAATAAAAAACTAAAAATTAATTTAAATATTTTCAATAATTCACTTAAACCCTAGTTTGCACATACTAGGTCCTATTTACATATAAACACTTTCAAACCACTAGAAAAAATATATTGCTAATTTTAGAAATATTTCCAAATTTGTTCTAAATTTTTCAAGTTAAATTACACAAATTTATAACAAATATTTCAAATTATTACATTAATTTTTAAAAAATTCGTTTCAAAGCCCTGGTTACATCAATTAAATCCCAGTAATTTTAAAGTAATATTCCACTTATTTTCTACAAATTTTTATTGAATATTAAAATTAGAAAATCACTTCAAATTTCAAAAATTCATAGTAAATTCCAAAAAAATTACTTGTCTCAAAACCCTAATTGCATCTACTAGGTCCCATTCAAGTAAGTAATTTCTCATAATTTTCAAAATTTTATCTTGAATAATTAGCTCAAAAAATCAATTTCAAATTCAAAATTTCATAGTATTTTGTAAATAATATTTTTCTAAAACCCCTACTTTCATATACTAGTTCCTATTTTGCTTTTTATGGTATTACCTTATATGTTTGGTAGCTTCATATCTTTTTTGACACAAATTCTAAACTACTATTTTAGAATTTTACATTTCTTATATCCAATACTTTCTAGTTTTAGCACATTACCTATTACAACTAATTACAAAAGATTCAAACACATTTCAAATTGTTTTCTTACTTTAGCAATGGCCCAATATATTAGCTTTGATGAAACTAATAAAACAGAGATTCAAGAACTCTTAACCAAACACCTAAATATGAAAGATGACATGAGTAGAATCCTACATGAGGAAAAACTAAAGGTAATCAATGGTCAATCTTCTCAAACTACAGAGCCACCAGTTGAACATGGCACTATGGGGGAAATTATGTCACAACAGCCCCATATAACATCCCAACCTTCTTATATGTCACCAATTGTAGCTAGTACATCTCTATCTCTTGATATGGTAGCCTTGTGTAAGAAATTCAATATCTTCAATCCAAGGTGTAAAATTTTGAGCAAGGTACTGCTAGATCTACATAGGCATTAGACTCCTTCACTCTATTGCATACACCTTTGACATGACATATAGATACTGCACCCTTTTCACCTAGATTTTTACAACCTAAGCTCACTCTTTATGATGGAAAGGGTACCAGAAAAGGTATTTTATTTTTCATTAATTCTCCATATAGTTTTGTACAAAGATAATAAGCCAAAAAATAAGGCTAGAAGGAATAAGATTAAAGAGGACAAAGTTGTATAAAGAGAGGAGTTGAGAGTTTCAATGTGTTTATTATTTGATGAGTGAACATGGAAGACTATAGAGACTTTATAAATCAAGACAAAATCATATGAAGGTAAAAGATTACTAGATGAATCTGTAAATCATTACATGAGGAATAAAGCCAAGAAAACACTTATAAAGGAATGTTATATGAAAACAAGGTTAAGTAAGTGAGATTGATCTATGATCTACATCAATCATGTATTTGGTCCCTAAAATGAATCCATTGAAGGCTATGTGTCTATTTTTTGGCATCCTTTGATATGTTAGCTCTGGTTCAAACTAGACCATGCTTGAACTCAGCTCCATGCCTTTTATTTACTTTGCCCTATCAAAAATTACTTTCTAAAACTTCATCTAAGTCACCTAGGCTCACATTAATTTGATTGGCCATCAAAAATTGAATCTATTCATTTACCTTTTGAATCATCTCACTCTGTTTATCTTAACTTGCATGATAAGATGTGGTTCATCAATCTTTTGCCATCTTGAATGTGCTCATGTCACTTGTCAACGACGCATTTGTTCTTAATATCCACTAAATATTTAACTTGATCACATGTAATTCATCTTAAATCAATTATTTAATGACTCCATTGATCTACCTAGGCCCATTAACCTGTTAGTCACAATGGTCTATCAGATATTGTATATAATTGAATGTTGATCATTGATCTTACTTTTTGAATCGAAATGGATATTCCATGTGGCTTAAATTTTACATTTGAATGCCTATATTTGACATATAAATGAATGTATTTGATGTCTACATGACCATCATTGATATATTTTAAAACCAATGATCACTTGCTGATGTTTGAATTTGACACTTGCATGAACATCTTACTTTGTGTGAACAACTTTAAAACTCCATAAATCAAGATAGAAATTTTGCATGGGCATGAAAAATTCTTTACCCAAACACTTTCCCTAAATAATTAGTCTTCAAACATTTTACAAATAAATTTCCTTTAGGATTTTTGCAAAGACATAAAATCTAATACCCGAGAATAATTATAACACTTAGTCAAAAGTTGAAATATTTCCTAAGTGTAAATTAGGATTTTCTAGACTTGTTATTTTAATTCATCAAACACCATGAAAACTTTCTAGTTGCATATATGAATCTAAAATGACCCCTAAGACACCAAATGACACAAGGACTAAGCTATAGTATGACCAAATCTAGAATGGCTTATGAAATGACATCAAATGAGCTACACATACCCTATGAAATTATAGAATGCCCCTATAAAATATTCCAACTATAGGGGGTTGATCCATTTTAGCTTGTGGTAAAAATTGTCAACATGTCCTAATAAGATAAAACGATCATGTTCAATTATGCATCGAAGATCTATGACATGCAAGTAGGTCAATGAGTAAAAAAGGGGTACCAAAGTAGATCTAAGTGATTGCATTAACTCATACCATGGGATGTAATGGTATGTATTTTAGTTAAAAGTTCTATATTCTAAGCTAGTATTGATAACCAATTAACAAAGTCAACCTAGGACATTTTTAACGATGGTCAATGAAGCAATTCTAACTTGAGTAAAGTAAATACAAAGGGACTAAGCTCAAGAATGATCCAATATGAACCAAAATTTATACTTCAATATTAAAGGTCACCATTAAAGATCCATAAATTCATAATAGGTATTTTGGACCTAATATAGGTCAAGAGTCAACAACTTGTTGTTAGAAAAAAAGGACCAGGCATCAAGCAAACTTTACATCTATATATTGACTATAGGAAAACCAATAATAGGATTGTTTATAAATCTATAGTTAAACTCAGGTTCAGGTTTTAAAGTAGAGATAGAATAGGTTTTTTTAGTATAATATTGATCAAGGTGGGTTACTAGTTGTTTAAAAGATATAAATATATCTAGATGGATATATTGACTATCTAGAAACCTATAACTGAGATTGGTTTTTAGTCTATAGTAGACCCATGTTCAAGATTTATAGTAAATATCACACCAAGGTATAAATATTATAGTCAAATCATTAATATTTTATTAAGAATATATATCCACCCAAAGTATATTTGATCATGGTTTTGTCAGGCCCAAGAATATGAGGACCTTATCCTCATAATGAAACTAAGTAGAAGGTGTGACAAAGTTCATGGAGAAATTTGAGTAATTAGATAAGTATTTGGATATTTCAATGTTGTTAAAAAGCTTTGAGGGACTTATATCTTAGCAAGGATCACGACTCATTAGCTAAAAAAATACCCTTGTCTTCTAGTGCATTTCCCAACCAATGAGAAGGACTTGAAGACTATTGGAGCTAATACAGGTTAACTTATTGATGATTGACTAATCCTAATTAAACCAAAAGATTTTGGAGAATGAATTTAAAGGTGAAAAATGATTTACTGATGTATACTCCCTCTTATCTCTCTCCCTTATCCTATATGACCCCATTTTCTTCTCCCAGGATGAGGTTCTTAGATTTTAGAATTTTGATATTTCTATGAGACAAGGATACTTATTGAGAATATTTAAAAATGGTGATAATTTGATAAGGTTAAAACCTATAAAACTATTATAATAAATACCTCTTAAATTAATAATATTAACTCTTTTCCTATATCTTACCTTTGATTAGTGTTTAGTATGCTTGTGCATTATGAATTCATGAAGGAGAATCTTCCTAGTTCATTGTCCTTCTGCTAGCCTGTTTTAAAGTGTCTTCAAGATATTACAGGTCTAGATTAGTGTTTTATCTAAACCTATTCTATGAAATTCTTATGTAATTAATACTATTTTAAGGTTTTGTGAGCTATAGTTGTCTTATTTTGATCTAGTCTGAGTTCAAGCTTATTTGAGTGTCCATCTTTTTGGTATATCGCCTTTTAGATTTTGTAGGATCCTATTTTCCCCATTATAACCCTTTTACATAGATAATAATTATTTTAGGTGATCATCAAGATTAATCCATCCTTATTTATAGATTTAACCCCACCATAGGTGACCCATAGCCTAGGGCTGTCCCAGTATTATAGCTCAATTAGAAAGGGCTTGAATAACCCTCTCCAAGGGTGAAAATTGATGCTATAAAAAAGTAAAATTAGCATGATAATAGGATGGTATCTTTGAGAGCTTAGTTTTACATCCAAAATTAGTATAAACATTCCAAATTTTATCCATATTTCAAAGTGGTAGTAAGACCATTAGTACCAAATAATGAGGCTCATTGGCAGGTCTTTGCTAGTGACGAGTAGATTGATTTTTTCTTACAATAGGAGGTAGAGTTTTCCTTAATGAACCAAAGTAGATTTAAACATCAGTATAAGTAGAAAATTATTAAGTTGAGGTCTAATAAAATTACTAAAGGGCTAGTCACCCTTGAAAGTCTTTTCCATGACGGAGATCATATGAGGAAAGATAAGGTAGTGATGTCAACTAATGAAGAGAAATACAAAAGGGTTCTTATATTTAAATACAAGCTCCTCAAGGTTGGAAAGGTAAGAACTTAGGCTAAAAGGCATATATTCATTTAAATTTTTAAGGAATATCTAGACCTTTTTTTTAGGAATACAGTGATCTGAGAGGCTTTAATCCCAAGATATCCCAACACACTATAGAGGTAGAGTCCAACACCAAACCTATCAAGTAGAATAAAATGTCTATCAACCTAAAAATTTAAGAGCTAATGAGGAAATAATTGACTAAATTTATTGAATCTAATACCATATTTCCCATAAAGTACTCCTCATGGGTAGCTAACTTGGTACCTATGAGGAAGAAGAATGGTGAAATCTAGTTGTGTGTTGATGTTAGAGACTTAAATAGGGTATATCTGAAATATCATTACCCATTACCATCCATGTAGAAACTCCTTCAAATGTTTACTAGTTTAGAATGCTTCTCTATTTTGGATGGGTATTCAGGATACAACTAGGTGCTAGTAAGGGAAGAAGACTAATACAATATAGCATTCACCACAAAGTGGGGCACATATGATTATCATAATATGCCTCTTATCTTGTCAAATTTTGGGTAAATTTTTCAAAGAGCCATGGGCATGGCCTTTCAAGGATTGTTGAATCAGATGGTGCTTGCCTTTTTGGATGACATAACATTTTTTTCCAAGAAGGCTAGTGAGCACTTTGATCACCTAAGATTGATCTTTGAAAGATGTAGAGAATATGGGATCTCATTTAATCCCAATAAATGTGTGTTTTTTGTCCATAATGGAAAAATATTGGGACATAGTATCTCAAAATAGGGATTATGTATTAACCATAATAGAATAAGTGCCATCTTGGCATTATCCTTAAACAAGCATAAGAAGGGAATCCAAAGTTTCCTTGGGAAAATAAACTTTGTGAGAAGGTTTATACCTAATTTTACCAAATTGGTCAAACCCATCACTTCCATGTTGAATAACCAAGTTTTTACTTGGTCCAATGAAGGTAAAGCAACATTTGAGGCTATAAAGAAAGACATTGCCTAAGCACCCACACTCATGAATCCTTATTTCTCAAGGGATTTCATATTATATGCCTTTGCCAATACTGATAATATATTATTTAAGTGATGTAGAAGAATGGTGAAAGACTTGAGTAGCCAGTTACTTTTTAAATCAAGGGATTGAAGGATATGAAGTAGGATATACTTTTATAGAAAACAAAGTCCTTGTTGTGGTAAAAAGCCTTAAAATGTTTATACCAATAATATCAAATAGTAGGATTCATCTTATTTTGTCTCATCTTAGAGTGAAGGACTTCCTTATTAACAAATACTTGAATGAGAAAAGGGTTGGTTAGATTACCAAGGTCATAGAGTATGAAATGGAGATCATGGTCACTAAGCTAGTGAGAGGTAAAGGATTATGAGAGCATATGGTTGATGACTTTTAGGAATATAAATAGGTTGTCTTGATGACACAAGACAACTCACAAATATATGCACCTCTACCTCACACTAGATGGATCTAGGATATGACACATTTATTAATAACAAGTGAGTGCCAACAAGGTATGGACAGAGTAAAGAAAGGGTATTTTAGACTTTAGTCCATACCTTATGCATTGGTTTATGGGGTTATATTTATAAATGACCTCAATGGAGTACTTTTTAGGTGCATTAATGATGACCAAGTGACAAGGCTCTTGGAAAAATTTCATGATGGACCTACATGAGGCCATTTTTTCTAAGGAATATGGTAGAAAAAGTGATGAGAGCTGGTTATTATTATCCCAACCACTTCAAGGATGTTTATGCATGGGTGATAAAATTTCCAAAGTGTGATCTATTTATAGGCAAGAAAATATTTTCAGCCCTTCCTCTTAACCTAATCTAGATGAAACAACCCTTCATGAAGTGAGGTTTGGAATTCATAGGAATGATCAACAACCTTCCATTAGAGGACATAAATAGATACTCACTTATACTAACTACTTGACTAGGTGGGTGGAAGTAATTTCCATAAAATAATATAATAGTGTTGGACTTCTATTATAATATAGTAATGAGATTTGCTTTACCAGTAACAACAATTTTAGATAATGCATTAGCATTTATTGGCATGAGGAGAAGTGATTGGGTACTTTAGATGGGCATAT
This sequence comes from Torreya grandis, assembly GCA_037957365.1. NCBI lineage: Eukaryota > Viridiplantae > Streptophyta > Pinopsida > Cupressales > Taxaceae > Torreya > Torreya grandis. Next base: position 1,082,949 of record JARHVA010001738.1, read on the forward strand.
ACCTTAGTACAACCTCAAATTACTACCCTAATTATAATGTATTGGTATATTTAACAAAAAAAACTTGATAAAGGTCATCAAAAGGACTATGAAAGAGAACAAAAGAGTGTGGCACACCAAATTAAGGATAGCCTTATGAGCTAATAGAGTGACTCCCAATGTTTCCATTGGCAACTCATCATTTGTCATTGTATATGAGAGGGAGGCCGAATTTCCCATCTCTCTTGAATTACCTACCTTAGAGTTATCCCATCAGGTTGATTTGATGGAGATTGAACCTGTAAGAGTGAGGATGGAAGAGCTCATGGAGATTAAAGAATCAAAGGACCTTGTAATGAAGACACTAGAGTCACAACAAGCTCAATTAAAGAAAGCCTTTGAGAAAGGAGCCATAGTAAAGGAATTAAAAGAAGGGGATCTAGTTCTCAAGTGGTGTTAAAATAAGGCCATGACAAATAACTATACAAATTTTGATAGCTTATAGAGTGGACCTTACTTGATCCATGAATGCAAACAACATAATGCTTTTTATCTTACCCAACTGGATGGAGAGGTATTACCCATCCTAGTCAATTAGATTCATTTTAATCCTTGATATTAGAAGAGTTTATATCCATTATATATTTTGTACTTATTAGAATAGTTTTTCATGTTTTCCTCTAAGTGCCTTGTGCATATCTTTACAATTGTGTGTTCCTTTCCCTAAATGCCTTGTGCATAGTTGTGTTTCTTATTATCCTTGTTGATTCACTCAAAGTTTTTTGGAAAGGGACAGCCCTGTATCATTTGATATAAACTAAGAAAAAAATAATTATGACCCTATAGGCATGATATATTAGATAAAGCAACTAATTTATTGTATAACAAGCATGCAATTCTAGGATGTCACCAGAAATATTGGATAAAATTGACCTACAAACAAAACTTTTTCTTGGGTGTAGTGTGAGAATCTAAGCAAATTTCTTATTGAATGAGTGATCCAATGATGGGAGGAGATAAAAAAAAGTGGATATAATGATCTTATTGAAAACCAATAAGGTAAATTGTATTCCACCTAATGTATATCACTAGAAAGATTCGATAATGACCTACAGTTAGGAAGGATAACAAGGTTTAAAGGTGATTTCAAGGGGGTTAAATAGATTTTTATTTCATGGTCAACCAAGCAATATACCTTCAAATGATAAAAGATGAACTGTAATATTATTTTTTTCATGTATGCATAATCATCCAACATGAATGATCATCAAGAGGACTATGGAGAATATCATCATGTCAAAAAGAAGCATTTTCTTAACTTTGATTACTTCATCTTTAAAAGACCTTGTTTGAAGAAGATTCAAGTTTAATTTGAATATAGGGTTTCCAAGTGTTGAAATCCTACTTGATCAGATCAAAGATCAATATCATGTGGTTTATCTCATTGATTCAATAGTTTTGAGTTACTTGGATCAAGATCAATGGTACATATTCCTATGAACAAATTTCCATCTACAATCCATTTTGAAGACTAGGGTTAATAAGTAAAGATATATAAATGGCATGTATTTAATCATGAATATGGAGATATAAATATTATTACAAGGTTAATAGGTTAAAGGATCCTAAGATTTAATGTGATGGTGTCATGTGTCACAATCATGGTGAATTGGTAGCAAATCAAAGATCAATGGTGTGTGTTTGATTATTTAGATCAAAGATCGATGGCACACATTCAACTACATAGATGGAGATTGATGGTGTGATTCAAGTCAATAATTCAAAAATCCAAGATTGTATGTAAGGATTTAAAGTGGAATAACAGCATTAATTGGATAAAAAATAGTAGTAGGGTCCAAAAAAGGCACGTAGGCTACCAAGTGGCATGATTTTGGAAGCTGGGATCAAAGATCAATGGAAAAATTGAAATTCAAGGCCAAGAGACTCCAAAGGAGAATAACATAGTGAATTTGATCAATTTTCATGGGGAACAAGATGAATACACATGTTTAAAGTGATAGTAGTCATATATTTAAATTTAAATAAACAACATGGTAAGGAGATGATACATAGGCATACATGTTAGATCAAAATATGATTTGGCTCAATCAAACCTCACAAAAACCCTCATATGTATAAAAATTCCTTAAAATTATTTATGTATTCACTATTTTGAGCAAATATAATATTTTAAGACAATCTAAATTTCTATGCAAAGGTTTGCTCAATCAAGTTATGAAGTCTATCTTGGTTTTTAAATTTATGTCTTGTTCATGATCAAGAGACTACGTAGCCTATGGATATGTTAGGGGGGTGTGGAATCCAAGAACAAACACACCTATTCTGATTCCACCTGTTAGGATCTTGCTCCTCAGAAAGAGCACAGTATGATTACCAAATATAAGCAATTAAATATGCGGAAATAACCAGAAACACAAGTAACTAGAATTCACCAATAACACAGAATATGAGAGACAATACACTATCTTGTATTAACACTTTATAGAAAAGAATACAACAAAGAGCCGCCACACTCTTCCACCTTACAGAGGTTTCCCACACCTCAAGTGTATAGTAATTCTTCTCACACACACTCTCCTACACAAAAAATGGTCCCAACAACCAACTCACACACAGAATTGTTCACCTCACCAACCAGTCAGTAATAACCCTGCCGGTACACCAAGCACTCTATAGCACTTCAAGTTGATCTCCCATGAACCTACAACCTGCAATTCAATAGACCAAACTTACATGTAGATCCCCTATGAGCTTGCAACAACCTGCAACTCAATGATCTTACAACTAGAAGGAACTCTTCCTTTCTATCTCATACATATACAATACATGCCAATGGGTCTATAAATAGATCCCTAACTTAAAAAATAACTTAGACTCTTAATTTAGACAATTATCCTCACAGCCCAAGACTCTAACTGGTCTTAACATGCAAACTCTTCATTCACTTAACTAACTGTCCGTGCAATGAACAGTTCTAGAACACACAAGTGACCGACGCCAGTCCCTGCTTGTCTAATTCTATCGACGTCGGCCGACTCCCTGCCGTCGCCAGTGGCCTTTTGCACTGGTCACGACCGACGTCGGTCCTGCTGCCGATGCCAGTGCTCTTGGATCTTAGCAACCTTCTGTTCCTCAGTTTGTAAAGGGTTGAAGCTTTTAGCTCCACAACCTAACAATCTCCCACTTGGAGATAAACAGTTACAACCTGTACCTATACCTGTACTCCATCTAGTTTGTTCCCTTGGCTTGTATCCCTCCTCAAGATCACTCTTGAAGACCAACCACCACAAATCCTGTAGTGCAAAACCTATCATCCAAATTACCTGCCACATCCGCATCTACAACCATGTAGATAAGAACTTGACCCTGCATAGCATGTGCACCTGCGGCTGGTCCCACTGAACTACCCTTCAGTATTAATTTCCCGGATTGACTCCAAACTTGTGACAACTCCCACTGCTTGGGAAAACTCAAGTTTAGTACATACCATGCACTCAACCTCATTATGTGAATCAAGACACCTATTCTGTGAACTATCCAACCATCGGTGTGCTAATCGATCTCACACAATCATCCTGAAACAAAGTCAACAAGACCTCCATGTCTCTAGAACACACTCATGCCAAAGAATATTTCTGCTTCCAGATTCTCCATGACACACACCTAAACTAGCTTTACCTTTAGTTCAGCAATACCTGTATATGTAACCCTATAACAAGCACATCATACAGAAATAGGATAATGTAGCTAATATTATCCAACCTGGTAAAGAGAAACACAATGATCAAACCTCCATTGCCCTGTAGCTAATACAAGACCATATACCCTGATCTTCCATCTCACGTATCTACTTCTGCTCTTCTTCATCCTGAACATCCATTCATCTCTCAGTGCTTACTTCCAGCTGGCAACTCTACCCAAAACACCTGTTTGGTTCTCCTCCAAGGAATCACATCCTCATCCATGCCAAGCTCCCACTGTTTCCTGGATCTACCTGTTCTGCTTCTTTAACAACTTCTTGGTTCTATACCATAAGTGAGCAACAAGTAGTGTAAAGAAGGGAAATGACAAATTTAAGAACTTACACCTTCAATCCTCCATATGGGCGCTTGAGACTCCATGATAGCTGGCTGTCCACCCAAAATTTGTCTCAGTGACTGATGCCGGTCACATCTCAGTCTACAGCCGATCGATGTCAGTTCCCTGCAACTGCCACCTTGCCGACGTTGGTTTCCCCTGGCCAACGCCGGTCCTTATCTACCCTGAGTCACTGACATCGGGCTGAACATAGCTGATGTCAGTCCCTGTCTGGACACTGACGCTGGTTTTCCTGCCGATGTCGGTCTCTGTGTTTTTCTAGTGAGACCTAACTTTTTCTCGCAAGCTCCTTTTGGATCAAACCCTTGTCCAAATCACCCTTGCTCTGCTCAGAATTCCTCTACATCTTATGCTGAACTCTATCCGTCACCTTCTCCTTGAAAACCAAGGCTTTCCTGTCCTTGTCACTAACATCAGATTCCTCAAGAAACGTCACCTTCTTCTTCTGCATACAGAAACCATGATCCATGCCTTCCACATCTGAAAGCATACTCTTTGACTCAAGAACAAGCATCTCCTTCTTATCTATGTGACCAAGCCTATTAAGCCACATCTCCGAATCTACAGCTGAAGTAGATAACCCAGAAAGAGAATCAGTAATACAAGTAGATAGATAAAGCGTACCTACTTTCTTACCTCTAACTACAACAAGTGTATCCTTGGTAACCTTCCAAGAGTCTGCTGTGAGAGTTATTGTGCAACCCTCATCACCCAAACTTCTAACAGAAATCAAATTTTGCTTCAGAACTGGGACATGCATGACCTACTTTAACACCCATGTGTCACCTATCTGCAATTTCAGCTTCACTTTTCCTTTGCCAACAATCTGACAAGGATTACCATCCCCTACACAAATTTCTCCAAAGTCTCCCTGGACATACTCATGAAAAAATTCCCTATGTGGGGATGCATGAAAAGAGGCACCAGAATCTAAAACCCAAGATTCTACTTTATCCAAAGAACATACCAGAGCATCCTGTGTAATGTAATCTGCAACATCTGCTTCTTCTCCATGTCCTTCATGCTGATCTCTACTCGATCTACAATCTCTCTTTAAGTGCCCTTGCTTTCCACATTTCCAGCAGGTTATTCTGCCATACCTGGACTTGGATCTTCTGCCTATCTTCGACCTTGATCTCCCACACTCTATCTTCTCTCTTGGCCTTCCTCTGCCTTCAACACTCAAAGCATCTCCTGATGATTCACCTGTGCTTTTCCTGCGTATCTCTTCATTCAAGATCACGCTCACAACATCATCCACTTTTAAGACTTTTGAAGGAGACATAGTATTATAAATTGCCATTACCAAACCTTCCCAACTTTTAGGTAATGAACACAAGATTAAGAGAGCTCTAATTTCATCATCAAATACAATGTTGACTGAACTTGACTAGTTTACCAAACCATGGAAATCACTAAGATGGCTATGAACAGATCCACCTTCCAACATTTGCAAATTAAATAAACGCTTCATAAGAAATACCTTATTAGAAGCTGAGGGTTTTTCATACAAATTTGCCAAAGATTCCATCAACTCCACCATTGTCTTACATTGTGATAAGCTAGAAATCACAGATGATGCAAGACTCAATCTAATAGATCCCAGAGCCTTCCGATCAAGAACCTCCCATTCTTCATCCTTCATATCCGAGGGTTTGGTATTAACCCCACCCAACGGTAAGTACAAATCTTTCTGATATAGATAGTCCTCAATCTGCATCCTCCATAATTGGTAGTTCTTGCCATTAAACTTTTCCATTCGTAGCTGACTGTCTTCTACCATTGCTCAACTCCCACTCAAACAGAAACCCTGTGAGTAACCTGTAATCAAAACACACTACCCAGATCTAAACCAATCTGTTAGTATCCCAACCAAAAGCTCTGATACCAGTTGTTAGGGGGTGTGGAATCCAAGAACAAACACACCTGTTCTGATTCCACCTGTTAGGATCTTGCTCCTTAGAAAGGGCACAGTATGATTACCAAATATAAGCAATTAAATATGCAGAAATAACCAGAAACACAAGTAACTAGAATTCACCAATAGCACAGAATATGAGAGACAATACACTATCTTGTATTAACACTTTACAAAAAAGAATACAACAAAGAGCCGCCACACTCTTCCACCTTATAGAGGTTTCCCATGCCTCAAGTGTACAGTAATTCTTCTCACACACACTCTCCTACACAAAAAATGGTCCCAACAACCAAATCACACACAGAATTGGTGTTCACCTCACCAACTAGTCAGTAATAACCCTGCCGGTACACCAAGCACTCTATAGCACTTCAAGTTGATCTCCCATGAACCTGCAACCTGCAATTCAACAGACCAAACTTACATGTAGATCCCCTATGAGCTTGTAACAACCTGCAACTCAATGATCTTACAACTAGAAGGATTTCTTCCTTTCTATCTCATACATATACAATACATGCCAATGGGTCTATAAATAGATCCCTAACTTAAATAATAACTTAGACTCTTAATTTAGACAATTATCCTCGTAGCCCAAGACTCTAACTGGTCTTAACATGCAAACTCTTCGTTCACTTTACTAACTATCCATGCAACGAACAGTTCTAGAACACACAGGTGACCAACGCCAGTCCCTGCTTGTCTAGTTCTGTCGACGTCGGCCGACTCCCTGCCGTCGCCGGTGGCCTTCTACACTGGTCATGACCGACGTCGGTCCTGTTGCCGACGTCGGTGCTCCTGGATCTCAGCAACCTTCTGTTCCTCAATTTGCAAAGGGTTGAAGCTTTTAGCTCCACAACCTAACAGGATATTCATTAAAATTATTACTATATCAAAATTAATAAGGGGATTGATTTTCATATATAGTAGACCTTTGTTTAGGGTTTAGAGTAAGGGTAAATTTGTGATTGTGAAAGAAGTGTCAAAAGGGACACCAAATGAATGAGTTTAAGTGATTTTACAATAACGTAAAGAACATATCAATATAAATTATGGAGGTATTGAAGTTTTTCTAAACCTTAATTTTCTTCATCATATTCATGCCAAATAAGTCTTGAAGTCTTTTACATGTCCAAAAATGGTCTTCAAGGTACTAAATGGCCTTGGGAGCAAGTTTACGGGCAACTAGTTCAAGGTGGCTCAAGCTTGTGACCTCCATCAATGGGGTCTATATAAAGTTTAGGTATCATGGAGTTTATTTTGGGTTGGAGGAGAAAATTCAAGTTGAAAATAGAATAAAACCTCAAAAAGCAAACATAAAATATGACATCCATGGTTAGTTAAGCACTTTATGCTAAGGCAACTGACTTTTACCCAAGCATCTTCTAGAAGGCAAGTGGAGGGTAGTGTAGAAGTCCAAGGGAGAGATACTTGGTGGTTAGAGGGTGAAAGTGGAAAATTCAATACATTTTCAAAATATTTGGATATTTTTCCTCTTAGATAATCATGACATCATCATCCTCAACAATTTCTATCTTCTAGTGTGTATATAAGCCATTGAGAAGGCTTGAAGGCTATTAGAGCTAATGGGTTAATTTTTTAATGAAATATTAGTTCTAATTGACTCAAATGTGGGTGAGAATTCATTGAGGGTGGTTTCCATTCATTTATTGAATTTTATTTGCTTGTCTCTTCTCTCTCTCTCTTCCCCTTTTCTTCTATATCTCCCATTTCTACCCAATTTTAAAATGAGACTCTCATTAGATTTAAAAAAAATCTATGAAAATTTATAAGAAATACCTTTTCAAGCAATAAGATTATTTTTTTCCTATCTCTTGCCTTTAACCTATGTTTAGTAAGCTTATGCATGATGTCTTTATGAAAAAGTGTTCTTCCATGTCCATTATCCTTCTTTATTGCCTCTTTTTAGGTGTTTTAAATTTAATTATAGGTCTTTACTTGAGCTCTTTCTTCCATTAATGGATTCTTTGTGTGAGTCTTAAAACTCTTCTTTGCTTCATGTATTGCGTAGTGAGCCTAGTTTATGAAATACTTATGTAAATTAGCTAGTTTGTGAGATTGTGTGAAAAAGGATGGTCTCATGTTGAATTAGTGTTTTATTCAAGATTATGTGTCATTTAAATTTGTTTAATCACTCCATTTATCTCTCTTAGTTACCCTATACCATCTCTACCCCTTTTTCAAGTAGAAGCATTAGTTTAGGTTATCTACCAAGAGGAAGTTAGCCTTCTCTAGAGGTTCAACCACACAATATTATACCCATATATTGGGGTTACTCAAATATTATTCTTGGGAGTGAGAGATATTGAAAAAATTCTCTCACAAGGATGAAATTATATCCTACAATAGTTACATCATATAGTAGAATAATTTTGTTCGATTATCGCTGAATCAGATCCATCATATTCTGCATGTTTTCATATAGAACTTTTATCTATTCCCTATAGTTTTGAGCCTTCCACATCAAATTATTTAGGGTGATTTTGATTCATATAAGTGTACCTATCAATATAATTAGGATAGATTAAGGCATTTAAATTTGTATCACTCCATCTAGGGATTGAGAATTCCTTTTCCATTAGTCCAAATCTGATCTTCATAGTTTATAGCTACCTTTTCACCATTTCATTTCATTATAATCTTGTTATGCCATTATTGTTATCAACTTTGATGCACATGTAACCTATATTCATGGCTTAGTCATCCTTAGATAGTCAAACAATTGTAAATTTCAAACTTTTGTATTACATTCTTTTGAAGTACTATCATCTAGCTATTCTGAGATATCTTGTATCACATTATAATTTCATTGCATCATGGTTTCATGAGATTTTTCCTCACCAAATTACATCAATTAGCTCCACATTAGACTCAACACATAAAATTTTAAGGTTTAATTAAAGAATCTAATAATTAAGGGAACATATTACTCTATAGATCATGCACTTTTTATCATGTCATTGTTATCAAATTGTGTACAATATCACCACCATGTACCTATAACCACTCATATTTAATTATATTAGATACCTTAGCTTCTGTATTGGAGCACATTGAGGATATTGAGATTATCTACTTTGAGTACACATTTCATTAATAGATGTTTAAAATATGTGGAGTCAACATGTATTAAGTCCCTCAATCATATCAAAATTTAGAAGGTGATAATAGTCATTTAGATTTCATCTTTTAGGTGTGTTTTAATTTAAAGTTATTATTAATTAAGTCAAAGATTATAGGTATTCTATTAGTTGTGAGTTGCCTCATAAGTTTAGGTTAGTGTATTATCAATTAGTGTCATTAAATTGGTTTAAAAGTCATCTCATATGTATTATAAGTGTTATGACTTAGTTTAAAAAATTGAAAATTTTAAGTTTTGTTTATAGATTTAAATAAAAATATTTGTAGTTAAATTGTTATTACAAATCTATTTTTGTTTATATTCATTGTCATCTTATTGACAAAGTAGTGTTAATAATATGTATTTGTGTCTTTTATTTAATACATTTAATATAGATTATTTTATCATCGAAGTCAAACATTTGTCAAAAATGTAAAAGTGCCAAAAATTGAATCATTTTTTCAAAAGTCTTATTTTTATGTCATAGTCTAGGTTCAAAAAAAATTTGGTCATCATTTTAAAAAATTGTAAACATTATTAAAAAAATTCTTTATGGATGCATTTTTGCTTGTATGTGACATCCCAATTGTTGGGGGAAATTTTTTCATCATAATTACATGCATCTGAGCTTCATCAACTTTTTTTAAGTAATCAACTTTACTTACTAGATGATGGAGAAAACTAAGGCTAGAGGTTTCAGAGCCACTCATCAATCACCAATGGTGGGGCCTCGATGATTTGGTGACATATTTTATGTGGTGTGATTTTTCATATTTTTCTACTATGTGTTTTCAAATAAAGAACATAAGTACATTCATGTTCAAGTATTGAAATAAATGAGCATATTTTTATTTCCCCATGAGGTCAATATAGTGATGAGTACTAAAAGAATGTTTTAGCATTATTTAAGTTTGTTGGTTATCTTATTAAACCTTGTGGATGTTTTTTTAATTGTTTAACCACATATAAAACCATTTTTTGTTTGTACATTGATATTAAAATGAGTGTAAAATAATCCATTATATTTAGGTTGGTGTTAAACCGAGTGTAAAACAATTTGATATTCAGAAGTTGGTGGTTATCCGAGTGAAAAACCATCATTCAAGTTTGGTAGGAGTTGTGGTATAGGATAATGTCTTCCCCATGTTCGCACTAAGGGGGGAATGCTAGGAATAACCTAACATTAGTGCTCACATTTATATGTTTATTGTAAGGTAAATTAATATTTACTAAATAGTATTTACTATATGGTAAGATAGTAATTGGTTATTATTATTGGGTTAGCAGAATATATTTTTTACAAAAACAATATATTCTAGTTATACCTGTATCTATATTAGCGGGTCAATTGTTTATTTTCCTTCTTATTATATAAGAATTTGGTGGAAAATATTGTCTATTTAATATCCTATGTATTATTTGAGCATATGAATAATATAAGATAATTTTTATTATTGATTATTATTTTCAATATGTTATTGGATTAATTATGTGTAGACTCTAATTTATCCCATTACTGACCTGCAACCAAGAGCATGTTATAGTATAAAATTAGTGCATATAATTTGTATTAAAAATTATTTGAAATAGATTGAAATGAAAGATGAAGGTTTAGGAGTAAATCTATGTGTCGATGTAACTACCTTGCCTCATGGAAAGTTGTTTTGTAAAAGACGTATCATTTTAAGGCTCTAAAACTAAGATTATAATAAAAATAGATAAATATTTGAAGTGGTATAGTGCATATATCCAAGGATATATATATATATATATTTATATATTTATATATATGTATTTATATATATATATATATGTATATGTATATGTATATGTATATATATGTATATGTATATGTATATATATATGTATATGTATATGTATATATATATATATATGTGTGTATATATATATATATGTATATATATATATATATATATATATATATATATATATATATATATATATATATATATATATATATATATATATATATATGACACCAAAGTGATTTTCCACCTAGCAGTTGAGATTAGCTCAATCGTGCAACCCAATAATACTTATAACCTAGTGAGGCTAGATGATTAATTTCAACCTAAAAACTTGGAATTATTGAGTGATTTTATCACCTAAACCATACCAAAATTTTAACCAACTATTGTAATAAATTGTCTCAATATGGTCCATAAAATTTTAAGGGGTATCATTATATGTAATGGTTTTAGAATATGAAATTGATTTATATTTTTCAATATTAAGCACATATTACATAAAATATGCACCTTAGATATGTCTCATGATAAAATTGTGTATAAAAATGGTACCAATGTATATAATTCTACCATAATTATGAATCTAAATCATATAATCTTCTGGTTTTGGCCAATTTGGATAACTATGTAAGTGTGGATGACATGTTTCCAAAGCATGACCCCATTATATATGGATAAATATAAAAATTTATATAAGTATCAATATGAGACATGTTTCTAAAACATTCCCCCATTCTAAATTAGAGATGTTAAATATTGAATAGGTGTGGAGAACATGTTTTCAAAGCATGCCCCCACTAAATCTCTAAATTGATATAAGTACCATAAATTAAATAAATGTGGAAAACATGTTCCAAATAATGCCACCACTAAATCTAAAAATTATTAATGTGTGGAATATATACCCATAATACATTCCCCCATTGAATCTACAAATCTATATAAGAACCAGATACTAAATGAGTGTGGATAATATGCTTCCAAAGCATGCCCCCACTGAATCTAAGAACTATGCCAAGTTTGGAGAACATGCTTCCCAAGTATTCCCCCACTAATATTCCCCCATTTTTAAGTGATGGAAAAATAGTAACTAGGATTTACCTTACCTCAAAATGGTAAGACAACTATAAAATATTTGAATGTAACCATGTAGCATATAGAAGGAACATGTCTATGTAAATGTATCATTGAATCACATAGAACCAATGTGATCACATGTAGACCTAAGATGCATGATAAAAATCAATAATAAAAAAAATCATACATAAGAGAACTCAAAATAAATAATAAAATAATAATACACATAATATAACTCAAAATTAATTCAACAAACAATGGTCTAAAGAGATCACAAACAAGGGGCGCGTTCAAATGTCAAACAATTGAAAGGATATGACCTAGTCAAATATCCATGAAATCAAGAATGATGTATTTAAATTTTTATACCATAAATATTGACGTGATGTAGATAAAAATAAATCTTACATAGGAATGATGTATTCAAGTAAAGGAGCATATTCAAATGCTTGAACAAGATAGATAAGACACTCAATGAAGTGCATAAAGTAAAGCATAAGCAACCAACATAAACATGCACTAGTGGCTCATGGATCCAATGTGTTATAAAATTATCTCAAGTATGAAGTAACCTATGTAAAATATAATCATGGATAATATGAATATGTAATTACATATGTAATCTCAAACATGATAGTGTAGGGTGATCATTGAATCATATAACCTATGTGTATGAAGATCGAAGAAGTAGATTCCCCCAATGTCCATATGACATGAATAGAGGGAAATCCCAACATATAAAATAGGAGTGTATCAAATATATGTGTATTTCTATATTACACCCAATTTATAAGTGTGACACATATGTGTATGCAGGAGCAACAATGTATGTGGTCCATAAGTATGGAAGTAACATATGGATGCCAAGAAGCAAATAGAACATGTAAATCCTAATGGTGTTTTTGGTTTTTTTTAATTCTTTTTTGTTTTGGTATTTTTTTACTTTTTTGTATAGACTAATCTATGATCCTATCTAATGGATGATAATAGGTACCTCCCCCACTCAATTCCTTATAATCTTAAGTTAGATATTTTACATTATTTACATCATAATTGGATAGGTTAAAATGGTACATTTCATGTTCCTCCTCACATTTTTCGTGTGTATTATAAGATCTAGTACTATCATTTAGAATATATATTAATTTTCCTTTGTGGGAAAAGGACATAACTTTTTTATTTGGGGAAATTGTGGCTTTGATTTGGTATATCCAAAGAGTTCCTAGTGTAAATGCATATGGAAATGTGGCAGTCATAACCCAAACCCATATTTGAATCACTTTAGGTCCATAATAAATTGGTATTATTATGTTTCACAAGGAGTTTATCCAACCTTTATTTTATAAGTTCTTTATATCAAAGCCATTTTTTTGTAAACATATTACATCTTATGTAGGATCAACATGGTTATGCCAAATAAGTGTCAACCATGTATAATTTAATTGTTAAATATTTTTGGTGTGGATTCTTTTTGTTTTATTAAATTTTAGAGTCTTTCATGGGATATGGACCTTTTATTTTCCCCATGTTAAGTATTTTTTTTAAACTAGTCATATGGAGATTAATAATACCACATTTGTTATCATAATGTTCCTTATTTAATTGATCTCCCTCCATCATCTGAGGGATAAAACTTTTGAATTTGGAGGGAGATATATTGAGCTCTTTATAATGAGTCATGATAAATGAAGCATATATGTGCACATCACTATGTAAATGGGTAATTGATTCATATTGTTTGTCAAATGTTCTTTACTTTAATGGGGAAATAAGACCCATACTAAATATAAACTACCATTCCAAATTAGAAGGTCTAAATGCTAGCTAATATGATGTAATTTTAAATTGAATGGAATAATCTTGGAATGGTTCATAATCACTTTGTTTGAAAATATGAAAATATTCTAGTGTAAATTTTGGTATCTTGTGAATATTTAAAAACATGAATAATACATCCTACAATTATAAAAATATGGTTAAGGAACCCTTTGGTAAACTATAGAACTAGTTATGAACCTCATTTAAAATGGTCATATGGAATACCTTCTATAGAAGTATGTGATGTTTAGTCCATTGACCAAAAGAGTGTACATAACATAACATGTGGTCTAACGGATATTTATGTTTTTAAAAAAGAGGTAAACATGATAACTTAATACTTGGTGGATAAGGATATTTAAGTACACATTGTGTAAGAGTTTAATTATTGAATGATGTTACATTTACATTGTTATTATGGAAATCCACTAGCATTCGAAGGAAACCTTCTTTTGAAGATCCCTAATAGTGGTCATCATATATATAAGATATTCCATGGGTTTCATAATTAGTTCCAACCCACCACCTATTTTAAATCTAGGCATAGGAGTATCATCATCCTCATGTATAACAAGTGCATGTTCATAATAATTAAATTTAAGATATTTTATTATGGTATAGGATCTTTACACTTTGGTACCATTGGCATATCATTGGAATGGTTTAGACCATTAGAAGGATTTCTTTCATATAAATTTGGTAATGGAATAACAATCTTATCTTAGGATATGTTTGGTAATATAGAAATTTTTGGGGTTTTAATGATTTTTCTTGAAGGCTTGTTACCCCTTTTAGTTATTTGTATATCAGCTATGATTTATTTATGTAGTTGACAAAACTTTTACCTATAAAATGAAGGAGTATCTTGATCACATATACCCATTTATTTGGTAAAATGTATATTCTTGATTCATTTTTGAGTCATGGAATTATTTGAAAACCCCAACCCTTATTTATTTGTATTAGTATTATTGAGATATATAGGGTGGATTTTACCTTAATCATATTTTCCCAATCCTCGGCCTTTGTATCCATAATTTTTCAATTATCAAGTGCTAAACTCATATAATGGTGGTATAAGAAGCTTGTCTAAATTTTATATATATTCTATAATATGGATTTATTTATCTCTTGGAATGGTGGGAGTGTAAATCTGATTAGAGGGATAGTAGCTACCACCATTTATGCTTTTATATTTCATGCATTAAAACTTGGATGAAGGTAAGAGTCATCATATTGATTTATTCCTTGAGGGATATTTTAAGTGTTTTATAATCATATTCATCAAATCAATCAACATCATCCAAGATAAGGGAAATGAAAAACATGATGATTATAACCAAGTAGTAAATAAACATAGGAAGAAATCAGAAAACCCTAGATATCTTAGGGTATGTATGTTCAATTATTAGGTTCACCAAATATTTAACCCTAAAATTAAATATGTGTTATTTTAATTTTATAATTAGGGTTAATAATATATTTTAAAAATGGTAAAATGATGAAAATCAGATCTATAATAGGCTAGTTAAACGTTAAACTCATGTATATGCATACTCTAATTTTTTTATTATTTAGATATAGAAGTAGCTTGTTCTAATGCTAATGAAATTATGGATATAGAATAGATTGAAATAAATTAGGATGATAGTTATAAATTAGTTTTTAGATTTTGGATCTAGTGCCTCTAGATATATAGATAGTTGCATCATCCCTAAACAATTGCATCAATGCTACTATTTGACTTTGACTATAGTGTCTTGTATAAAATATCTAGTGACATAGGATGTGACCATATTGATACTTCTAGGTTTGGCTTCACCTTTACTTTGGTACATTCATATCTTGGTCATGGATATTAATCCTTATGAAATGGAAAAACCTTAGATTTCCATCTTTAATGTGACCTTGGGGGAAAATGGGTTAGTGGGCACATAATTTTAAGCTGATCTCAATGACCCCATTATCAAAGGGTGTTACTTACATATCCAATACTCTAAAATAGAGCCTTGAACTCATGTAGTTCCCCCTACTGTGTTGGCTTGTTTTTGAATCATATAATATGTGTAAATAAAGTATAATAGTGACCTGGCTTTTAACTTATAAAATTGGTCTCTTGGTCTGCTCCTTTATTAATTTAGACCTATAGATGTGTAGTCCCTATGACTGATTTCAAAATAGGAAAAAATAAGGAATATATGCTTAATTTAATGATCTTTCAGTGCTATTTGGTTTGAATGTTAGGTGTATCTAGGTTGTGAATGAATGAGGGTTGATATTTTATTTATAGCAATACTATCAGTATATAACTCATATTAAATCACTTAGGATAACCATTGGAATACTTTTCATTTTCAAATTAGATGGCTTAAGGGCACTGGACACTTGCATCAGGGTAAGATAGTAATGTTGATACTATTATTTGTCCCTTATGTTAGTGTCTAGGGAGGAAAAAATAGGGATAGGCTCAAATCTTGTAGAGTTGTAAATATTTAAAGAATTTTGGGAAAGATATAATGTATGTGTCATGAATATAACATTGGTTGTGCTAAGAGAATGCCAAGGGGCATAAGAGAGAGTAGGTGTGAGGCTTGTAGAAATAAGGAGAGTGTATAACTAAGAGGAACATCCAAGGTTTGAGTTTTCTAAGTGTATAAGAATAAGATGATACATAATCACAAAATATAATCCACAACAACCAATGATTCATTTCATAACAACCAATTACTCCATTTTTCCAGAGGGTTTATACCCATTACTATTAATATTCACTAATCATAAAACACAAATTTATAGATTCAAGATCAAATGCATTCCATCTCAAAATAATGATTAAATAATATAAATATCTCCTTACATATATTCCAACTTCAGAAGCTAGTTTGAAACCCATGATGTTAATAATCAACCCATAGATTTCAATAGCAAAATTACTTCTAATTTGAATCATACTACAAATTATTTTGGGCACAAACAAAACTTGAATTCATACTTATTAACATTCAATAATCCGTTATCTATGAGATAAAACACTAAATTAGATACCAATACTAGTATATCACAACATTAACCTAGATCCTCTTTACCAAGGAAATTATAGTACACATTTGATTCATTATATTCATGATTATTCAATCACATTATAAATAAAATGAAAAATAACAAGTCATAAAACCACAAAGACAATCACCATAAGTTTTTTTCATAACTTAAAATAACTTAGTCTTTTGACTAATATTTCTAAGTGATACTCAAACCATTATTAAATAACATTTATAGGTAGATATAAAATTCATAATGCACATATATATGTGCAAAAAACCAAAGATAGTTAAAAACCCAAATATATTTATAGATTTATAATGCACACAATCAACCACAAAATAATTCAATTGTTATTCTGAGTGTAACCTAATAATTTTTATAAGTGAATATTAATATTTCAATATGAATGAATAGTAATGTAAACATATATATGAAACCAAATAAATTTAATAGTAAACAATTGATTCAATATGACTTAGTGATTTACTTAACATAGTACTTTAGAAATAAAACTATAATTTTTTAGAATGGAATTAACATATTTTAAATTCATATGCAAGCATGATTTAAGACATAAGTACTGAGTATTAAAAATTATTTTCCATGATTATATAGATTTATAAATACCAACTCATAACCATATTCTACAAAATATACATGGTTTAGTTCCATCTAACAACAAAAGCAAAACCCACTTGACTAGTCCCTTGAGCCCTCTATTAGTGGCCCTAGACCACCTTAACCATCAAAATGATGGGGATTATAGCTCATGAGGTTTCAATAATTTAATTTAAAAACCAATGAGTTTCCATCCATTCAGAATAAAACACCAAAAAATCCATTCACAAATAAGTAAAAAATAAAAACCCATATCATACCTTATTATTCATAGTCAAAACATAACTATAGCATAGTAGTATTTCCATGATAACATGAATGGTAATTATTGTCACTTGGATTTTCAACCTTTGATGATATGTATTATCTCTCCTCATCCAAGTGGCACAATTGAAACACCTTTATGCTTGGGGGTAGCTTATGAATGAGGTGAATCTCTAGATAGGGATAGCTCACTTGATGTACCACTTTCGATCACTACTACACCTAAATTTTGTGAGGCAAAATAGAGAGATTAAATTTAAAGAAAATTATTCTAAGGGAGGTGATATACCAAATAAGTTTATGACTTCCAACTAGATGCATGTTACACATGAGAAAAAAAGACTAACCAAACATACACTTCTTCAATTTGCATCTTCTCACATCAATGTTACATTATGAGGTTGTGATGAATGTTTAGGCTAGGAGGACTATTAAAGAGGCCTATAATATAAATAATTGAATAAAATAACTCACTCAACCTTGAAGCATCATAAAACATTTCACATGCCCTATAATAAGAAGCATTCCAACTACAAATAGGTGAAATAATATGATAATCATGCTAAGGAAACAAGAGTTGTCACTTATGTAAAATCAAACATTCCAAATTAAAACACTAATAAGAGTCATATAAAAGGTAAAAATAATTATTATTATTGATCCATGGTATTCAAATGAGTATGGCTATTCCATACTCAGGTGGATCATAAGATACAAAGGCCAAAATGGTTAGTTCTTATAAAACTTGAGAGAGAGAGAGAGAGAGAGAGAGAGAGAGAGAGAGAGAGAGAGAGAGAGAGAGAGAGAGAGAGATGAGAGAGAGAGAGAGAGAGAGAGAGAGAGAGAGAGAGAGAGGAGAAAAGAGAAGTTAAAAGGTCATAAGGAAACTTTTTATGCATGAGAAGAATATGTGAAATTAACCATGCAAGGTTATGAAGTACAAGTTTCAATCCAAGGCATGAAACTCATGAAATTGGCATAGAAGCTCTCATTATGGCTTAGAAAACTACCTTCATGATTTATCCCTATTTGAACATCCCAAAACTAATTACAGATATATCTTATGATTTTAATGAATTTTAATGGTTATATAAATTCCCCTCTATGCATTGGTTGTAGTTTTTGTCATCTAGAAACTCCAAGAAGTAAGTCATTACTACTTGTTATCAAGAACACTCCTCTTTCAGTCACCCCTCACACTTGGCCTTAAAATTAGCTTAAATTTTCCATTAAAATCCATGGTAAGGAGTGTATTATACTTTTAAAGACTCTCCATTTCCTTATAATGCTCAAGCACACCTTAAAAATCCATCCACTTGAATTTTTCACACTTCTCACCATCATGCTTACTCTATTAGTTTTGATTAGTTAAGATAAATTAGCTAATAAACACACTTAAAATTTTCTCCAAGGAATTAAATGACCATAGTGAGTTATTTCAAGTATTTCTCTTACTCTCAATGTTGATTTCATATATTGAATGTTCCTATAACTTTCACAACACACAAAATAGTGAAAAGTACCTTGTTTTATACCATGTCCATACAAATTTATACAACTTAAAAGATTAGGGGGGATATTGAGAGAGTATTCCAAAAATTTTAATAACTTTCATGGTCAAAATATCTAATTTTAATATCCTTATAAACTCATTTCTCTAATCAGGTCACTAATAAGGGGTTTGCAAGGGTTTGGGTCTATTTACCCTTGTAAGATTTGTTCATAAATGTTTCACATTTAATTTGAAAAAAAAAATTAGTTTATATGACCCATTTAAACTTATCTAATCTTCTTAGGGCCCCATACAAAGCATCAAGAGAGATATGAGCACTCAAAATGCTTATTCAAGCTTGTTTCTTCCATTTGCATAGGCTTGATGTTGTATTGAGCCCAAAATTAGTTTTATTAGTGATTTACCTACATCCCAATGGATCAAAAAACTTTTTAGTGACCTTTTAAACATGATCCAATCCATTTTATTGATAATTTAAGGCTATACATGAAGTTGACCCCCCTTTTAGATTCTAGGCCTAGTGATGCATAATAGGCTTGCCTACAAGTTTGATAGTCTAGGCCACTCTGATAATATGTTCCATTATATTCCTAATTATTCATGTTGTTATATGTATTATTAAACTTTTCATACCTTCTTAAAATGTCTCTATACCCTATGGTACATCTTTTTCACCATTCTTTCCAAGATTGTAGGTTTTGCTCATAAAAGGAGTGCCTTCTATCTAAGACAAAACAAAGGGCATTCCCCCTATTTCATCATAAAAAATGAAATTATTATAGGATTATAAAGGTTATTTATAACCTCTACACTAAAATTTGGACCTTTTTTAGATCATCCGACATTCCAACCCCTTAAAACCTAAAATAGACTATATAAAAGTACTATGTGTAGGGTTTGTTGGTGTGGACTGTATGTTTCTTATTTAGAGATCTTCTTCCCTATTAAAATTCCATTAATATGGTGTTATTAATATATGATGATAATTATTAAGGTATTTAAATCTACATTTATGAATCTAATTCCCAAGATACTCCTTATAACCTTTTCTCATTCAAGACTATGTGCACAAACTCCTGATCATGTTTTGCATTTTCCTTCCTCAAAGATGACCCCTATAGGTTATTTTTCAATATTTGGACCATAAAATGATGTTAAAAACCTTATTTATACCTCTCAATACCTTTTTTAAATGACTTAGAATAATTTTATTCATGTTCATGCCATTCCCTCACCATAAGCATTACTTCTTTGTTCATTGTTTATGACAATCAACTATAGTTGAATTTTTAAGGCAAAAGGCCTGTAGATTAGAATTATCCTTTGAAATTTAAATTTAAATTTATTTTATAATCCTATAATAAAAATTTAATAATCCTTCATAGACCATTATAGGTGTTTTCATACTCAAGCTTCAATCTTATAATGTATGCTCCTATAGTCATCTGTAGGTGTTGATTAGCCGTCTAGGTCAATTCAACTAGAAGGTTAAAATACTATAAAAATTAAGGATTTATGAAAAATTTAGAAGAATTAAATCCTTTTCAAACCTCTTAATAATTCCATTAGGCCTCAAACCATTTAATATGAACATCTTCTCAATTCTGAGTATTAGGTTGGTTATAGGTGTTTGCCCAGGCCTGTGTATAGACTAAAGTTAGTTATTTGATATTTTTTGAAAACATATTGGTTTTATAATTTCCTAATATAAATTAAAAAATACTCTCATGATAAAAAAATTTAAAATCATAAACAAAGCTTCCCATCTTCCTTTGATTGTTTCATGTACTTCTTATAACCTATAGCTATGTAAGGCTTTCATCTACTCTAAGCCTTATGCTTGAAGCATTTTAAGAGAGATATCAATATTTATGAGGAATATAGAGAATTATGTATATTTTAAAAAATATATATATTTTACAAGGTCAAAGCTAGACCTTTTATGTCTTCTAACATTTAACAAGACTTTCAAATGACTGTAGATAGCCATTTAATGATATTGTACAGACTATCACTTCCTATGTGAATACAAACCATCTTCCATGTACCTAATTTATGTTTTACATGTAAATTATGTGTCTAATAATTAGATTATATGATCCCAATCTACTAATATGTGTTAAAACTCATTTCATTGATTTGGGATATCAACTTAGCTTACATGGTTATAGACAACACTAAGTAATATCAGTGTTTAGAAGGCAACTTGGGACCTCTTAAAAATAACTCTCTCCAACTCAAAAACATATCTTATTTTAAAAATAAATATGTAGGATATTTTAAATTAATGTATTTTTAGGTCATATAAACCAATGCAACCTTGTATGAGTAACCTCAAAAAAGGGCCTAGACCTCTAGTTTGATAGTTTTAGGAAATTGTCCCAAAGTGTTATAAGTTTACTCCAAGTCCATTTTAGTGTATCTAGGTGCCTCAAACTTATTTAAAGTTATTAAAAATTATTAAAAATAATGTTCATACCCTCTAAACATCATATAATTCTCAAACACACATTTCATGTTCCTCTAAGAAGTGGCAAGTTGTAAAACTATTGTAGGTGGTCATTTGCTAACTTACATTACTTTATTAGATCTTGAAGTGGATTTTGAAGTTGGATTTGGAATTTAAGATTAATAAAAGTCATTAATGAGAAATAATACACCACTTCACTTAATTTTGGAAACATAACATAGAAGAAGTCTCAAATAATTAGAAAACATGATTGCAATTCCACTCCATTTCTCCTAAAAACTAAGTTGGTTGGCTCATCAAATCAAATCCAAATATAAAAACAATAATTAATAACATTATATAATTTATTAAACATCATATCAAACTAATATCAATAATTATATTGTATGAAACTTCCTGAACCAAAGAAAAACTTGTAGGGTACATAGATTAACAAACAAAAAAACACAATCAATTTTATGATCATGGTTCATAAATAAAATGAAACCATTATTCAGTATATTTTTATGGAAATGAATATATCTATGTCTAATTTCACCTCCCAAATTTTTTTGACCAGGAAGTTCTCAAACTTTTCATACCAAGCATAAACCTACTAACTGGTTCTGTGTGCCTAGAAGGGTGAAAAAGGAGTAGAATGGTTTTATCCAAATTTTGACACATTTAGAATAATTATAGAATGTAAATTGATTTTAGGAAGCTTAATAGACATATCACAACCTTATCCCATGTGTAAAACTCTCTCATGGGTTGTATAAGTGCCAAACTCTTTTATTTTAGCAAAAAAACTACTCTTTCTTTTGAATAAACTATCACTTTAAATTATGAATAGTTTATTAAGACATAATATTATATATTTCACATTAAATCACCCTTATTACACCTTCACACTTCCCTAAGAGGACATATAACTCATTTAGTGCCCTATTTTGATCCCAAAATGACTCAAAATTATATAAGGACTAAAAGACTAATGACCAAGGCTAATATGACACTAAATAACATAAAATGATCTATGATATAACTTTTAACATAATATTAAACCACCTATAAACCTCTAAAGTCATGTTTTTACCTATAGGGGTCCCAATTTGACCAGTAGGGTCAAATTTGGTTAACAAATTGGTGATTCATAGGGGTAACATGCATGTTATGTTAAGGATGAGTAACCTTTCCAATCCATTGTGATTAGGAAGTCATCTTAACTCTAAATAAAAACAAGGAGAACTTTGACCATAGGATTTGATCAAGACAAGAACACTTGATTACCTCAAACAGACAAAACAAAGGACACACACCAAACAAATCAAACACACTAATAAGACACACATATGTGCTCAAAGAACTTAGGAAAAATAGGAATAAAACAAATATATACAACTAAAAATTAAGCATACCTCCCTTTCCAAGATCAAAAGGAAAGTTTCTTACATCTCCTGCTTCATGAGATGAATCATTATGCTTATCACGTTGCTCTTTGGATTAGATAATTGACAGATTAGAACTAATTCTTGGCACTTCACTTGTTATGATCTCAAGTAGACCATATTCAAATAGGTCTCTAATGTAAAATTATTCCTCGTGGCCTTGTACACATACATCATATTGCTTCCCACTATTCATCTCATGATCAACTTGCAACTTATTTTTAGGCATGATTTCAAGAGGAATGATTTCTTGTTCCTTGAAATATTGAGGCCAATATAATATTTTTTTGACCTCCAAAGGCTGATATGAATTTTTTTTTATCTTTCATGACATTTTGAAAAATGGCATATTGCTTACCATCACTTGTAATCAACTCTAATGAAGTTGTAGACCCCTTGAGAGACTTAAAATAATTACAAATGTTTATAAACTATTACCACAAGTCCTCATCCTCTCTCTGATCAACATCATGAAAGGGGGAAACAAGATAATCTCCTTCATCCTCTTCTTTAGAACAAAAGGCCTTCATCTAGGACTTCTTCTTTGACACAAGGAAGGCATTCTTCATTATCAACCAAATAAGGAGACTCAACATAAGGAATTACCTCTTTCTTATCATTTATGACATCTTAAGGGATCTAAAGTTATATCTTATTTGTCATAACCTGACTTTGATTTTTAAAAGATGCAAGATATTCAATCTCCTGCTTCTTGGTGATGCCAATACTAGGCATCTTAAAATCAAGTGACTTATCCCAATGAGGCTACCAAAGAGGTCTATTTTTTTCAAGATTTTTTTAAAAAATTTCCTCAGCCAAATGTTCCTCTTTAGGTTTCCATACCATAGGTCTATCAATCCAAAGGGTAATGGGGTGAGGAAAAGATGAACTAGTTGGTGGAAGTGGAACATAGGACTCAAAATCAAATTGAGAAGGCATTGTAGGGGATTCTTTTGGAAGCACTTGATGAAGGGGAGGTAGACCTTAGGCTAAGATAGTTTGATAATCTTCCTTCCACTTGATAATCACTTAATTCATATCTGATGTGGTTTGAATACTTTTTTTAGGAAGGTTAGATGGGGTGTGTTAAGGCATAGGATCTTCTTTTACGTCTAAACCTTCCATCACACCTTGACTTAATAATTTCATCCTTGACTCTAACTCTTAAATTTTATTAGATAGGTTCTCTTATAAAAGTCTCTCTTGAAGTTTATAGGAATCATGATAAGGATAAATATTACAAGAAGGCTTATATGGAAGACAATAGGTTTCTTAAATAAGGGTGGGAGGGGCTTGCATAGGATCAAGTTCTTTCTCAAATTCACACTCTTTATCAAGGGTTTTATCCTCTTTCTTTTCCCATGACTCCACTAGATTATTATATCTTGGGATGTTAGGATTATGAATCTCTTCTTGAGGTGGTGATGCAATTTTAGGAGTAGATGAATTATTCAAGAAACATAGAATATCCTTAGGCTTGGATTCTCCACCTTGTCTCCAACTTGGGATTTCATATCTATAAGTATTATTTTGAGGTGGGTGTGTAATGGGAGAGGAAAATGATAACTTAGATTCCACTTATTTTTATAGTTACATGAAATACTACATATGCATATGATCCAACTCAATCTTCCTATCAATATTTGCTTCAAAAATAAGGTTTGTCTTCCCATCTCTCTCTTCTAATTGATTGGGAAAAACATGGCTTTGATAAGCTTTAATGGGCACACAAATAGGGGTTAATTAGGACTTATATAAATCTTGTGGATGTGGATATGAAGGCTGATAGGTTTGGTGAGGCTACTTCTAATGATTTTTTAGCCTATCTTCAAAATATGAAACTAGGCCACTCACATCTAGCTCTTCACTTGTTAGCCTTTTCCAATTAGCTCTTTCAATAGGTGCCCATTCTCTTTGGACCATCTCTAATTAATCTCTCATCTTATGAATGAAATGGATAGTAATCTATATACCATGTCCCCTTTATGTGTCAATATCTATCTATACTTTTCATTTCCTAAGAGAGTTTGTTTGAAAGTGGAAATGTATTAACTTGAGAAGTGACTAGCCTAACTAGGAGGAGGAAGATATTGAGAAGGATAGTTATAAGGTTGATAAGAATCATGAAAATTCTAATAAGATTCATGTTGGATTTGATAGGGATCATGAAAAGGTTGGTAGTATTCACACAAAGGTTGATAGGGAATGCCATAAGCTTGAAATGTCTTTTGAATTTATGTAAAATAGTACTCGACACCAAGTTCATCCATGAAACTTCATTAAGAGGCAATAACACAAGGAATTATCATCAAAAATATTCAAAATGAATACCTAGGCTACTTGACTAGTTGATGTAACTTTAGAGATGCAATTTATGCTTAGATAGATGCCTCTGAAGGTTGATGTGTTGAAAGACAACACCAAAAATCTTTCAAATTCTTGGACTAAGAGTCCCACTAGGCATGCCAAAAACTATTTTCACTTGGATTTTTACATTTTGAGGAGATGTGTCAGCTCTCCTCACCTAAGTACACAATTTAAACACCTCTAAGCTTGTGGGTAGCCTATGAATGAGGTGAATCTCTAGATAGGCCTAGTTCCCTTGATGTACCACTTTAAATCATTACTACACCTAAAATTTATGAGGTAAAATGGAGAGATAAAACTTAAAGCAAACTATTATAAGGGAGGTGATACACTAAATATACTACTTACTTTGAACTAGCTACATGTTAAACATGAGAACAAAGGACTAACCAAGCATACACCTCCAATATACATCTTCTCACATCAATGTTACATTATGAGATTGTGATGAATGTTTAGGCTAGGAAGAATAGACAAAAGGAATATAATTTTACTATTTGAATAAAATATCTCACTCAACCTTGAAACATCATAAAACACTTCACATGCTCAACAAGAAGAAGCTTTCTATCTATAAATAGGTGAGATAATGAGATAATCATGCTAAGGAAACAAGAGTCATCACTTATGAAAAATCAAACATTTTGAATGAACAAACTAATAAAAATCATTAAATAGGTAAAAATCATTATTATTATTTATCCATGGTATTAAAATGAGTAGGGCTTTACCATACTCAGGTGTAGCATAACTTACAAAGGCCAAAATTCCTAGTTCTTATAGAAGTTGAGAGAGAGAGGATGAGAGAGAAGTTAAAAGGTCACAAGGACACTTTTAATGATAATAAAATGAGTTAGTTTTTAATGAGTATAATTTTTTAAATGAAACATGTAAGGTATGAAATCACAAGTTTCAATCCTAGGCATGAAACTCATGAAAAGTGGTGTATAAGCTCTCATTCTAGCTCAAAAAAATATGTTCATGATTTAGCCCTATTTGAACATCCCCAAAATAAATAAGGCCATGTATTATGATTTTAATTAATGTTAAATGTGTCATATATTCCATTACAATCATTTTTTGTAGTCTTGGTCATCTATAAACTTTAAGAAGTAAGCCATCACTACCTGCAATCAAGGAAACTCCTCTTTCTATCACCCCTCACACATGGCCTCAAAATTGGATTTATTTTCAATAAAAATACATATGATGGATTTTATTATAATTTTAAATACTATACAAGGAATTATAATACTTAGGCACACCTTAAAAACCCATCCACTTGAAGTTTCCAAGCTTCTCACCATCATGCTCACTATGCCAATTTTGACTAACTAAGATGAAGCAAATGGTAAACACAATTAAGTGTTTTCTCCAAGGAAATTAAATGACCATATTGATTTATTAAAATTATTTATATTCTTCCCAAACTTTATTTCATCTCTTGAATGTTCCTATAACCTGTACAACACACAAAATAGTCAAAAGTACCCTATTTTATACCTTATATGTAAAATTATATACAACTCAAAAGGGTGAGGAGGAGACTAAGAGATTAATCTATAATTTTAAATCAATTTAATGGTAAAAATATCTCATTTTAATATCCTTCCAACCTCATTTCTCTAATCAGGTCACTAACAAGGGTTTTGCAAGGGTTTACGCCTATTTACCCTCTTAAGATTTGTTCATAAAGTTTTCACATTGAATTTTTAAAAAATACATAATATTAGTGTATATGACACATATCAAACTCTCAAATATTATTAGGTCCCCATTAAAATCATAAAGAGATATATGAGCACTCAAAGTGCTTATTTGAGCTTGTTTCTTCCATTTGCATAGGCCTGAGGTTATATAGAGCCCAAAATGGATTTTTTGTCCTTCCCTTGCATCCCAATGCCTCATTAAAAAATTTAGATAAACTATAAATATTATCCCTTCCATTTTATTGATCATATAATGTGATACATGAAGTTTACCCCACTTTTGGATTCTAGGCCTAGTCATGCTTAGTAGGCCTACCTGCAAGTTTGAGAGTCTAGGTCACTCTAATAAGATTTTACCTTATGTTCAAGATTTTTCATGTTTTTATAGTTATTATTCAACTTTTAATACCTTATTTAAAGGTATTTATACCCTCTGGTCCATCCTTTTTACCATTCTTTCAAAGATTATAGTTTCTGCTCATAAAGGGAGTGCCCTCTATCTCGGACAAAATAAAGGGAACTCCCCTTTTTTAATCATAAAAAATGAAAGTTTAAAATGTTTTTCCAGGTTATTTATACCTTTTTCACAAAATTTGGGCCATTTTTTAGATCATCTGATCTTCTAACTCCTTTAAAACCTAAAACAGACTATATAAAAGTACTATGTGTAGGGTTTATTAGTGTGGACCGTATGTTTCTTATTTAGATCTATCCATTCCTATTAAAAATACATTATCATAGTTTATTTATAATATCATTATAATCATAAATGTGTTTACATATCCATTTATAACTCTAACTCCCAAGATACTCCTTATAACCTTTTCTCAGTCAAGACTCTGTGCATAAACTCTTGACCATGTTTTGCATTTTCCTTCCTTAAGGATGACCACTATAAGTTATTTTGTAATATTTTGAGCCTAACATGATTTTAAAAACATTATTGAGACCTCCCAAGACATTTTTTAAATGACTTAGATCAATTTACCTCATGTTCATGCCATTCCCACACCAAAATCACTACTTCTCTATTCATTGTATGTGACAATCAATTGTAGTTGAATTTTTCAGGAGAAAGGATTGTAGATTATAATTATCCCTTAAAATTTATGCCACATATTATTTGGGAATAATATAATAAAAATGGAATCATCCTTCATAGGCCATTCTATGTTTTTTCATACTAAGCTTCAATCTTATATTGTATGCTCCTATAGTCAGATGTAGGTGTTGATTAGCCTTGTAGGTCAATATAAATTTAAGGTTGAAATACTTTGAAACTTAAGGATTTATTAAACCTTTATAATAATTAAATACTTTTTACACCTCTTAAGAATTCCATTAGGTCTCAATCCCTTCAATGTTAACATCTTCTCAATTTTGAGTATTAGGGTGGTTATAGGTACTTGCCTAGGCCTATGTACAGACTGAAGTTCGATATTTGATCTTGTGTGAGACCATATTAGTTTTATAAGTTCCTAAAATCACTTTAAAATCCTATCATGATAAAATAAATAAAAATAATAAAAAATGCTTCCCATCTTCCTTTGACTATTTCATGTACTTCTTATAACCTACAACTATGTAAGGCTTTCATCTACTATGAGCCTCATGTTTGAAGCATTTAAAGAGAGATATGAGTAGTTATGAGGCCTAGAGATAAGTATGTAGCTTTTTAAAATAAAATATAGTTTACAAGGTGAAAATTAGACATTTTATGTCTTCTAACATTTAACAAGACTTTCAGATGACTATAGATAGCTTTTTAATGACAATATATGAACTTTCACTTCTTTGGTGAATGAAAACCATCTTCCATGTACCTCCTTGATGTTTTACATGGAAATTATGTGTCTAATAATTAAATTATACCATCCCACTCTACTAATATTCACTAAAACTCATTTCATTTATTTGGGAGATCAACTTAGCTCACATGGCTATAGACAACACTAAGTGATTTCAGTGTTCAAAAGGTAACTTGGGACCTCTTGAAAACCACTTTATCCAAATCAAAAACCTATCTTATTTTTTAGATAAAAATAAATATTTAGGATATTTCAAATTAATTTATTTTTAAGTCATAGAAACCAATGCAACCCTGTATTTGGAACCTAAAAAAAGGGCCTAGTCCTTTATTTTGATAGTTTTGGGAAATTGTCCCAAAGTGTTATAATCTTGATCCAAGTCCATTTTAGTGTATATAGTTGCTTAAAACTTCTTAAAAATGAATAAAAATCATGTTTAGACCTTCCAAACATTAGATAATGCTCAAACACATTTTATGTTCCTCCAAGAAAAGGTAGGTGATACAACTATTGTAGGTGGTCATTTGCTAACTTGTATTGCTCTCTTGGATCTTAAAGTGTATTTTTAAGTTGGATATATAATTGAATAGGAATAAAATATATTTATGAGAAATAATACATTACTTCACTTCATTTTCCAAACATAACACATAAGAAGTCTCCAACAATTGGAAAACATGACTGTAATTCCACTCCTTCACTTATCTTTGCAAATTGAGTTGGATGGATCATCATATAAACTCCATATGTGAATAAAATAAAGTATAAAATTATATAAGTAATTAAAAATAATATATAACAAATCTCATCAATTTTAATGTATATAAATTCCCAAACTAAAGTAGAACCTATAGGGTGCATAGATTGGAAAATAGAAAAACATAGTTAAGTTTATGTGGATGGTTCATAAATAAAAAACCACCACTATTAAAAATATTATTATATAAATTAATCTAAGTTTAATTTCACCTTCCAAAGGCATTTGACCTGAAAGTTCTCCAACTGTCCATAACCCACATAAACTTGTTGACTAGTAATGTGTGCCTAGAAGGGTGAAAAAGAAGTAGAATGGTTTTTACCCAATTTTAATAATTATAGAGTAATTAAATCATGTAAATTAAATTTTAAAATCTTAAGAGACATGCCATGACCTTATCCCACATGTAAAACTCTCTCATGGGCGGTACAAGTGCCAAACTCTTCTCTTTTCCCAATAAAACTACTCTTTCTTCTAAACAACCTATCACTCTTAGTTATGAATAGTTTATTAATGAATAATTTTAATTGTTACATTAAATAACTCTTATTACACCTTCACACTTCCTTAGGAAGCTGTACAATTCATTTAATGCCCTATTTTGGTCCCAAAATGACTCAAAATGATATAAGAACTAAAAGATTAATGACCAAGGCTATTATGGAATTAAATAACATAAAATTACCTATGATATACCTTTTTACATAATATTAAACACCCTATAAACCTATAAATTCAAGATTTTACCTATAGGGATCCTAGTTTGACATACAAGGTCAAATTTGGTCAATAATAATGTCTCAATTGTAGGTTTTAAAACAACACAAAATAATCCATCTAAACAAAACTAAAATAGCCATGAAAATAAAACCCACAAAGAATTATAACTCTAAAAATTAAATGAAAAACAATATGCATACCCAAAATATTGAAGCCTCATCAAAATGACTTGGAAAAAATAATCATATAATTTATAATGTTTTTTACAAGAATAATTACACAACAAATATAAAATACATTACTTATTTTTTTATCTACAATGTAGACCATTTTACCTTTGTAACTACATATTAAAGATACAAAAACCAAATTTCATGTTCTTCTTACAAACACCACACATAATTTTTCTTACTCCCCATGCAATAGGAATAGTAATGTAACCTTATACTCAATTTGTGGCACAATGTAACCTTAAATTCATATTCCTACATTCCCTAACTTTTATGTAAAAAAACAACCCAAATGAATGATCCTTAACAAACTTTATAGTCTAGGTGACCTTCATTCCCACCAAATAAGGTAGATAGTCTCTTAAGCATTATGATAGCCAATAATATTTCATTCATTCCATAGCTCCAAGCAAAATAAAAAACTATAATGTCTAGTGATCATTCAAAACAAATAAATGAAGTATCTAAAACCTAAGTCAACATTTTTCATTATGAAAATCTATTTAAATGACTAATGTCATTTAATGGCATGATTGAAACATAATCATGAAGAAAAAAATGAACCCTATGCATAATTCACTTGCTTAGTTCATGAAGGGACCAACTTCATGAATTTAATGTATGGTATTTTAAAAAATAAAAAACTTTAAACCACAACCTAAAAACCAATAAACTTAAGAACACTTTGATTGAGGTAATGTTTAATGACATAGAGTCTAGGTGACCATAATGCTCAAGATTTTAATCCATTGAAGCCTCTAAATATAATATACTCACAACTATAAGGCCATAATGAAAATATATTCAATCACAAGTAATTAAAATCTAGAAACTAATCTTAAAAAAATAAGAAAATCACAATAACATATATGTTTATCATTCCTACCAAAGAAACTCTTCACAACATGAATGTGAACTATTTGAATTTTGATATAATAGATTTAGGCTCTCCTTTTGGTAAGTTTTATAATGTACAAATGGTTATGTTCTTCACTCAAATTGGGATAATTAATGAATTGATAAAAAATGAAATAAAAACCATTATCATAGTAAGCAGACAATGACAAAATAACTAATACAGTTAATTATAATAAACACTAAGGTGTTTGGAAACTCATTGCTTTGTAATTACTAGTCATAATGAAACAATGACCATTTTCAAAACCCTATTATTAAGATTCTCAATCAAGCCTAGCTCATAGAAATCCTACAAACAATAAATATGAAATCATCAATATCTATCCAATACATATCTAAATAAACATAACCAATTAATCAACTAAAAAGCCATCAAAAATTAGTCCCACTAAATATAATAATGTATCATAGTCATCTCATCATGACATCATAATGAGTTAAGTTAACAAATATTTTATCAAGCTAAAATGTAATCACAATAGCATAAGTTAGTAATACAAATTCAAATATATCAATAATTAAAATTTTTAAAATGAGTTCCAAAAAAGGTTCATGGCATTATATTAGGGTGGACCAATCGACACTTCAATCTCCCCCTTTAGCTCAATGGATTTTTGAAAAATATTCTTTAGGTTTAAGACCTTAAATGGTTGTATAAAGACCTAGATATACTTAGTTAGGAACTCCAAAATACCTCTTCTATTGAGCTCCAATGATATAAGATAGGTCCTCCAAGATAAGGTTCTAAACCACTATCTCTGACATAATTTCCTTATGACATAAATGCAAGTGCAATTAGAGTGTTTGAATGTCACATGTCATATTATGAATTAAATATGATCCCTATATTTTTTTTTCAATACCTAATACCAACTCTATACTATAATTTGATAATATCATATAAGATGATACAATTGGAATATGTTGGTTGACATAGTATGATATTAGCTAGGTCAATATATTATAAATGGTTTAGCATATGCTTGGAACTATATTCTATTGGTTTATATAATAGAAGGTGTTGGTGGTATTTTTGACATAATACACCAACTTTATGAGTAAAATGAGAGGAAAGGATCAACTTGAGAGGGTTCCCCCTTCTCTTTCACCTCTCTTAAAAGGAAGTAGGTTCAATATAAACTCCCCAAGGTCTTTATCTACTAGGTCATGGTAAAATAGATACCTTAGTTAATTGATTCAAGTTTTTACATATAAAGGGCCTATTTAAATTTTTCTCTAATATCCAAAAAAGAAACTTAGACTAGTAAATACTAAACTTACTTATATTTCCAAATGAACTCATTGAGAAACATTTATTTCCAACACACTAGATTCAACAATGCTTTAAAATGAGACAAGTGAGGGAAAATATATCCATATGAAGCATAAAAGCAATGATTTTAGATTAGTTTAACCTAAAACTAAACTAATAGGTTATAAAAAATGTTAAAATATAAATAGAAAAGAGAAAGATAAATGATCCTCTAATACATTAAAGATAAGTCTAATTCATTAAATTAGATAAATCCCATGAAACCACTCTTTTTTCTTACCAATATTTGCACAATCATAAAAATATATGGTGTGTAAATTATAAGAACTTGAATATGAATGAAGAGGAACATAATTACCATATGAATATGTAAATTAACTTTTTAGGTTTTATGGAGTGTAAGCCCTAGGTTGTTAAAGGGTCTAAGTATAGTAAATTAGGGTATAAATTATGTAATAAATACATCAACTTATTTGTGAAAGAACTAAGTTAAAGTGATATTTATAATAATAGCAATGAAGGAGATAAATGAATACTTAGTTATAAATTCCCTGAGATGAAGGATTCAAAAGCTTAAAATTGCTATAAAAGTTGGTATGAGTATCAAAAATAGGATCCATGTGTCAAAAACCCTCCTAGATAATAGTGTCCTGCCCTGGATAGTATAATTTTAGTGCTAGTGTATACTTATGGCTATAGTTTCCTCTATACAAGAACTAATATGAGCTTTTAGGAACACTTGTGTTTGGGTCTATTAATATTTTTCCTATGTGGACAAACCATGCTTCAATGTCTATGACCTATTGTGATTGATTTTATATGCAAACCCTAAACCTCTATGTGAGAATTTTATTTGCACAAGTAGTAAAAATTTGGTGTTAGTTGGGTAGGTTGGATATCCTCAACACCCCATTATTGTGAGAGTTTCCTACATGCTAATACTCTAAGGAGGGATCAAGCCTGATGTATTTATCCAGACCTAAGCATTGGTGTAAGTATAAATAAAATTAAATCTAATAATAACTTTGATTTAAGTGCCTTAAGTGATGCTTGAGACTAGAAACATGTATATTATGAGCTTAGGAGGGTTATAAATGACTATATGTATAAGTAGGGTAGAATAGGGATTAATAACCTTGATTGTGTATAACTTGTTTTGAGATTATTTGTGTGTATTTTAATTTAATTTCCATCTAGTGGATAAATGGATAAAAGTCATGCATATATATATATATATATATATATATATATATATATATATATATATATATATATATATATATATTAATTTGGTACTTGTGCATGGTTTTAAATAGGTCTAGGCTGACCCTAGGTACTTTAGGAATTGAAAAAGATATCTCTTAGAGCTAAAAATAAGGGAATGTATAATAACACCCAAATATGACATTAACATTGTGGTGGTAGTATCCCTTTATGATTCTAGTGTCTAGGTGGTATAACTTGAGTAACTATGGGCCTAGATGCCTAAAGAAGGTCCTATGATTGATTTTGAGATGTCTAGGGATGTGTGTATCCCATATGAAATCTAGGTAAGTGTCTAAATAGGCCTTGAGATAGGTCTAGGCATAAGCTAGGAATGGGTGGTCTCAAGTAATACTCTTTTCACTCAAGTGGAATTTTTAGATGATTTCATTTACCCACCCTATTCTAGAAATGTGGAAAATTAAAATGACTAAGATAAATCAAAAGACATGTACATGGACTTACCTAAGAGGTAAGGTCCATGAATTTGGATCTGAGTATGTGAAGCATGCTCCATTATGTATCTTGAAAATGAAACATGCATAGATTAGTCCTTATTTAAGAGATATCAAAATTAAATTCAAAACTGAGTAAACAAATAATACAAAGGAAAGGAATGAATACACCTAATTGGGTATGCAAACTAATGCATAAACCTAATGACATCATGTGTGTGTGCATGTAGATAATGATTATTTGGTGAATATCTCAGACTGAGTTTATTACTTGCTCAATCCCCATGTGTGGGTGGTTCAAGAAATCAATTCAATTTTGACTACATCATTTCCTACCCTTTCCAAATGGATCATGAGCTATGAATAGTTTGGATTTGACTGATGGCTTATCTAACCTTCTTATGTAGGTGGCTCAATGACTCAATTAGACTATGAATTCATAATTACCTACCCATGTGTATTATATATATTTGTATTTAAATTTCATAATGTATTTGGAGCTATATGATTGTAATTGAAAATATATATAATAGATCTAAAACTACTCAGGAACTTTAGAATGAAAATTGGCCTTGGTTCCTCTCAGTTACTTAGGTATATAGTTCAGTGACTACACCATAATGCCAACCACTATAGATAAGGTAAGGAATCAATCTGATGTGTAACTTATAACATGGTGTATTATGTGTACAACATAGAGAATGACATAGAGTTTACCATTCCCTTTGATCAACTGGTACATAAGTGAGCATACAAAATTAATGTGCTTTGCACATGCCCCTAAATGTGATATCTAAGTATATGGATTCTAGATTGAGTTTTAATAATTTGTATTTGAATATCTAAAACTAAAACAAGAGTGATAATTTTATGCATGATGCCCCTAATATAAGCAAACTGGTATGATTTTGTGTAAAAAATATTAATGTGAGTAAAAACTAATAAGTTATAACTAAATTTGTGCAAACATAGACTATAATTATTGTGCCTTTATGGAAAATATAGATCTTTTTTACATCTATGACTATTGGACAATAGATCCATACCTTGGACAATAGTATTATGGTGCTAGTGTCTACTTTTATCACTAGTATCCAACTTTGTTTTTTAACCAAACTGACTCTGATCTCTATTTAATCATTTTCCATATTTTTTTCTTGAAATTGAGCTCTATTTTTTTGCCTACATGTTGGAAACTATAATCTAAGTGCATTTATATGGGTGGATCTCTATGATAAACCTCTATGAATTCCCCCTCTTTTTAAGGGAGTTTTTGAACTTATAAAATAACTATCCTCAAAATAAAAAGCTTAACATAATATGTGTTAGCCTAAGCATATATGATATATGTGTAATAAACCAATATAATGTGTATACATAACATAGAAATGTAATATGATACGAGCATTTTTTTGTAATGTAAAATGTATGTTAGATCTAAAGTCACAAGGTTGTCAAGATAGTTATAACAATGTGAGCATGTGTATGAATAATAAATATGAGTAATAAACTAACTATATAGAGATTTTTGAGCAATATGGATTTAATGTCATGTAACTAATCTAAAATTACTCAAACACCAAAATACCCAAGTAAGATCTAGAGCCATTAAGACAAATGCAATAGATGAATTCATAATTCAAACTAGAATTATGATCCTAAAGCTAAATGCCCCAAACCATGATTAAATAGATGCAAGAAAATAAGATGATTGAGATTGGATTGATATACCTTGACTCAAATTTGTGACATTATGATGACATGATTGAGGATGTTAGATGCTTGTGATTAAAGGATCCTATTAACATGGATTTTTTCTCCTTTGTTCATTATCTCCAATGAAGGAGAAGAGTTGTTTAAATAGATTTTGGAGGGAGAGATCAATGGTTAAGGTTTGAAGTTGGCTTGTGGAGATCAATGGATGAGGATTATCTAAAGAATTTAAAATTTCTTGGTAGATTCTAGAGGAGAGAAGTTTTTAGAGGTATAAATATCTAGAATATATTTGGGAGGGTTAAAAATGATTAGGGATGGATTAGATAGGTGTTTAGTGGATTATATAAAATTTAGGGGTGTATGAGAGCCTAGGAATATGCCTAGTAGGTGGGTATGTAGGTCATGAGAATTTAAAATTCCCAAATAATAGGTAAGTGGAGATTATGATAGGATAAAGAGATGATTAAATGAATAATAATGAAGTAGGATAAGACTATGGTTTAGTATATGAAGAATAATGAAGGGGGTCATTAGATAAATTATTATAAGGGGGATAAATTAGATAAATGAAATTAGTGTCGACTAGTAGGAATATTTGTATCAATAATATAAGTGAGTGAATTAAGATGCATACATTTTTCCCCTATTTGAAAGGGAATTATGATAGGAGAAAAGTGGAAGGAGTCATGGAATTTCAAAGAAAAACCATTTCATGGATGAATGTTAGTAGATGATATTAAGGGATATGATGTCCCCTTAAAGGGACATGTGAGGAAGAATAAGACAAAGGGCCACTCAAAAGAAGAAAATGAGGGTGGGATGTGATGGATACATGAGGGGATGGGATGATAGATGTGAGATATATGTTAAATAAGATCATTCAACTTGAGTAATGAGTTATAAATTAATGATGCCCCTGGTAAATACACATGCATAGGGAATAATGATTATGTGTGTGACAGTTGTCAACACATCCCAGTAGAGAATCAACCATAACATGTTGATGATAAGATTAAAAGGCCACAAGATTTAAACATATCCCAACCGAAGGCACATGCAAGGGAGAGTTGTTGGCTAGAATAAGACAATGATTTGATAAGATTAATAAGTGGTATAGCTCAAAACTAAATCAATCAATATCATGTAGGTGATGATAGAGAAAAAATGATATGATCGAGTGACCAAAATAATTAGACAACATTATATCAAATAAATGAGCCATAATATTATTAATGATGATGCCATTATCAAAAGCACATGCAAGGGAGATATATTTGATTGACCAATTAGTGATTGATGGAATAAAAGATGGAATTTGTGACTTTTCAAGCCCAATTGATAGGTAAAAGTGATTGACAAAAAAGATAAAAGAGATGAATACAAGGATGGTGATTGATCAATAGATTAATTGAATAATGATTAATTTTATGGATCAATGATCCAATTGATGTAGGATTTGAGGATGATGATGTATGGTAGAGACATGATGATGAGGAAGGATGAGATAGTGTCCAAGCTATCCTTGGGCACTAAAAAGTGGCCAATGTTTCCTATATAGTCTAAAAAGACCTCAACCTGATGTAGTTCTGACTCAAGAATAAATGATAATTGATGTATGTAGATGATGATGATGATGATGATTAGTGATTAGAGGATGATTTTAATGATTAAAATATATGATTTAGATAATGATATGATGATGAAATATTATATGTTAGTTGGATGGGTCAATAACATTCAATTAGTGATGAGAAGAGGGATGATTAGATAGATCATGATGGTGTAGATGATCAATCCATAACAAATTTCATAAATATAATCATATTTTAATTAATCCATTAAATATGGCACTTGTAAAGATGCCCCATGATATAATCATGACCAAGGGGACATGGTGCCAAATTACATTGGGTAAATAGTGAACTTTGCATCCTTGAGGGTGATTTTGGTGTCCTCATAGCATCCATGTTCATTTCTTAATAAGAAAATATACAATTCAAACAAAGAATAAGACAAAAAAGATATATACATGATAAAAGACATGCAAACAAGATAAATAGAACAAACAAGTATGACACATGAGTATCTACATGTAGTGTCCCAATGTCTTGTCTAATGATGGGATGAGTGACTAGGTGATGTGTTGGATGATCATGATGTGATTTTGTAAATAGGATGGACTTGTATTTGTATCAGTGATCATGATTAGGATTAGGCTAAGATGTTTCCCTTATTTGAGGATTAAAGGATGGAGGATGGGAGAAGGTCTTTGAATACTGATTTATCTTAGAATTGAATAAAAAAGTGGATAAAGAAGGTGATTTAGAAAAGTGGTGATTAATGATTATTGATAAAAAATAACTTAAAAGAGTCCAATATGGTAAGAAGATGATATAATTATGGTATTAAATACCCTTCATACTAGTAAAGAAGTGATTTTATGTGTTCTAGGTATGAATAAGCAATGATAAATAAGGTGATGCAATAAATTACCTTGCATACTAGTAAAAGAGTGATTGGATGAGTTCTAGGTATGAAAAGGCATTGATAAGGAAAGTGATGGGTACCAGATTAAAATATTTGACAAGGTGATGTATATTAATAACACTTAGTCAAAAGGATGATATTGAAGAGATGGAGAGATGGGTGATGACTCCAATTTGTTTACAAGACTAAGTTTGATATATAAAGATGGTAAGATATGAAATAGATGGAGATGGATGTGACTAGGGGATTTGAGATAAGACAAGACATCATGGACAATTTTAGGCTTTAACTTTTATGATTTTTAGGGTTTTTTACCATATTTAAAATTTTATGATTTTTTAGGGTATGTATGTACACTATATAAATTGGGTTACTAACAAAGGGAACACCAAGCCTAATAACCAAGGAAAATATGGATGGTATGATGGATAAGTGATTAAAGGATGAGGGTGAGGTAGAAAGGGGATGAGGACGAAGGAAGAAGGGACTATGGATTGATAATGATAACATCATGAAAGAATGTAGACACCAATATCATGTCAACCCCCCTTGGTCCCCTTCTAAATGTTAACACTCCTAACCCACACTTGCACACCTTATTAATTTAAAAACTACTTATTTTATATTAATTACCTCACCTTGGACACCTCACCCTAAGACCATTTCTTAGCCTATGAGTCAGCTTGAGACTAGGTCCTCCAAATCCTAACTACCCATGACCTATTCTCACCCCATATTAACTCCCTAACCAACTCCCATACCTCATAAGCCCTTGTTTTGACCATTATCCAATGGAAAAGGCACTTGGTGGGTGGAGAAATGGGCAAAGAGATAAAAATAACCCTTTTACCTATTCTCTCTCTGCTGATGTTGGTCAACCCACAGCTGATGCCAGTAGAATCATCGACATCAGTTACATAAACCAAGGTCTAACATTGAGCTAACCCCCACCTTTTTTCACATTGAAAGGCACACTCTCATATTTCAAACACCAAAACTCAACTATCTTTCTCCTGGCTACCGAAGCTTTGCAAAAATCATTCTAGAGACTAGATTAAAAGATTGTATGAGGACCTTGAGCTACTAAATTGAAGCAATCTGTGTTTGCTTCATTGGCTCACATCACCGTCACATCAGCCACAAAGAGAATCACTATTCTGACACCTCTGGTTCTTCACCCTATAAAGCTAAGTACTCTAGTTTTCATTTCAGTGTTTTAGAATATATTGTCAATTAGTTTTCATTGATATTTCTAAATACTATTGAGAGGCCCAAATTCTTTCATGGAGGGGATAAAAGGCCTTCCCCTTGTTCTCACCCCCTTTTCACACCATAATCCTCTACCTATACCCTTTCTCAGAACTCATTCACCTTCCCACAACCCTACACCAACCTCTAAACTTCTAGAAACCCCTCTATCTATCCCAAAAATACTCTAAAAGCCATCCAAGGCTGACAACCCCAACTAACATTGATAGACCAACCAACATTAACATCTACAACACCTTCAGCCAGACTGACATCGACAACCCAACTGACGTCGGCACTATTTACCCGACTGACCTTGGTAGACCCACCAACATCAACAACTATGTTATGAACCAACAAACTAAAAAGCCATCCAAATAGCCCATATAGACCAGACAGAACCTTCAGCTAGCCTTTTGTAGCATTCTGAGATACACAGACTGTAAGGAACAGGTGTTTCCTCCACAGCCAAAGAGGAGCTCCCACAAGGCTTGGATATGGTGTGCACTAAATCTAGGTAACATCAAACCCATAACCTCTTAACCTTAGTTTCTTTCTTACTTGAATGTAATTAGTGAAAATTTAGAGAAACATTCTGGCATGCCCAGTGGGACACTTGGAGTTTTCCTTGAGTTCATTCTTCTTCTTTTAAAAATCAAATTTTCATGTAGATGCATTAGAAAATATTTGCTTCTTGCATCCCCTCTTCTATCTTTTTGTTTCAAAAGGAAATCATTAGTAGAGGTTAAAAAGAACATCTCTTTTTCTTCTTATTACTTCTCGCATGCATCATAGAGTAGTGAAAAACTCATATTCTTTACCTCTTCTCCATTTGTTTGCAATTGAATAACATATTTCGATTTGGGTTAAAAACTACTGCATTTCATTCTTGCTTGGATGCACACTTAGCCCACTTAGTAATTAAAGCATTATAAATGAATCATAGTGCACAAATGTGACATAACCAAACCACAATCACTTCAAATCAAACACATAAACTTACTTGAGACAAGGCCCATCTAGGAATTCATCACCTAGTGAATACCTTACCCCACTCGGCGATCCTACTTGGATTTCACCACTAAGAGGAGGACCCACTCTATTCTCTGGCAGAGTATAAACTAATATTTTGGCTAAGCAACCTAGCTCGGCTCTGGGTTCGTGAAGTGAAGGGAGAAACCCCAACACCAGGCCACGTACTGACCCTAACACCGATATTTTTGAGCACCATAACACAACTTCAAACCAGCCATAGACTTCCTCTCTAGGAACTATTATACAAGCCCAACTCCTAACACATTCTCTTAAGGCATAAGCCACCATGACTTTAAAACTCATTCCTAGGAGTCTAACATTTTAGAGGTTGCTTGCCTAATCATCTATGCTGCTAGTTTTATATGAGTGTTTGAGCTGGTAAGGTCATATCATTCTGAAGTCCAAAACAACTCAAAATATCTTCTTCTTCTAAAAAATATCAATCTTCTATGTTTTTAGAATTACATAGAAACTGACATCAGCTTTTCCACCAACTTCAGCAACCAAACCTTCATCGACATCAGTTAACTGACCGATGTTGGCAAAATTTTCTAACTAATATCGGTTAAACAACTGACATCAGTCACTGTCAATAAATAAATAATTTTTTTTCTAAACAACAAGCTTAAAACCCAAATTTCTTGTTGTTTAACACAAATTTTGGTTTTTTGAAACTAAAACACATAGTTTTTGGAACCTGAACCCCTTTTTCCTTGCATGGTCCTAACATGTAGTCAAGCCAAATTCCTTATTGACCACATGAGTCAATAGCCACTCCCACCTTTTCCCTTCGTGCCAAGTCATCTAATGGAGTATACTTCAGACACAGAGCATACTCCTATCCAACCTACCCCCGATCAACCTCCTATTGTTCCTAATGGGGATCAAGATTTTGAGAGATTCCTTAACCAAAACATCAAGGATCTCTAACATTATCTCTCTAGAAGCCAAACATGAGATCCTTCAGGTAACCCTATTTATGGGATACCAACTTCTTTGGTTGAAGCGGCAATGATATCAACATCATCTACTACCCAACATATGGTCACTTAGGCTATTGCCTTGACTAGTAACCCAACCATGGCCAATGTTCAAGATTTGGTCTCCCCTTCTATCGTTTCTTGCCCTACCTCCATCAGGGTTTCTTTACCCTCTTAAATGCAAATAATTCAACCAAGTTTGACACCTTTCTAAAACTTGATTGTCTCTATCCCATCCACTCTTGCACCTATAAACACAAGAATGACCAATTACCCTTTAACTAGTGTCACAGCCATTCAACCACCCTTAGTGGCATATAGTCAAGTTGGGCCCTTTAACTTTATGGCACAAGCCCCTTTGGCCTCGACATTGGCCCCTATGACGAACTATCAATATGTTGCACCTACACAAATGTAACCAAGTATGACATACACCCCTTCCAATGCCTTCCAAGTACCTTATAACTTAGGGGGTGTCCCTCATGCCAATCCATCCATAGATCTAATTAAGATGTTGATGGATAAGATGTCCAACCTTGAGACATCTATTTCAGGTTTGACGAGTGTTCTTTCATATGAATAAATCTAAAATGAACCTATCCACCCTTCAGTTCCTATTCAACCATACCCTAACCAGTGGGAACTCCTAGAATTTACTCACTTTTAGAGTAAAGAGGACCCACAACAACATCTATGAGCATTTAGACATGCTTGCTACCTCATAGCACATGATGATGCATTATTACTTCACACATTCCTTATGTCACTTTTTGGTGCTGCCCTTGAATGGTATAGATCCATTACCAGTTATTCTCTCTTCACCTTCATTCAACTCACTTAGCTATTCCTCAATCATTTCTCAATCAATATTACCAAGAAGGTCTCCATCACAGAACTTTATTCCATTAGACAATTTGAGGATGAGTCAATAGCTGACTTCATCACCTGTTGGAAAGGTTTGATCAACCAACTTTCCTTCTCACTACCTCAACTTGAGCTCATTGAGCTCTTTTTAAGAGCATGTGCCAAGCACATCTCATCCACTCTATGGGTTCAAACTTTTTGCACATTTGATGAAGCTTTCACTATGGCCCGAAAGCTTGAACTCCGCACAATCGAAGAAGACAAGGTCAAATTACATAACAAAAATACCAACACAAAACCCAATGACCCTTCTTCTTCCAAACCTTCTTCTTCCCACCCCAAGTCCAAGGGATCGATGAACACTGTGGTCCTTAAGTCACCATATTCTACCACAACCAACCAATCTGAACCCTCCACTTCACAAAACATCACTAGACAATTCCAACAATGGTATGAACAGTGATGATACACTCCAATAAGAGAATCATATGCTTTTGTATTGGATAAATTAGTGAAGCAGGGAGTCCTCAACCTCCCTCAAATCTGACCACCTATCCAATTTGACCCCTCATGAGCCATCCCTACATGGTATAGGGAAAATTAATTTTGTAACTATCATCGTGTCAAGGGTCATGACACAGATTGCAAAACTATAAAAAAACATTATTCAAGACATGTTAGACAAAAGGGACCTTGTTTTGGATAACCCTAATGCACCAGCCAACGAGAACATGGATGTCTTTAGGTAACCATTTCTTAACCATCCCCCAATTTAGAACAATGTTTAGACCATGGTCGATGATCCTCAAGAATGCAATATACGCACGGTCAACACGGTCTTTCCTTTCATTCTAATCCAACCTCTCCCATAATTTGAAGAAGTTGGTCAACCCATTTCTCCACCACAGGTAGAAGAGCCTATTTTACCCATACCACCCCCATGCAATGAAGAGCTCCCTTTGCCTCACCCTCTTCCTCATTTGGATGAACATGTTTCACCTCTATCCCTCCCACGACATCAAGCACCTCCTCTACCCATTCTTCTACCTCATGAGGATCCCATATTACCTATTCTTCTTGCTCCCACCTTCCCTCTTCTTCTACCATTGGAATAATTTACCATTCATACCCCATGTCCTAATGTAGAAGGGGCCATCATCCCTATGCTTCACCCTTTAGAGGAGTCTTCCTCTCCTATTTTTCCTCCACCGATGGAGGATAGTCCTCCATCCACCCCCCTTTCACACATAAGAGAGTCTACTTTAACCTCTCCCATATTGGAGGATGCTTTGATGGTACCAACACTAGTGGCCCCACCCTTATCCTTCTTATTACCAATGGAGGATCATACTTTCCATGCTCCTAGACCACATGTGGAAGGCATGATCATCCCTGCGCTCTATCTGCTTGAAGAGCTGAATTCTCCAATCCCTTCTCTGCCAAGAGAAGAACTTGCCACCTAACCCACTTCAATTGAGGAAGATCTGGTGATGGTTCTCTCTCACCTTTGGCCCGTGATTGCTATGTCCAACACATTTCCTCTCTCGCAATCACCCAAATCCTCCAAAGGATCGACTATAAGGCCTCGCACGACATCATCTAAACCCTTCTCTCGATTGGAAGAAAACTTAGGATTCCTCCTTTATAAGAACATAGAGTATGAGGCATTATGGGAGTGACTTAGGGCTCCTTATCCTACACAT
Organism: Torreya grandis; assembly: GCA_037957365.1. Classification (NCBI taxonomy): domain Eukaryota; kingdom Viridiplantae; phylum Streptophyta; class Pinopsida; order Cupressales; family Taxaceae; genus Torreya; species Torreya grandis. Next base: position 1,127,644 of record JARHVA010001738.1, read on the forward strand.
CCCACTTTGCCTTATACTACCAACCCTTCCATGATGATTTACTCTAAAGTCTTTGATGAGGATCGGGCTTCCACTTCTAAATCATCAGAAGCTCAGCCTTCCATATCTAAATGCAAACCCTCACAAGCATCCACCATGCTAAAATAGATTATATCTCTCAGTGTTTGCCCTATATCAAACCTAACTCACCCATAAGTGAAGTTAGATTTGAACCTCACCCCACACAGTAGTGGTCCTCACACCATACTAAAGGAGGATGCTAAACCACGTCAGTTTACTCCTCCCCCACCTTCACCATTACCCTCTATCTTGGGTCCACATCCTTCCACATTAACAAGAGTGCTCCCTATTCTAACACCACGTAAAGATAAACTACCTCCATTACTCCCTCTACCCATCAAAAACATATTTCCTCCTAGAAAATTGACACCTCTCATCAAGAAAGTTCCATCTACGCATATGGCCACAACACCAACAAAAAAGGTGGTATGAAAAACTCCCCCTACAAATCCTAAATAGAAGTTTTCAACCCATATTGCAACAATGAGCATAGACCCATTAGTGGGTTCCTATGCTTTGTTGTTATACTGATTGTTGCAATCTTCTAGCATCGTTCTCCCACCCATTAAACCATACCAACCTTTCAGATCAAAACCATATTGGTTTGATGACACTCAAATTTGCTTATATCATCACACACCTAGGCATGATACTGAGAGTTGTTATGCTCTTAAGGTTGTCATTCACCAACACCTAGAAAAGGACACCCTTCTCATTAAAGATTCTCTTGACCACTGTTTTGACAAACTACCAACACCATCCTATGCCTCCCAAACCTCCTCACTTGAATTGAGATCCCAACGTGAGATTATGGTCCCTCTACCACCTTCTCCCCCTTTATTTGAAATCAACACTATTAATGTGGCCACCAAGTCCCAAACCCTAAAAGGTAAAGGAAAAGAGCAAGTTTATACCCCTTCGACATATCCATTCGCCAAGCCCTCTCCACCACCAAAGCCCAAGATTTTTATCTTGGGCACATCTCAACCAACATCTTCAGGGGTAATTCCTCCTAACCTCTCTAACCATCATGATGTTTGGTATAAACAACTTTTTGACTACTTGACTTATTGTATCATTCCTCCTAACCTCTTTGGCAATGGATGATAGGCTTTTATCAAGAGTACTGCTCGATACACCATGCTAGGGGGTCTTCTCTACAAACGAGGTTTCAATGGCCTCCTTCTCTGATGCCTAGCCACCATTGAGACATCTCATGCCATCAAACAATTCCATGATGGGATTTGTGGAGGAAATTATAGTGGTAACTCAGTTGCAAAGCGCATCCTCCACCTGGGCTATTATTGGCCCACTCTTAACCAAGACTGTAGTGACTATGTTTAGCATTGTATCAAATTCCAATAACATGCTAACCTACTTCATGTCCTTAGTCTTGACACTCTTAATCATCTTCATATCTACCAAGATCGCATCAAGCATGCCTATAGCAAAAATCTGAAAGAGTGAGATTTCAAAATTAGAGATCTCATCCTTAAAGAAAACTAACACGTGACCAATATGGAAAGAAGCAAATGAGTCAAGTTTGTTCCTAATTGGCTCAGACCTTATATAATAATGCACAAGTATGGATTAGGCACTTATCATCTATCTTCTCTCGAAGGCTGGCTAGAACTTGAGCCCCTTAATGCCTTGCATCTGTGACCATTCTACTATTAACCAAGTAATCATTCACTTGGATTTTAACTTGAGCTCATCCCTTAAACAACCCCTGTCATCCTTAATCCTATTTCTTTCAACCCTTTTTCCCTAAAAAAATTAGTTAACCCTTTTTTAAGCATTAATGCTTTGTCCTAATAAAAGGGAAACCCCTAAACTTCTATAGTCTAGTCTATGACTAAAAGTTCAGTTAACAAAAAAAAAAACTGGGATGCCTAAAAAAATATTAAAAGGTCATAAACTATAAATGTAAATTGCTCCCTTGAAGGACAACTGCATTATTGCTATAATTGATAGACTACTCCCTTGAAGGACAACTATTCAAAGAAATCAAAACACACAAAGAAAAATATAGACCACTCCCTCTAAGGATGGCTATGCCCAAATTTTGCTACAAAAATAGCATCCTCTTAGAAGCTTCCCACATCAATCAGCTTCACATGACTACAAAGCAATAACAACATCCCCAAATAGACTTCCCACATTGATCACTCTACAAAAAAAAATGGCTGACAAACTATTATGTCATGGACTTGCCTATAGTCATTCTCAGGGTCACCTATAAAAGGGGCAAAGTTATCCCTGCTAAAAAGGGTTATGCTATCCTCACATATCACATAATCACACCTATTACCCCAAAATACCCAAGGGATTTTGAGCTCACTTAACATCAAGTGATTAGGGTACTTATCTAACAAAAACCAATGGTGAACGATGTAATGCATGAACGGGGCTTTTGTTTTCAAAAACCCTATCCATGTTATCATTATGGTCCTTGTCAATGAAAGAGTAATGCGCCTTTCACTTCTTACACACCTTCGTCACATGCCAATTTATCTTTTAGGATGGAGTGTCTTAAAATTATATGCTCGCATATTGTCATCTCATAATTTTCACTATAAATTATGAACCTAACATTCAACTCAATTTTATCATTAAAAACATCACATGTTTTTGATAAAATACAACCAAAACATTTTCTAACCACTAACATAACATCATGATTTATTTAATGCAAATACCAATTTGTGTTATATAAATTACCATAGCCCATTCACATTAGTTTATATGGACAACAATACACATGGAAACTATCAACCAAACATAATTTATGTCAAGAATATACCATCACCAATATGGAAACCTACTGAAGCATAAATAAACTCATTCCATTTTTAGCATACACCATCACCAATATGGAAAATTACTAAGGATGAAAAACCACATAACCTATGTTACAGCATACACCATCACACAATATGGAAAAGGCTATAACATCATCATACACTCATCATTTCAATCATGTACCTCTTTGACTCGTCTTCCCTTTTAGGAGAACTACATTAGCCTGAGGCCCTTAAAACAAGGGCTATGTAGGTAGCACTCAGTTGACATGGGGTCTTCTAAGGTTAGCTCAGCCATTCATTCGTTCATCTACCTAATGGACAAACTATCTAAACCCTAGGCTCACTGCCTACCCTAAACCCTAGGCTCACCGCCTATCCACGTAAAAACTGTCAATGACCTAAAATATAGGTCTTCTCTAAAATTTCCCAAAATCATGACCAAACAACCAGCCTTGACACAGTAGAATTCACCTTAGACTTCTCATGGGGCACATTGGAGATCACATACATCTCCCTAACCACAACAAACAACACTCAAAATCATTTATATCTTATCCTAACTCGACAAACAACCTCAGAGATCCTAACTATCTCCTCAAACCATGACCACTTTCGAGACAACTTTGCCTTGGTTTTTTTGATTGCATATGCTACCTCACAAATAGTTAGAAAATTGTACGTGCCCCTCACATCTATTATTAGATTGTGACCAAGTTGATCCCCAATATCTGTGACATTTTCATGTTTTCTAGGAGCACTTCCTAGCTCAGATACTTGGAACACGATGACCATTAAAGCTACAGCTTTGATCATTTTAACCCAATCAGCTACCACTAATAAGTTAAGGACCAGTTAATTCAATTTTAGTCCTCCTTGACCTTGCCTATGACAATTTGACCTGCCTATCAAGTGAAGTGGTATACGCACAATCTTAACTATTGCAACGTTCATACTCCAACCTCATCCTACCCATCCACTGCCTATCAAATTAGCACCCAATTTTAGATTACCTTCTCTCGATTCTTGCTTTGAGGGGGAATACCTCACCCCATACCTAGGGTAACCTACATCTATTTTTGTCTTGCAGTTCATTAAAACAAACCATAAGACAAAAAGGGGAAAATGTAAACACCAATATCATGTCAACCGCCCTTGGTCCCCTTATAAATTTTAACACTCCTAACCCACACTTTCACACCTTATTAATTTAAAAACTACTTATTTTATATTAATTACCTCACCTTGGACACCTCACCTAGACACCTCACCCTAAGACCATTTCTTAGCCTATGAGTCAGCCTGAGACTAGGTCCTCCAAATCCTAACTACCCATGACCTATTCTCACCCCATCTTAACTCCTTAACCAACTCTCGTGCCTCATAATCCCTTATTTTCACCATTCTCTAATGAAAAAGGCACTTGGTGGGTGGAGAAATGGGCAAAGAGCTAAAAATAGCCCTTTTACCTATTCTCTCTCCACCAATGTTGGTCAACCTAGGGTTGATGCTAATAGAATCATCGATGTTAGTTACATAAGCTAAGCTCTAACATTGAGCTAACCCCCACCTTTTCACACATTTATAGGCACACTATGAGATTTCAAGCACCAAAACTTGACTATCATTCTCTTGGCTACCAAAGCTCTACATAAATCATTCCAAAGACTAAATTAAAAGATTTTATGAGGACCTTGAGCTATTAAATTGAAGAAATCTATATTCACTTCATTGGCTCACATCACCAGTCACATCAGCCACAATGGGAATCACTATTTTGACACCTTTGGTTCTTCACCCTATAAAGCTAAGTACTTTGGTTTTCATTTCAGTGTTTTAGAATATATTGTTAATTACTTTTCATTAATATTTATAAATACTATTGAGAGGCCTAACTTCTTTTGTGGAGGGGCTGAAAGGCCTTCCCCTTGTTCTCACCCCCCTTTCACACCATAATCCTCTACCTATACCCTTCCTCAAACCTCATTCACCTTCCCACAACCTTGCACCAACCTCTGAACTTCTAAAAACCCCTCTATCTATCCCAAAAATACTCTAAAAGCCATCCAAGGCCAACAAACCCAACTAAAATTAACAAACCAACTGACGTCAACATCTACAACACCTTCAGCCAGACCAACATCGGTAGCCCAACCAACGTCGGCACCATTTACCCGACCAACCTCAGTAGACCCACTGATGTCAGCCACTATGTTCTAAACTAGCAAACTAGAAAGCCATCCAGATAGCCCATCTAGACTAGACAAAACCTTCAGCCAGCCTTTTGTACCATTTTGAGATACATAGACTGCAAGGAACAGGTGTTTCCTCCACAGCCAAAGAAGAGATCCCACAAGGCTTTGATACGGTGCACACTAAATTTGGGTAACATCAAACCCATAACCTCTTAACCTTAGTTTATTTCTCATTTGAATATAATTAGTGAAAATTTAGAGAAATAAAGAACCAAAAGATTTATTATTTAAGTGTCCTTTAGATATGCCAAGGTGATTTCAACATTTCTCAAGACACCTTCCTCATCTTTACAATAGTCAAGACATGAAGGAATGAGAGATAATATGTATAGTGGTGGATGATAGGTAATAATAATGGATGGAGGGGATGGATAAGAAATGAATTGATGGATTTTTCCCCCAAGTTTTGAGGTATAATGTGTATAATATATTATTTTACCATGACACCAAAACTTAGTTTTCATCATGGTAATTTCCCAAGGTGCCAAAAGACTAGTTTTCACCATTGGATGAATGTTTTGATTTCAATTTTTACTTTGATTTTTTTTCTAAATTTTGTGATGGAATATCAATTTATTAGATGAGGGAAAGATGCAAGGGTAAACACTTAATGGATCATTTATCTAACACTTATTCTATAAAATTATGATTTCAAGATGATGTTACTACTATTGGATGTATTAGGGTCCATGTGAACTTCAATGATTCTTGATGGAGTCACCTCCCAATATCTAAATTAGGTGTCTTAATTTCCCCTAATAGAGATAATGTTACCTAGGAAGATAATGGGAGGTATTTATTTGATGGGATCTTGATAGGGATGTAATATACTATAATGGATGGTAGGAATTAATGGGATTGTGGGTTCATGATAAGACAGGGTGATGGGTGATGGATTATTAGGACTAGCAATCATATACAACATTGGAGAAGTGGGACATGATTCATTTGATTTGTGATAATTAAAAAAAGTCTTAAGGATATCAAAGACACTTTGAATTTATGATTCATCTTTGATCGAACACTTGATGGAAGATCAATTGTGCTTGACATTATTTGGATGTTGACTGCTTCCTGGTGCTTAATTTTGGGCTTCATCAGAGGAGATTGATTTTTGACTTGATATATAGTGATTATTTTGACTTTGATGGTCCCCTAGTGCTTGATATTGGGCTTCACTAAGGGAAGATATTCTTGGATTAGGTTGATGATTTTAGTCTTCTTGATTTTGACTGATAGGATCAAGGATGATTTGATTATGATTTATGACTTCTTGAATATAGTTTTAGACCATTATATTTTTGGCACTTATATTACTTGGGAAAGAATCCAATGATGCATGTTCCTATTTCTCCCTATCAAGGGAGATGATTAAATGATCACCAATAGGGATAAAAATGTCCATGATGGATGAAGATGGTGGTGAGGGTATTATGGGGTCAATGAGTGGTGATCCGGAAGAATAATATTCATAGAGATTCCTAAGAGACCCAATTTTTACATCAAAGAAAATCTCCTCAAGATTAGTAAAAGGATCACTATGACTAGCTAGGAGAGATGCATTTAAAGTAGGAATAGATTGACTTTGACAATCTTCAATAGATAAATATTTAAAGAAATTATTTATGACTTCATCATCCTAATCAAGATGCAAAGATATACCTGGTGATGGATTAGTGGTATATAGATTAGTGGTTTCCTCATAAAGATAGGCATTATCATTAGTTGTTATAACATTAATGAGGGATGATGCTTTTAATGAGGAATCTAATTATGATATAGGTGTTGAACATGATCCTGATGATAATAAGACTTGTGTTAGATCTGATGTACAAGATGTATTTATACTAGTAGGATATTCATCATCCACAATTAACTTCTCAACAAGGAGTATTTGATTAAATGGTGGAGAGGGAGATGATGGATGGATGATAGGCCCATGGAAAGAGTTATGAGAGATGGGAATATTATATTATGTGTAAGATACACATCTTTGATGTAATATTTGTGAAATATGGGGGGATAATGGAGGAGGGATGTGGTGTTTTGACCTTGGCCTAGAAAGGGATGGGCTTGATCTTGATTTGGAAGGAAATCTTGGAATTCTTCTTTTTGTTCACCCAAGGATTGAGACTCATCTAGTTTATCTTTGATTATTATGTCACCATGGTCGATGAGGTGTTAAACATAATATTTTAAAGGTCAACATTGATTAATGGTATGCCCCTAATCTTAGTGATATGTATAAAATTAATCATCTTTATACAAACAGGGTTTAGTCTTGGTGAGATCAAGATGTCGAATAGGTAGATAGACCATCATGTTGGTGGTGACTAGTTGTTTGAAAAGGGAATCCAAGGATATAGGAAGGGGAGTATAATGACTTGATTCACTTTATGACATAGAGGTGAAAGTATTAGACTGGTGATTAGATGGTTGTTGACATGATTGGGTGGATGGACTAGATGTAGTTGACATGGCCAAGATTGGATTCCCTTTGCTAGTATGGGAAGGGTCAGTCGATGGTTTATTAATAAAAAATGGAGGACTAGTACGGGACTCACATGAAGGGGATTGGATGGTAGGTGTAATGAGATGAAAGGGATCAACACCCTTAATAAGTGGAACACCCATCATAATGAACTTCAAGATGATCTAATCCTTATGGGTAGTTGTGTATTGGTCTATAAAGGTGGGGTATATTGAGGATAGTATTTATGTCATGTATATTTGAGATATTTACTAAGAGGAAAAAAATTATAGGTTAGTAGTTAGATAAATATATTATGTTAACAATATATTTATTATATAGTTTTTGGTTGGTTATTTGGTTGAGGGTTTATAGGGATCTTGGGATCCCCACATATAGGATTTGCACTTCCCATACAATTAACTTGTAACCATATGAATAATATATAATAGTAGCATAATATTATTAGTCTGAAAAAAATATTTATTTATGTTCATCTGATCTTTCCATGTTCATTTATTAGAACTAAACCAGACTTATCATATGGTATCAAAGCAATGTCTAATCCATAGTTCTAAATGGTATTGATAATTTAGTTTAGTAGTTGATAAAGATTAAGTGTAGAAAAGGAGGATGTGGTTGCACTATTTTATTCCATGCATCACTCAAATTCATGTAGAGCCATTATATAATAGTCATGAGAGTCTTGAGTGGTTTGAAATCTTATGACCAAGAAGGAGACTTTCAATCTAAATATTTGGACCAGAGATCAAGCTAGGTTATATAAAGGAATAGTTTGATGTCTTTGTCATAATTTTATTTTTGAAGTCATCAGTTGTTATATTATTCATAGCTTGACACATTATATTATTGAGTGTAATATTTGTAGAAGTGTACATTCTCATATTGATCAAATCTAAATAAGATTTTCATTCAAGTTTATTTGGATCTAATCTTCATCAGATATACACTTAGATAAACTAGATCTCTAGAATCATGTGCCTTCATATCATAACTAAAATATCTTTGACCAATTTATATTTCATGCATCCATAGGCCTAGATATGCACAAATCTAACATGTGACTTTTATCCATATCCACCAATTTCTACTAGATTATTATCACCATGGAAGAATTTTGGGGTCAATAGACATCTCAAATATCAATTCCATGAATGGATCAAGGAGATCAATATAATATGTGAGTAGATATGCAGATTTAACAAATTATCCAAGCTTGGTTTGCTCACCACATGCATTTCATCTAAACATACAGTTTGTGATCTTGTTAGATTTTATTTCTAAAAGATCAAATATATTTGATTGGACTTTATTCTGATCCATTTTATACATGCAATATATTAATACCTATTTTTCTCATAGCTCCTATCGTCACCCATTTTCCATAGCATTGAGCTTTTACCAAACTAACATCCTCCCTTCTTTGTTAGTTGTAGGTATCATAATTAATAGTTTACATTAATTGATTTAGTCTGTCCATATCTTAAGTTTATATTTCTATATCTATGTCATGTCAATAATAGGTTAAGATTTTAAAATCTAGATATATTTAGTTTTTTTATTATTATAACTAGTCTTTACCAAAACAAAGCAATAATATATTTTGTCTTATTTGACCAAATGTGTGTTTAAATATGTATGTTAGATTATTACACACACAATATTTTTTGGTGTTTTTGAAAATTTTATTTATGTTTAAAATGGTCTTTAGTCATAAATTTGAGTCATGGGTTCATTTTAAAGTGTGTTTAGTCTAGATTTGGCATTTATGTCAAAGTATGTCATTATAAGTAATCATGTCAGTAGAAATCAATAATTATTTCCAATATATTTTAGTATTATTTAGGTGAATATTAGGGTCTTATTTAGGTGAAAAACTTTCATATTATTTTTACATATGCATTGTTGGTGTAAGCAGATGTCCTTAGTTCTACAAAATTGTGAGGAAGGCATATTGGTTAAAATGAGTAAGAGAAAAAAAATAATAAAGTAAAATAAAATAAAAATAACATTAAAATATACACCACATGAATATCATCCTTGACATCTACCCCCTAGTTTTAACATGGGGAGAATGTATCCCTATGCTATAACTAACCCATACTCATGATCTCTCATAAAGGTTTTCAATGTGGAAAACCATTTGTAGTTGTGGTTGGTGGTTACCCACTAGAAAATTATTTACTGTTGTGGTTGCTAGTTACCCACTGGAAAACCATTTTTAGTCTTGTTTGATGGTTCATCACATTGAAAACCATCTATTGTCATGGTTATAGGTTTACCAAATTGAAAAAATCTATGAGGGATCATTAATATGGGTCTATTATAGTATAGGGATACATTCTCCCCACGTTCACACTAGGGGTTAAATGTTTAGGATACTATTCACATAGTGTAGATTTAAGGTATTTACTGAGAGTTAAATAGTTATAGGTTAGTAGTTATATGAATATATTATGTTAAAAATATATTTATTATATAGTTTTTAGTTGGTTATTTGTTTGAGGGTTTATAGGGATCTCAGGATCCACACATATAAGATTTGCAGTTCCTATATAAGTTCCTTGTAACCATTCAAATAATATAGAATAACAACATAATATTATTTGTTTAATGAAATATTTCTCTATGTCCATCAGTCTATTTGTGTTCATTTATGTAGAATTAAAGTAGACTTATCATGGTCTAGCTCCATGATGATGGTTTAGGACTAATACTGAGATAGAATAAGGATTGGATGTGGCTTTTGCATAAAGAGGTCTAAAGGACTGAGCTATTATGATTCAGTGATGATGGTTGAATGGATTAAAGACTAGGATCAGATTTTAAATTGATAGTACAATAGGTGATAATGACCTATCTATAATTCCTAGGTGTCAAGCTAACAAAATGAATTATGGGTTGTGATGGGTGCCTTGATTCAAACTAGCAAGATAACAATATGATGGGTGCTAGTTATGAATAGGCAAGGATGATAGAGACTATATTAACAATGGGCTTGCTAGATTAAAATTTGAAAAAGTGATAAGATGCTAGTAGTATACTGACTAGGGTATGAGACCTGATCAAATGATGAATGATAGTAGATTGGGAAGATGTGGATGATAGGACTAGCTTAATACCTTATATTTATTTTCTCAAGATGGGATATGACTACATGATGAACATGATTGGGATGATGGTATAAGGATAAGTATGATAATAGATGTTGATGAAATGATAAGGGATGAGATGGGGATGGTTTAGACCTGTATGTGACCTAAAGATCCAAATGGGATAAGATAGGATGACAATAGACTAGATGGGTGATGAGGGCAAGATCAAAACAAAAGGATAGGTTATAAATAGAGTCGACTTGATGTAGATGATGAGATGTGATTATGATATGTGATGGCATATGACAAATGAACTATAAGGATGTATAAGAGAATAAATTGTGTAAAAAACAAAATATAGGTGATGGGCATGTGGTTAATGGTGAGTGGATAATGGTAGGACTAGGAGGAGAGTAACACAAAAGGACAATATGTACAAGATCATGTCTAAGATGTACAAGATGATATATTGGTGATGGGGGTGTGATTAATGATGAGTGGTTCTATTGATATAAGGGGATAAAAGGATGTACAATATTAACTATAAGAGATAAAGATAAGGATATAAAATATAATGGATAGGATATGTGGGTGACAAGGTGAGGATGACTAGATAAGATGAGATGGGATAGGACAAAGATTATATGTATAAAAAGATGATGATAAGGTAAGAATATACAAGATGAGTTTATGTAAGACCTAAATAGGTGTTTAAAAGTTTGGGTGAAAGGTTGACTTGGATCATAAATAGTACAAGTCTAACACAACACACATCTAATCAAAAAATCCAAAAAAAATTGATTAGTAAATTGATGGGTATGTAACCCAATGCCTACACCATCAAATGGATTTAGGGGTAAGCCTATAGGCTAATGACCCATTATAAAATCTACCTAACCCTCTTGACCTCTATTTCACATGATGGCTACTTTAGAGTTGATATTGACTCTTACAATAGTACACTTATTATGATCAAAAGATCCTCTGCTAAGTTTGCATGGGATCTCTAAGTGCATCCCCTATATATGCGAAGATACAATTTGGCCCAATTCTATATAGGGTGTTATCTAATTCTTAATATATAGAGTTAACTCTTCCCATTAATAAATGACTTTTATGGGGTCAACCACTTAGCCTAATGACAATTGTACTAATATTCATACTCTACCAAAACATGGAGTTTTTATTAGTGCATGGTGGTGAAATACATGGTCATTATCCCCCTAAGATTATTTCAAGTGCATTGGTGTTAATTTTACATAATGTTACCCCTATAAAATAAAATGGGAGGGTTTATATGTGGTTTTTGATCCCCTAAGATTCACCACAAGAATGTAAGGAGGAGAGCATACACCAACCATAGCCCTAGGAAACAAACAAGTAAACCAAAAAGATTAATTAATTGATTATATTAAGATGTGTGATATATTTATGATTTAAAGAAAGATAGATTAGAATATACAAGAAAATATATACAAGGTAATCATTTAAATGATTTTTAAATTTCCCAAAAGATTATTTGATAAGGTATCCTACAATAACATGGGTTAGTAGTTTAATGAGGGCACTCAAAAGAAGGGTCCTACAACACAAGAACTAGTAGTCTAATGAGGGCACTCAAAAGAGGGATCCTATAACACAAAGATTAGTAGTTTCAATAAATCACTCTTGAGGGGTAACCTATAAAACAAAATTTTAAACCAAAAATATGACCTACAAAAATATTGTGTTATTAAGATAGAATATTTAACTAAATTTAATCCTACAAAAAACATGTTAGTCCAACTAGCCTTAATAAAACATCTTAAAAAACATGAGTTAAAATTGCTCAAGATGAGTCAGGTCAGACTGAGGAGTCAAGTTAGGATAGGTAAGTCAACTTAGGATAAGAGGAGTTAGGTCATGCTGGGATGAGTAAGGTTAAGTTAGGTGAGTTAGGTCAGGAAGAGTCAGGTTGGTTTAGGTGAGTCAGGTCAAGCTAGGATGAGTCAGGTTGGGATGAGTCAGTTGGTCTAGGTGAGTTGGTTCAGGCTAGGATGAGTCTAGTCAGGATGGTCAAGTTAGGCCACAATGAGTCAGGCCAAGATGGTTATTTTAAGTTAGGATTGTTAGGTTAGGATGAGTCAAGTTGGTCTAGGTGATTTGGGTTAGGTTGGGTGAGTCAAGTCAGGTTAGGGATGAGTTAGGTTGGATTAGGTGAGTCGAGTTGGATTGGGGATGAGTTAAGTTAGGATGGGTGAGTCAATTAGGTTGGGCTTATCGATTCAGACTAGGATGAGTCATATTAGACTAGGTGAGTTAGGCTAGGATGAGTCAAGTCAAGAAGAGATAGGTTAGGATGAGTCAAATTGGGATGGTTGAGTTAGGTCAGGGTGGTCGATTGAATTTAGGGTGGTCAAGTCAAGCTAAGATGTTTGAGTTGGGTCAGGGTGGTCAAGTTGGGCCAAGATTGTTGAGTTGGGTTAGAAACATGAAAAACTATGAGTTAACTAGGAAAAATCATAACTAGCCTTACAAAATCATGATTTACAAGTTGTAGTATTATCAAAAAGCTAGAAACTATCACATCTAAAGCAAATGGTTAGCAGTCATGTCTAGAAATTAAGACAAAATCATGGAAAATGAGATAAAGTCATGAATAAATAGTAAAATGCCATGAATATTAATGTGAAACTATGAATTTTTCCTATATACACAAAATTCTCAAAAATCTAATATTTGTCTCCTACCAGTTAATCTTGCAAGCTACCAAAAAGATTTCTAACAAAAAATGGTTAAATTGGGAGCAAATATCCCACCATGGTCACCAAAATGTAAAGATATTTTTTAGCAATATGGATTTAAGATCATGCAGCTAATCTAAAATACATTCAAACATCAAACTACCTAAGTAAGATTTATAGCCATTAATACAAAATTCAATGGATGAAATCATAATTCAAACTAGCACTATTATCCTAAAGCTAAGTTCTCCAAAACATGATTAAATGGATGCAAGAAAACAAGAGGATTGAAATTGGATTGATATAACTTGACTCAAATTTGTGACATTATGATGCCATGATTGAGGATTTTGGATGCTTGTGATTGAAGTATCCTATTGACATTGACATGTTACTCCTTTGTTCATTAGCTCAATGAAGGAGAAGAGATATTTAGATATATTTTTGAGGGATTGATCAATGGTGAAATTTTCAAGATAGCTTGTGGATATCAATGGATGAGGATTTTTTAAGGAATTTAAAATTCCTTGGAGGAGTAAAGAGGAGACAAGACCTCTAGAATCTATTTGAGAGGGTTAAACATGATTAGAGATGGATTAGATAGGTGTTTAGGGGATTGTAGAGAATGAAAGGGTGTAGGAAATCCTAGGGATAGGCCTAATATGTGGGTAGGTGGGTCATGGGAATTTAAAATTACCAAATAATAGGTAAGTGTGGATTAGGATAGAATAAAGAGATGACTAAGTGAATTAATGATGAATTGGGATAAGACTATGGTTTAGTATATGAAGAATAATGAAGGGGTTCATTAGATAAATGATTAGAAGGGGGATAAATTAGTGAGATTGAAGGGTATAAATTATATAAGCAAAATTATTGTTGACTAATAGGAATATTAGTGATAGTAATATAAGTGAGCGAATCTAGATGAATATAGTAACTACCTAGGGAAATGGGGCATGATGTCCATCATGATACCCAAGGAGGAAAGGGGGATTCATGAGGTCCCTCATGGAATATAAAACTAGAGTGTGTAATAAGCAAGATATTAGTGTCGTGGCCATGAATCATACATGAAATCATGCATACAACATGCATGAGGTATGAAAAGTAGGCCGAGGGGACACAATACAAGGGACATGGGCACATGTCACTAAATATGATAAATCAATACATACAAGGACATTTTCAAATGTACACATACATAAATAAAAAGCAAGTTAGCGTGGATCTATATGAAAGGACATTTTTAAATGTCTACACACACAATCAAAAAGGCACACATAAGGGCATGGGCACATGTCCAAATCATACATATGATGAAATTAAGTGGCATAGAGACATATAACATTAGCATATCAAAATACCCTCAAGTAGATGTATAATCATAAATATACAATCAATTCTAAATTAGTAAGCCTAGAAATAAAATTATGCATGAACATGCAGTATAAATCTACATGAGAGCAAAGTTGCACATAAACTGAGTCTAGAGTAGTAACAGTCCATAAAAATCTAAGTAGTTTAGGATGATCAATATGAAGATATAAAATGCTAAATCTATGATATAGATATCAAAATTATGTAACCTCACAATCATAACTATGTATATGATTCCCCCTAATAGGCAAATGTATATAATGAGGAACATGTGTATGTGCCCCCATTGGGTAGATAGTATCACATCTAGATTTGTGTGGTGGACCTGAGTCCTCTAAGCATATAAAAAAACTTGAAAAGAACAAGTGAGGCATGTATCTGTGATAAAACAAACTACACTAACATAGATAGTATATGTAGCACCTAAAAAGTATAATAAGTGTAAACATGGAAATGCATACAATCTATAATTTGTATTTCTTAAGTAAATATTTGAATGTTTTTTTTGTTTTTCACTATTATATTGTTTTTGTATTTTTTATTATAATCTATGTAAAAAAAACATGAGAATGAAACTATATAAAAGTAGTAACAATGAATGAAAATATGTACAATTAGGGAAGAACATAATAATAGATGAGTCGCATAAGAGACTCACTATCAAGGTGTCATGTATCAAAAAAAGGAATAATGATCATGCATTTTATGTGAAAAAAGTATATGTGGTCTAGGAATTGGTTGTGTTGAGTGATATGTAGCTGACACTACATATAGAGTAGGGATAGGAATTTGAAAAGCTAACTAAACCAACTAGTGAACTATGCTTGGAATATATGAAGCTATTTGAATTAGCCTATGAAATATAGGGTTCTTAGGGGCCCATTTAGTAGAATATTTTGTAGATGAAGTGGATGTTTTGTGTTGAGAACCTTGGGAACTCAATAACATTATCTGAGAATGAAATGGGTAGAGATAGGCTCTCTAGAGTCTATAACATGTCTTTGATGTAGGGGTGTTTATACACATAATATTTTTTAAAAATTTCAATTAATTATTCTTTCTCTCTTTTAATTACCCATAGAGTATCAATCTCTCTAAGAGCATTTCCTAAGGGGTGCACTAGGAAAAGGGTGGGCAAACCATTGGTGATTTATAGGATTATTATCACTTTACTAACACTTTTTATCTACACAACCATCTCCTAAAACATTCCCCTAAGCTTTACCTCTTCTTTTACACCTTCCTCTAGTCATTTCCCACCTTGATTAGCCCTTCCCTAGCCTGAATTCATTTTTGATGGTTTACAATACAATTTCAGTTGCATCAACCCTATACTCTAATTGACAAAACTCATTTAGGGTCTAGGTAGGGTCCTGGACTACCTAGACTAAGACCTAATTTGATTTTATCAATAAAGGTATAAATTTGATTGGGTTGACCCTATCGACTAAAATTTTGGAAAGGAATAGGGTTAGATTCATCTATATAGACACATTCATTTCATCATTTAGGAATGGAAGAGAAGAAAAAGAGACATATATTGTGCATCTGCTTATCCAACATTCTACTTGAGGTGTATAGCTTAGGGTTTCATACTTTCTTTAGAGATATAGATCTTATCTTATGGATAAGTCTTTTAGATGCATAAATAGGTTGTGTAGCTATTATAGAAAAGTTCACTCATTTATATTTGTGCTTAGTCATGCATTTTATAGTCAAACCAAGTTAGTTATATGCTTGGTATAGCTAGGTGTGAGCATAATAAGGTCTGGTACACAACATTTAATACATTACTACAATGGCATCCAATTCACACAAGGTGAAAGCCTTGTGCACTCACCTAAAGCTTAACAGTAAAGGGAGTAAGCCTGCATTAAGCTATTTGAAATATGGAATAACTTTGGGTCCAAAGGGACTTAGTCATTATTAGGACGGGTTCAGGCAACCTATCAGTGCTAGACTATTCTAGGTAAGCTAAATAGGCATGACCCTTCTCAAGGGCACAAATCCTATGTGCATGGTCTTATCTGGTAGACATAGTTCTTAATGGTGTAATCCATGGGGATGATGAGTGAGGGTCATTCAAGTGCTTATCCAAGTCATGGGATATCTTGGGTTCAAGTGCTCATTTTTTAGGTTAGCACTCTTGGCATGATATTAGGGCCTTGATGCATGTCATTCTCAACACTTAATCTCTTTTATAAGTATGCCAAAGTTGTTATATGGCATAAGGATGAAATTATAGACTAGGAATAAACCTTAATATCACAATACATTTAAAGTAAAGAAACTTATAGTATTTATCATATAAACTAAGTTGTAATCATATCACAACACAAATTATAATGCAAGTATCAACACTCCATTGCTTTAATACCATTCTTCATTGACTCATAGTTCAGCATACAAAGTTTAAGACATAAAATAGAGTAAGTGCTCATATTTAACCTTACTCATACCAAACATCTCATAAGTGAGCTTGGGATATATATTTATAGTTCCTAACCTAATTCATATATAATATAAACACCTAATAGTGGCTCCTAAGTTTAGAAGAGCTCTACTATATTCATTGCCTCTTCATTCTTTAGATACAAGACTTCTTTTATAGGTAAATGGGTATCCACTTACCAAGTCAGATAGGCATGTACTAAGTGTTGAGTTGTCATTGGGGATCACTATCTCACTAGTTTCAATATGGTACCTATGCTAGATGAGCACATGTCAGATATTGAGATATCACTGAGGGGTCATTATCCCACTTGCTCCACTATTTTAACATCTTTGATTCTCAATCTACCATGTACAAATCCCTATAGGGTTATCCTTTGAAGGTTGGCATAATGCAACGACCCACTAGGTATTGGAATATCCTTGATCATTCCTCCAACTAGGACTAAAAGTTATAAAAAGGTAGTAATCAAATGAAATATTATCTCACATCGAGATAAGTTCAGTTGGCATAGTTCATGTAATTGGTAGAAAAGGGGGCCCAATATTACCCCATACAAAATTTCTTGTCTACCCTAGATTAGTCTTTTAGCACCTTTGGTGTGCAAAACTCAAGCACACCATAATCTAAATCTGCCTTGAAGTTCTCAAATCCCTATATAGTGACTTTTATTTCTTCAATGATGCTTTCTACTTCTTTTGAGGTAACCTCAAGGGTGAGCACATCCATGATTTCTATTTCTTTATTGAAGGCCTCAAGCCTTTCTCTTACAATCCTTTGTCTTCCTCTCCTTACCCCACCATCTAATATTTCCCCTTGCTTACTTGCCTTCATTTAGAATGCACAAAAGAGAGTCTCTAGGTCTTCCTCCTGGGTCTTTGGTTGGGTGCTCAGGGTGTTGACCTTCACCATCAATTTAACATGTTCGGTTCTAGTAATTGAGAAGAAATACTAGAAAAAAGCATCTTTCTCCTATTTTTACTTTTTAATGCATGCATCTATGAACACCACTTGGGTAGAAAAATTACAAAATATGGCATCTACTTATTTTATTCCCTCTTCTAAATTAATGAAAGGGTCTTCCACCACATCTAGTTTTTTTTTCAATTCTCTTATTAAGGCCTCACAGTGGTATTCTAGCTCCTTAAGCACCAGCCTCATCCTTGAAAGCATATACTCTATAAGCACATAGGCCTTATCAATATCTTTCATTCCCAAGGTATCCACACCATCCAAAATGGATGGCTCCACCTTTTTTACATGCTAGACTAGCTATTTAATTTTGATATTTGTTGCTTAAAATTCCTCCTCTACCTCTTGCACTATCTTTTTCCTATTATTGGTGCAAAAATCATTGAAGATGTTCCTACATGATAATGAGGAGGCCATCTTAATCAAAGTGTTATCTGATCACACAAGATTTATATCTCAAGTATTTATGAGCTGGTATTCATGCCATTCCTCTCATTTTTGGTACTTCAAAGTGATTTTGTTGAAACCTCAAACTAGGGCTCATCCATATAAAAATCCAATGCCCAAGAAACTTAATGGTACATCAAGGTTGTGGTAATCTTTAATGGTACGTATTCCATCATATGGAAGTCGTCATCTTCTTTGAACACTTACTATGCCCTTTCCCTATTGCCTAGCTCATACTCTTCTTCCTCATTTAGCTCCTCTTCTTCTTCATTGGTGTTAGTGCTTGCACCAGTGCCTTCTTCTTCATCTTCTCCTTCTTGGAGTTTTTCATCAGAATTCCCCCTTGTCTACTTATTTTTATTTAGCACTATATCTAAGATCATGTTTTTCTTACAAGGGTTCTTTAATGGACATTTACCCTCATCCATTTCCTCTTATTATGGATCTTTAGTGTGAGATTCCTTAGCACCAACCTTCTTCTCTTCTTATAGGGCCTCTATTTCCTTCTCTATTTATTTTTCCAAGGCACTAGTATCACCCTTTTTATCTCTATATTCTGTTTCATAACTAGGTCACATCTATTATGTAGCTTCTTATATTGTTATAGGGGAGGCATTAGGAACCTTATCTAGTAATTTTTCCTCTCTCAATTCCACACTAGTGATGAGCTTCTTTTTTTCATATTCCTTCATCATCTTGGCCATTTCTATGTGGGCTGAATTTTCCTCTCTTTCCTTTCTTCTAGCCTTCTCTTCCTTGGCCTTCCTCTCTACCTCCTCTTTCTAGTCCTTTTCCTTTTTATACTTCCTTTATGTAGTTTATGCTTCACACTTATTTTATCTTGATTCTATCTCCTTGGCCTCTAATAAATTGATTTCAACTTGGGACATGTCCTTGGTCCTCATGGCCTCAAGCTTGTATTGCAAGCTTAGCACAACATCAATATCCTCTTGGTCTAGGCCCATGTCCTTCCACTTGTGTTTTAATTCTTCATCTATTGATGCACCTAAATATGTTTCTTCGTTAGGATCTTATCTTATTTATCCTTTAGTTTCCCTTCTTCTCATTCACCTTATGTTCCTTGTGTTCCTCCTATTTCTTTCATTCTTCAGCCTTAACCATTTCAATCCCATGAGGAGCCTTCCCCTTCTTTTTCCCTATGTTAGGGGTAACCTTTGGTATAAATCTCATGTGATTCTGTGTAGAGGTTAAAGGGGTGGCTTCTTATTTTGAGGTAATATTTATCCTTAGTCTCTATTTTATTTCCTCAAAAGTCTCCCCCCTCTTCTTCTTTAGAGAATTTTTTCCTTGGATGGCACTAGCATCCCTTTATCCTTGATCTGGACTAGGGGCCTTCCCTCTACTTGACACTCTACTCAATGCTAAAATCCCTCTTTCATGTCTTAACCTCATAGTATAATCTATTAATGTAACCCAAGATGGTGAATTATTGGATGGTATTGATGTCTAAGTGATCTAATGCATCTTATTTATCTCTATTAGATTTTCCATCTACATGAGGGATTTAGTACCTCTTCATATGTCTCTTCACATCCAGTTATTTTAATTGAATGTCCATATATTATGAATTAAGGATCCAATGTAGTGCATCCATAAATTACCCTACTAAAAAATGAAGGGAATATTCAACCATCCCAACCTATTTCCATCCTATATCACCAAGTGCACCACATAATAATGTTACATTATGATAAAATATGACATCATGAACATACTTTAGGGAAGCCCTTAAGGAATATGCCACTCTAATCCAAAAGCTTCTATGTATTTTTCAAACTAGTTCATCATGTATGTCTTTACTTGGGGATAAAGGAGGTGGGGAAAGTGTATTATTTGTACTTTTACATTGAGGACTCATGGTGTGCTAGGAAGACCCAGATATTATCTTCATTCCAATCTAGGATCCCAATTTCCTCCATGATAATAAATATGAGGATGGATCCCCACCTAAAGGTGATCTTGGTGCTATGAAAATATAACATATTTTTCAATAACTCATCAATAATTAACTTTTTGATGTTGAATTATATACCTTGCACCATGTGATACGCAATGTATAGGTACACCTTTGATACATTAGCTAATTGATCACCTAGGTAAAATTTGGAACTCATGAGGCATGTTTATACCATCATTTTAGGGTCTTTGAAATTATTGATGGTGAATGTAAACCCACCTTGAAGTACTTAAGGATAGTTATAATGCACTCCACCTCTTCATCATCATATATCATTTGATGGATGTCCTATTTGGCATCTAAGACCCTAGTTATCTTCTTAATCAACTACACTAGAATTTTCATGCACTTACCTATAAAGTACATGTGGTCCTCATAGATGTGTAAGAGTAGGAACTAAACAAGTTAATCTAGATTCCTAAATTAGGGAAACTTATAGATTTGATTCAACCTATAAGCTTTCAACTTTTCTTGAATTGAGACATCAAATAGGGTATCACCTTGTATAATCTTGCACTATGTGTCCACCATCCAGTCTTGTGTCAAGTCCTGCAAGTAGATTGATGTCTGATGGTTATACTCTTTGAGTTTATAAATGTGTTAAAATGAGAACCAACTTTCCCCCACCTCAACCTCTGGTGGTAATTATATAAACTAGTATGACATATTTGTTAGTTCCTTAGTGTCTATCTCTTTGATGCTAAATACTTCGAATGACTTCACCTTGGTTTTGGTGGTCATCATCTCCTCTTAAATCTTAACCCACTTGTGTTCTTATTGAGCCTATGTAAATCTTGTAGTTTTTTAGTTATTCACCATCTTGAATATACTTCTGTTGAACCTTGGTAAGTGTGGCTTGTCAAGGCCATGAATGGTGGTTAGCACTTTTGTAGTCATGAGATCTATAATTGTACCTTTGGCTTTGAGCTTTGATGGTCATTAATGATGGATTGGGTTATAGCTTCTCATTATAACTCTATTTTTTTCACAAATTTTTCTCCCCAATCCTTAAAATTGGTCTCATTATGAATGTAATCTTTCTCAAAATGCCACTATTCACTAAAGTGCTCAAGTTTTCTCTATGATAGGGTTATTTCTATTTGGCTCTTTGGGTTCTACTAGGTTCACTCTAAGTTGAATTAGTTTAAAATTTGTAACCTAAGAAAGTTTGTCACTTGTTATTTTATACCCTTATTTCTTAGTTACCATAATTAATGTAGGATTTTTGGCATAGGTTCCTCAATTTCTTGGAAGATGCAAAAATCTTTAAAATTCTCTAGAATCTTTCATCCATAACACATTAATTGCATATCTTTGTGCCATCATCAACACCTCATTTAATGCTCTTAATTGATTTTTTCATGAAGTGAAATTTGGTTCAAATAGTCACTTCCCATTCATTTATGGGTAGATGCCAGCTATCTTAGATGATTTCCTTCTATGCTTGTATAAATGGCTTGACTTTCACCTTCCTTGTGGCAATTTGGACACAATGCTTCTCATGCACATGATTTAACCTCCTCATTTCCACTTTTTCTTCTAGTTTTACTCCTATTTCAAGTGTGCTTCTCTATCTTGGTCAATTTCTTATGCATCATCTTGAATTACTCTATCCTACCCCATAAAAATTACTTGAATTGGCCCTCCAACACCTTGTTTCTCTTTTAGCTCTCTTGCACATTGTTAGATTGTGCATCTTCACTTTCTACCTTATGCTCAACCATGTTGAGTGTCTTCACTTGCCTCTTATGTCTGTAGTGCAGGATTAATTTATGCACCCTCTTTTAAATTTGGCAAAAAGGTAGAGCTAGAGTGGTTTATCCCTGGACCTTCAAGTTCCCTACATTGGTCATCTTGCACACATGTATCATCTAATTACAGTTAGTAAAATTCATGCACCCACTACTCATGTGATTAAGGGAAGAAGTGATCAACTCACCCAATTATGCATAATGCATGAAGTGATAATAGATAATTATTTATGGCCATCATGCATCACTTAATACCCCTATATATTATACAAGACACAAAACAAATAGAAAATAATGGTTTGGCTTGTACCAAACTTTATTCTAGTTAAGCTCAATTTCAAACCACCTAGTGACCAAGAAGTCAAAATTTTCATGGAGAAAGCACCATCCTACTACCTATATGGCTTTAGTTGGTTTCCATTGAAATTCCCAAGGAGCATTTTTCTAGACAAAGTACACAACTTATATGCACTTGTTTCCAATATGTGGTGGATGATCTAAGGGCCCATCCACCATATTTGTAATTTTCCTAGGTTCTTAAAGTACTTAGAATTATAGAGCAGCACCAATGCTTCTTTAGTCAACTCCTTGTGCTTGATATGCTTATGATGCTAGTGCTCTTAGTATGCCTCCTCAATTTATTGACTCCACCTTGCTTGAGCATGTTGTTCATCCAAGCACTCCAAGTCTTCCAACATTATACTTAAATATTCTTGGTCATTTAAGCTATCAATATATGAAATACATAAGGAGGATACCATCAATTCCATGTGAAGAATTGATTCAATGTGAAACACCATTTGAAATGGTATAGCCTTGTTTAGGCACTTGTATGTCATGTGGTACATCCATAGTATCATTGAAACATGATCATCCCAATATTTATGACCAACATCACATATCTTTTTTAGGCACGTATCCAAGATCTTGTTGAATGCTTTAGCTATGTTATTTACTTGTGGATGATAGGGGTGGTTTTGTGGTGTGCTACCATGGATTTAGTTAAAAAGATGCACACTTTATCATTAAAAAAATGAGTACCCCTATCACTTTTAGACTTAATGGGTACCCATACTAGCTTATGATGTTCTCCCATATGAAGTGCATGACTGTTATGACTACGTAGTCTTTTATCATCATAGATTTAGCCCATTTAGTGAAATAATTATTGGTTGCTAAAACACATCTTGCACTTTTACACTATGTTATGGGAGTTATTGGCCCAAAAAAGTCAATGGCCCATTTTCTAAATGGTCCCTAAAAAATAATGTGGATGAGAGGCATATTATTTAGATTCTTGGGATTGACACTATGCTAGCATACGTCACATTCATTGCCATACTCCTTTGTGTCTTGGAATAGACTTACCCACCACAAGCCTGATTGAAATACCTTATATGTCATTACATCTCCAGTGTAATGGCCTTCGGTGATTCCCTCATGCACTTCTTATTGGATGGAGTCTCTTTCTTATTCAAGAACACACCATCATAATACTTCATCTCTACTTAGTTTATATAGCTCCCCCTTAATAATCTAAAAGGGGTTGAGACAAACCACACGTTGATTCTTCTCCTTAGTTGACAAGGGATAGGGTGCAAATCTAGGCATTAAAAAAGTGACAATCTATGCTAAATATTCAAGGATGCACTAAACTAAGTATATTTGTATGTATGGCATGTCATCCTCAATTGGTGTTACCACATCACTAGAATTGATGAGAGATAAATGGTCTAGACCCAATTTATACTTTATAGGTTTAACATCAATGTAAAACATGAATTTAAGTAAAATAACATCCATTTGCATATGCACCCTATAAAAAAATCTTGTTCATCAAGTACTTGAGCACCTCATGATGAGTAAAGAAAATGAATGGGGTTGTTATTAGGTATTTCCAATTTTTTTGTAAGTCATAGACCATTACTAACACCTCATACTTGGTGGTGGTATAATTATGCTCTACTTGCATCAATTTCCTACATGAAAAGAAGATGGGGTGGTCTATTTTATGCTCACCTAGTTGTACCAATATTGTGTCAATATCAAATCCTGAAGCATTGACATGGCTATGGAAAGGAGTAATCTAGTCTAAAAATTATTAAAGTAGCATGCTAGCTAAATTTAAATTCAGTGTTTCAAAATCTTCCTCTTACACCTCACCCAATAAGAATGGGCCATATTTATGCAAGCTCCTCTAGAGGCACTAGAACCTTTGCTTAGCTTTGTATAAAATTCTTGTAATACCCACAATGGCCTAAAATGGCATGAATGTCTTTCTATGTTGAAAGAGTCTGAAGCTAAATTATGGTGGCTATATTTATAAGATCAATAAAAAAACAATCCTTATAGATGATGTACCTAAGAAATATTCTAAATGGGGTTGTAAAGATGCACTTACTTAGGTTTAATGATATTTATAAATAGTCTAGTCATTAATATAAACTTGGAGGAACTTATGGAAAAAGTCCTTAAAATTAGTGATTACTACTCTAGAGAATATGGTTGGCACATTCTTCAGTCAAAAGGGCATCACACTATAAGTGAAAAAATCCTATTCAGTCACAAAGGTTATTTTGGACTTATCATCTTCCTTGATATGCACTTGATGGTATCCCAAGAAACAATTAGTGAAAGTATAGCTTTTACATCCTACAACTCCATCCAGGACCTCATTAGTGAATGGGGTTAGGAATGGGTCATTGGCATAAGTGGAAATCGAAATCCTATAGTTGATGTAGATTCATATGTGCCCATCCTTCTTGATCTTGATGACCAGCAAGATTACCTAGTTAGATTATTGTATGGGTTATATGATGCTAACAACTAGCATTCCATCAATCTCCATTTTCACCTTGGTGTAGAAATTGGGATTGATTCAATATGGGTGCTTCTTGACTAGCCTCATGCCATCTACCATCTTGATGCTCATTTTTATAAGGGAAGGGTGGGTGCCCCTCATATCTGATATCTACATGGGAACAAGTCCTAAAATTCCTCTAGGTGGTCTATAATTCATGCCATCTCCACTTTAGACCAGTAAGAACCTATAGTAGTAGTATTTGGCTCACCTTCTATGCTGATGTCTACTTTAGTGGTCTTGAGTGGCATGTGGTAGGGATCATTATTCTCCTAATGAGAATCTTTAACTTGTTGTGTCCCCTCAATTTTTATAATATGAATATGCATTAGATCTTCTTCATCTTAGGTGTTGTCATCTATAAAGTACATAAGGTTTTGTCTTCATATTAGAGCCTTCCAATTACACTCTTTCTAGGTCTCATCATCTTCCTCATTAGAGTCAATATTGATATCCTACTCTTAAGAAAATGTTGGGAGTATTAGTCCTTTCTCCCTAAACATTTCACTAAGGCACTCTTATAGGATGGTGATGTCTTCAAACACCACCCTATGAATAACTTGCACTGGCTCCAATAGTTCTAAGTTTTGTAAAGAAAAGGAGAAGGTGTGTAGGAACCTCTCCTTGAGTATCTCCTAGTTTCTTTTCTTATGGCTCATCTCATTTATAATGTACCACACTGACACCCATGTTTTAAAATTACTATATAAGGCATGCACCCATAAATCTTTTCACATTTTCTTACCATAGATAGTCTAGGTTTTTTAACACAATCACACATACATGATTGGGGCTAAATCACTTGAGTAAGTGGGTATGTCCAAGTCCTCATTAATATTGTCAAACCTAGTGCATATTGCTACCTTTACATCTTGCCATGTTGTTAATTTATGTCTTTACACTACCCACTAAAAAGCAGTAGTGTACTTCAAGGTATGTACTAGTATACCCATTCTATCTATTTCATTGGGGATGTAAGCTTCAATGTCATAGGTATACCTCTCTATAGGCATCCTCAAGTCATACTCTGGGAGAATTTTAAGCTTCCCTTTACTTATCTAAGACACCCTTTGTCTGGCCTTTCTAGTGTAGGGAACCCATCTCTTCTAATGACACTCAATCCTAACCAATCCTATTCTAGTTGCATTGGCTTGGCTATGTGCACTAGGTGGCACCTTTAACTATTGACCTCATAAGCCTCTTTTACCCATCATTCATAGGCTATGTTAGTTGTATTAGAGGCTGATTTTCCATCTTCCCATTTTAGAATGCCTTGGTCACTAGGGTTGAAATTCTTGATGCCTTCTACTATGATGTTGTAAATGTAGTTGATCTTGTCTTTAAGATTAATGCTTTCCACATATGGGGGCCCTTGATCACTTGATAGAGGGCTTTCCCATTTTCAAAAGTCATATAGTGCTACTTAAAGCATATGTATACGTTATGAGTGTAGCACTATGGCCTACTCAAAAGAATTAGATAGTTGTCCTACTCTACCATCTCAATGACCTCAAAGTTAGCTCAAAATTTTGTGCCCATGATATTTATAATGGTACCCTTCAAGGTCCTAATAGGTTACACTTAAGTTTTCTTAGCCATGAACAACATGTGAGCTGAGGACCTCAACGGTGGCCATCCCATCTTTATCCCAAGTGGTTTTGGTTAAAATATTAACCTCAACACCCATGTCTACAAGAACTTCAAAAATAGACCATCCATTGATGGTGGCATCTATCAAAAACTCTTAGTAATACTCTATATTTTGAGTATGACTTACTTCACATTCTCAATCTAGATGTGGTACAACAACTCTAATCATCTGAGGTGTAGCCTCTTCTTATGGTTTCTTCCCTATGTGATTCAATAACAAATCTTTAATCTTGGTAAAATTTTGTAGTTTAGCCTCTTGGTTGTCTTATCTTTTATGTAAAGTGATGGCCTATGCCTCTAAATCTCTAGCTAGCAAGAGCTCACTCTGTAAAATATATATCACACTCATGGCTTATTACAAGATGTCTTCTATCATGTAAGGTCAAAATAGGGTGAAAATTTTAGCTCAGGCTATTTATACACTCAATGTATCTTGAATCACCATATTCCAAGCCTAGTTCTTGGGTTGATGTAGTGGTTGTCTAAGTAGTGAACTCACTCTAGGTTGTGGCCTACACTTTAGGTTGCTCTTTATGAGTCTACTACGGATTAGGATCCCACCTTTCTTTGAGTCTACTATGGCTTAGGATCCCACCTTTCTTCTTTAGATTCATACCTAACCATTGTGACACACTTGTCTATGTTAGGCCAGCATTGACTTAGCTTTTTCTACAAGTATAGGCATTTTTTGACTGTATGTGGTCCTTGAAAATACCTGTATGTTGGGTGTATAGGTATTCATGTTGATAATGGTTAGTCAACCCACACTTTTAGCATGATCATGGTGGGAATATTCCTCCACCACATCATCCTCCTCACCTATGCACACCTTACTAGTTATCATAACCCAGATTGTGTTAATCATAGTCTTTATTTACTTGACTCACCTAATCATCAAATGATGTTGTTTCCTACTGTAGGCCTCTTTCCATGTTTTAGCGCATCTCATTCATGACCTAACATTCTACTATGGAGTGCGTATAGACATCACACATCTTATAGTAAATGGTAGTGTTCACTTGACCAACACGTTACATCAAAGTATAGCTATGATAGTCATGCAACCCATGACTAACTTCGTATCTAAGAATTAGGCTGAGAACATTTATTTGTGGGTAATTATTCCTGTTATGCCCCTTCATCTCATAGTCAGTGTACCATAACCCATTGTAAGTGTCTTATGTTGAATCAAAAGTCAACTTCTAGAGATAGGAGGCCATTAACATGATCTATACATCCATGAAAGTGTTGATATTGGTATCAAGGTTGCCTACTAACTTAGCCTAGAGTATGGATTCAAGCACTTTTTTGGGGTTCATAAAGGTATTCATGGATAACACTCATCTGAAGGGTACTGGTAGAACTCCAACAAACCATTATGCATGTTGGGAGGGGTGAATGTCATATGAAATATTAGAGAGTAGAGTCTTAAAATATGTGTCATATAATTTTATGATCTTGAATAACCCTTGGATGATTTCCTTGAGCACTATGATTCTCTATTGATTGAACCTAGAGATATCAAATTCTTTTAAGAAGGCTTCCTTCACAATATCATATTCAACCATAGCCTAGTTTAGATCAAATTTATGATACTAGTTATGGGTGTAGTCTAGAAAAGTGGTTGTGAATTGAGTCACCTTTTACTTAGTCTAAGTGATGCCTTGATCATTCCATTGTATCTCACACTTAAGCACATGCTCTGTAGCATTCTCTACACCATGATACTTGAGCAAGTGTATTTCCATCTCATAGTAGATCTACTGAAAGGGTGGTACTAGGTTTGGAGGTGTTTGTCCCCCTTACATATATGCTAGATGTGGCCATCCAATGCCTCCAATTATAAGGTTTAGCATTGACCCTATCATTTTTATTTTTTTATAAAACTTGTCAGCATTGTCTTAGTCACTTGTAGTGTCATGCCACTTCCTATAGGTTGTTGCCTAGTTAGCATAGCTAACATCCTCTACATGGGAATTATTTTGCCTATGTTTATGGTTCTTAGGTTAATGTTTTCTTGACTTTCCATGTTTTCACTCAATTCCTTATAGGGAATCACTAAATCATAAAATCTTGATCCAAATCTTTAATCTTGTCAAAATTAATGTCAATAACAAGATTAGTTATTGTTTTTCTATCTTCTAATGGAGAATATAACACATGATATTAAACTTCAAGTTTAAAGGGGGTAGGTGATTTTGGTGCATATTCAATCACCACATATTGTGCCCATTTTATTAGCTCCTATCCTTTACATATAGGATGCTTTTGTGTGGAACTATCTTTCACTTTCTCTAGCTAGTGATTGATGTTTTTAAGTGATAGTTAGAGCGTGGATATTTTTCACCATTACAGTAATGAAATTTAACATGTTCCTAGAAATATAACCAAAATTTTGTATAAATATTCACTCATTTATCTTTGTGCTTACTCATGCACTTAGTGGTCAAACCAAGTTATTTCTATGCTTGTTATAACCAGGCGTAAGCATAATAGGGTCTAGCACACAACATTTAACACACTAATATGTAAGAATATAATTCACACAAGGTGAAATCCTTATGTGATACCCCAAAGTACAATTATAAAGGGACCAAGATTGCATTAGGATAGTTGAAACATGACACTAATTTGGGTCCAAAAGGATTTATTCATTATCAGGATGGGTTCAGGTAACCTGTCTGTGATAGGCTATTCTAGGGAAGCTCAATAGATGTGAGCCTTCTCAAGGGCACAAATCCTATGTGCAAGTTCATATTTGTTACACATAATTATTAGTGGAAAAAGCTATGAATTTTGTGAGTAAGGTTCATTCAAGCACTTAAGTAAGTCATGAGATGGCTTGGGTTCAAGTTCTCAATCTCTAGGTTAGCACTCTCAACACGAGTATTAGGTCCTTGTCATATGTTATCCTTAACACTTGGTATCTTTTATAGGTAGGCCAAAGTTTCTATATGGAAAAAGGATGCCATTAGAGACTAGGGATGAATCTTAATATCATAATACATTCAAAGCAAATAAATTTAAAACATTGCTTATATAAACTAAGATACAATCATATCATAGTGCAAACTATAATGAAATAATCAACACTCCATTACTTTGATACCATTCTTCATTGAATCAAAGTTTAAAATAAAAATTTTAAGACATGAAATAGAGTAAGTGCTCATATTTAACCTTACTCATTCCCAATGACTCACAATTGATTTTGGGATATACATTTGAAGTGCCTAACCTAGTTCATACATAATACAAATACTTAATGGTGGCTCCTAATTTTATTAGAGATTCACTATATTCATTGCCTCTTCATTATTCAGATACAAGCCTTATTTTATAGGTAAATAGGCATCTTCTTGCTAGGTTATATGGGTGAATATTGAGTGATGAGCTATTATTAGGGATCTCTATTATGTCAGCTCCAATATGCTACCTAGGTTGAATAAGCACACACTAGATGTTGAGCTATCATTAAGGGATATCTATCCCACCTACTCCACTATTCTAACACCCATACTTCTTGAGCCACCATGTATGTCCCTATAGGTTTATATTTGAAGGTCAACACCATGAAACTACCTACCATCTGGCATATGATCCTTATGGATTCCTCCAACTGGTGTCAAAAGGTACAAAAAGGGAATAATCAAACTAATTATTACCTTGCACCAAGATAGGTTAAGTTGGAATGGTCTACATAGTTGGTATAAAATGTGCCCCAATAGTATCCTAGAGCTAATTTATCCTTATTATCCTTACATACCATAATAACCTCTTATGAATCACCTTGGCTAAGGGATAGATTGAGGATTGATGGGTTTGTCTTCAAAGGTAAGTATTCCTAAATTTAGTACTCCTTTTTAAGATTAGATAGATTTGAATTTGTACTTCTCCTCCATGCATTAGGATTCTATATACATTGACTTGATAATATGTCTTCTATGCATGTTAACTTCTTATGTTTATTTCCCTCACTTTGTGCCAAAATCTTTGCTGAGCACTACACTAGAATTTTATTTTTATTTTTTCATTTATACATTAGTGAATATGATAACATAGGACCTAGTTAGGGTTAATGCATAGTTTTTCTTGATTGGAGGCTTTGGAACCCTCAGTGATATTATTGTGGTAATTAATCCTTTAGATAGGTCTAGTGGATCCATCTTGGTCATGACCCTGAATATATAATGTATTAACTATCATAAGTGTAAGTAGGATTTATTTTCTCCAAGCTAGGATTGATTTATAGATTAGTTACATTTCTCTTTGTAGACATTCTAATGAACCCAACATGAACCTAACCCTTGTAGGTTTTCTTTCATGCCATCATTCTTATCATCATTTATATTTTCTTATTTTTGTAGTACTATATCAAACTAGTCAGTATAGTTATAACTTTATGTACGTAGGTTTAAAACATAATCACTTCAAAATGATTATTTTTTATTTGTGTAGGTATTCATCAATTACAAGTTATTAGATCAAGCAACTTGACATAGTATTCTTATTCAGTTCTATATTATCATACACTATCAAACAAGTTGACTTTATCTTCTATTTTATTTTGTCAACATACAAGTCAACAAACAATATCAAATAGGTCAACTCTATTAATTATTTATTCTTTAGCATATAGGGTTTTGTAGAACTTGGTTGAACTAGTCTATTGTACCCAACATTCCACTTTTCATTTTGAAGAAATGGGGACCCATTTCTTGGATTTTGGTCTTGTTTGAGCTCTTCCTTTACATAACTATGTAATTTCTAATAAATTTCTCCTTAGTATTTACACTTGGAAGTATAAAGTACTAATATTATACATTTTACACTAATTTACTAATGCCTTTTGTAAGTTTTTTTATACAATGTAGGTTTTGGGACATAGTTTTATTAGAAGAATTTATTCAAGACTTTTTCTATGGACATGTTAAATCCTTCTTTGTGGGAACTTAGATTTTTTTGTAACATATGTTCCAAATTTATTTGTTGATATTTTTTCTTTGGGTTTTTATGTGATTTTGTTTGGTAAATTTGATTATTGGGGTTTTTGAATTAGAAATTTTGTTTAGAACTTTTATACATCAGACTTTTTTTGAGAAAATGTTCTGAAGGTCTTAGTTTATCAAGACTCCTTATTCAAACATTTTGTTCAGGATTTGTGTTTGGACCTTTTCATCAAAACTTTTGTTCAAGATTTTTCATCAAATAATTTTTTTGAAATATTCACCATCAACTTTATACAATTTAGATATTTTATTCAAAGCTTTTGTTTAGACATTTTGTTCGAACATTCATTCTAAGGGATTTGGTATTTAGACTTTTTGTTTGGGATTTTTATTTAGGCTTTGTGTTCAAAATATTTATTCAGACATTATTTTGGGTTAGTCCCAACATGTAATAAAATTACTTAGATGTTCACATAGAATAATTATATGTCACATAGAATAAACATAGATAAGATATCACACAATAGTAATTAATAGCAGAGCAAAATACTAGATAATATAGTAGAGCCACTTTAAGGAATCAACCTCCATAATAATGCAATAAGATTACAATACTTAATATGATGATCAAAGACTAACCACTACCTCCTATATATAGTCTACTTAGACATGTTTAGTTTATAGTGTGACTTAACTAAGAACATAGATAAATGTAAAAAGAATATAAAAGAGGTATGTAGGCCATAAGTCATCCACACATATCCCTAACCATGCCAAGGGTTAAGGGCATAACATGCCCCTCCCATTCAAAACAACATTGTCCTCAACATTGAATCAACACTAGATATTATTACACCAATGATTCATCCTCCTAGGTGCCATATTCACATGGTAGATTATTCCATTTGATTATGTATTCTTTAATCACTCTAGATCATATCTACTTAATGTGTATTTGAAGGATCACCTCAGAATCAAGAATAACTCTCCCTTCCTCATCTAATTTTGGTAACTTAGTTTAAGTAGAAACTATGTGTCTAATGACTTTATCTACGCATGATACATGAAATACTAGATGTACGCAAGTGGATGAAGGAAACTCTAACTTTTAGGCCACACTACCAATTTTTTAAAAGATTTGATAAGTCCCATAATACTTAGGGGAAAACTTGTTATCCTTTTTCTATTTCTTCAATGAAATATGCTTATATGACTGTAAGTGAATAAAGACCCAATCACCAATGTCAAAATGCCTCTCACTCTTGTGTTGATATACCTAATACTTCATGTGATTCTAGGCCATGGCTAAATTTTCATGCAAAATTTCAAGGACCTCATGTTGATAGTGACTATGTTTCTCAACTACATGAATCTTAAGATGGACCTTCAAGGATGAACTGATGAATGGAGGGTGGTATCCATACAAGGCCATAAAGGTAGACATTTTGGAATAACTATGAACAAAATTATTATACCACCATTTATCAAGTGGAAACCAATGAACCCATTTATCTTGTTTATTAGAAACAAAACAATGAAGATATCCTTC
This sequence comes from Torreya grandis, assembly GCA_037957365.1. Lineage (NCBI taxonomy): Eukaryota > Viridiplantae > Streptophyta > Pinopsida > Cupressales > Taxaceae > Torreya > Torreya grandis. Next base: position 1,161,057 of record JARHVA010001738.1, read on the forward strand.
CAGACATTTTTTGACTATCTCAGTTTTCTGATTTGATTGAGTATGATCAAATGAGCTATGATTCAAATTGGTACCCAAATATGAAAATAATTCAATCCAAAAATTACTAGTGAAAATGGGATGTCTATCACTAAAAATGATCTTAGGAGTACCATGTAATTTTTGAATTCTTCTAAGAAAATTAGAAGATACTATACTATAAATAAATGGTTATGATAAAGAAAAAAAATGAGCTTACTTAATGATACTATCCACAACAACCATGATAACATTTTGACCATTAGATCTTAGTAACCCTATAATGAAATCCATAGACACCTCTTTTCAATGCCAGCTAGGGATGGATAAAGGATGTAAAAGACCTAGGTTTTTATCATTTCACCTTTATTTTTTTGATAAAATATACATTAAACCACATATTTATGTACATCTCCCTTGATTCCTTCTGAAAAAAAATCCTACTTGATTATGTGATAGATTTTTAAAAATCTTGAATAACCCCTAAGTGAAGTTGCATGAAGTTCTTGAAAGATTTTTTGTTTGAGAAGAGAATTATTACATAGGTATAATCTATCTTTATTCTATAATGTAGTACCCTTCCATGTGAATTTTTCAAAACCAAATATTCTAAATCAAACCACAAGTAACACTATCATTTTCCCATTCTGATCTTGCTTCCCCTAACCAATTTGCCTTCCAAATGGTCATGGCACATAGCAATGCCTCAACTAATTCATCCCTCCTAGATAGTGTATTTGCCACAACATTTCCCTTGCCCTTATTATATAATATTTCAAAATAATAGTCTAAAATATTAGTTATCCATTTTTGTTGTTCTTATGATGACAACCATTATTCCAAAACATATTTGAGACTATCATGATTAGTCTTTACCTAAAAGTCATAACCCATCAAATAAGATCTCTATTATTCGAATGCATGTATAATGGCCATCATTTACTTCTTATAGATGAGATTGAACCAATTTTTACACTTCAGTTGTAAAATTTCAAATTCAAGTGGTCTGTCTTCATACATGAGTACAGCACCAATACTATATCTAGATGTATCACATTCAACCACAAAAATCCTAGAAAAATCAAGAGTGGCCAACACTGGAGTGATGCACATAGCTAGTTTTAATTATTCAAATGCCCTAACATCTATATCATTCAACTAGAAGGAGTCTTTATTTAGTAAAGAGGTGAGCGGGGCTGCAATGTTACCATAATTTTTGACATACCTATGACAGTAACTAGTTAGCCCTAGAAATCCCCTTAGTTGCTTTAGAGTCTTTAGAACCAACTAGTCTACCATTGTTTCAATTTTTTTAGGATCCATCTTCACTCCTTCACGTGAACCATATGACTTAAATACTCAACCTCATAAGCTCCAAAATTACATTTGGAAGGTTTGGCATACAACTAATTTTGTTCTAGAATTAGGAGTACATGTTTCACATGTTACAAATGGTCTTACCAATTTTTACTATAAATGAAGATATCATCAAAAATCACCAGAGAAAATTTCCTCAAAAATATCCTAAAGATAGTATTCATCAAACTCTAAAAGGTGTATGGTGCATTTGTTGGACCAAAAGGCATAACCATAAACTCATAATGGCCCTCATGAGTTTTGAAATCTATTTTGGGTATGTATTCATCATGGATCTGGATTTGATGATACCCAAAATGTAGATCTAACTTGGTAAAATAAAGAGCACAATTCAATTCATCTAAAAAATCATCAATGATAGGAATAGGAAACTTATCTTTGATAGTGTACTTATTGAGCTATTTATAATCAGGATACATGCTCCAAGTGTCATCTTTCTTTCTCACAATGATAATTAGTAAAGAATATTCACTTTGGTTGTGGTGAATGATTACTACATCAATCAATTCTTGTATCATCTTTTCAATTACACTTTTCTTAGTGTAGGGATACTTATATGGTCTGATGTTAGGTGGTATACTATAAATAATAAGTTTATGGCATGATCATGCATGTGGATAGGTGGAAGTCACTTTGACATGTCAAAAAAAAAACATAATGGGTGTCAATCAATTGTTACAAATCAAGAGGTGTAGATGGCTATAATTCAATAAAAAATAAGCAAACTATAAATCCTTCATCACCCTTTAGAAGAATCTTAGTCATTTGATGGGATCTAACAAGTTATGGATATTTATCCCTTAATACCTTTAGCACAAATGTCCTTCCCTCATAATGAAATCACATGAATAATTCTTGGAAAATCATCTCAATAGTGCCTAAAGTGGTGAGCCATTTTAATAGAACAATGTTACCTCCACCCATGGGAATAAAAAACATTAGAGAATCTAATAGGTAGTCTCTTATGGCCATCTTAATAATAAGACATTTTATTAAATAACTGACAATACCACCATCTACAATCATGACCTAAAATTTTGGAGTGGGATAAATGAAATAATTCAAACAAGCAACCAACTTACTATTGATGAAGTTATGTATGCTCCTAGAATCAATCAAGATAGTGACGTTTTGTTTCTTAAGGAAACCCATCCCCTTAAAATTTTGTGGAGTACTAATACCTAAAATGGAATGATAGGAAATAATAGGTTGAGAGTCTTTAGATTCCTCCTAATGTCCTTTTGTATCCTCACCAACTGCCTCCTCATCTCTTCATCTTCATTGGCACCTTTGATGTAAAACAACTTCTATTTAGCATAATGATGTCCTTTGCTCCATTTTTTATCATAACCATAGTGCAACCCTTTTTCTTTCTTCTCCTCAATTTACTGAGGTGTCAATCTAGTGGGTTAAGGAAATGATGGTGATAGAAAGGTGTAATCATGACCATTAGTGATTTTTTTCCATTTGACTATCTCTTTTTATTTTTCAATGTATGCCCTTAGGATAGCTTCTAAAATAGATAATGGATTAAACATCTAAACCTCCAATTATATGTTATGTTTGAGTCAACTAAAAAAATATCAATCAAATTTTCCTTAGTGATGTCTTTCACCCATAAGAATAGATTTTAAAATTGATGAATATAATCCTTCATAGTTCCTATTTGATGAAATTTAGCTAACTAGTTGAATTAGTTCTCAAATACTTTATTCTAATAATGATCCAAAAAATCATTAGTAAAAATAGACCATGTAATAGGATCACCATTATTTTTAAGCACACAACTAATGATACCAAATGAACTACTCAAGTTTTAGATATAGAGATGCCACTATCACCTTTTGAGAACTAAGAGTTTGGTGAAAATTAAATAAATTGTCAATTTTATTAAACTAAGTGAGAGGACCCTTACCATCAAACTTATGCATTCTTTTGGAAACATTAGTTTCACATCAAGATTAGAGTTGTTAGTATTGAGATGAAGATGACCTAAATGATCAAGTAGAGGGTTGTTTGGTTGTAACTAAGATGAATCGGTAGCTAATTTCACAATGATCTAATGAAATTGAGTATGAACACCATTAATCTCTCTATCCATCCTTGAAACATTATTTTTAACTATAAAAAATTCATCCTACCACACTAAGCCCTTTACATCAACCCAAAGTTGAGAAATCAATGTATTTGAAGTTTCAAATTCCATGTCAACCCTAGGAGTCTTAGGAGTTTATTTCATCTTTTTTTCCTTGAATACTATGACCTACAATGCACAAACCCTAAGAGAATTTTTTTCTTGAAAAAAGTTTAATAGGATATGGTACCATTATGATCAACTAACCAAGACAAATATAATAACTTATTTTGTGCACTAGGGTAAAAAACATGGGTACCAAGAAAGTATACTAATAAAATATTGTTAGAGAGTTGTCAATTATGTCATGGTGATGTAATGGAGGTGTCATGGTGAGTGGATGAAGTTCCTTGATAATATAAATGACAATGACAAAGTGTGCAATGTGTTTGTCTTAGTGTGCTTGAAGTTAGCTTGGTTGATCTTCAGTTTTGGCATGATTAGAGATGTTCAAGGATGTGTATGGTGATTTGATAATGTTAAATGGGTCCTATAAATGGTCAAGAATGATTAGAGATCTTGTGTTCAAAATTGGAACATCTGGTAGTCCATAGTTTTCCTATAGATATTTTGGGTCTAGTGGTAAAAACATTTAGTAGGCATTTCAATAACATCACCATTGTCATATGTGGATGAGTAAAGGGGAGTTGGTCATATTGTTTTAATCACATTTGTGCCTAGACATTATATGCTAAATTTTAGATCATGCATTGAAGTACATCAAAATATATGCAAGTGTAAAGTTGGGCTCTCAAGAATTTTGACACTATTTTCCCATATTTATCCAAATTTGCAATGTGGCAAGAAGAGCCAAGTAAGAATTTTTATGGTGGAATATCTTTCACGTGCGGAAGTTTCAAGAGAGGGTGATCATATGGGTTTGTTTAGTTTTGTGCCTAGTTTATTTTCACTAACTTTTAGATCAATCATTAAAGCACATCAAAATATATGCATCTACAAATTTGGCCTTCTAGATATGTTCTTGACATAGTTGGCTTTGTGAATAGATAAATATAAGTGAGTATTTTAATTTTTTTATATCTCAAATGTGTGAGGGTTACAAGAGTAGATTGAAACATGGTTGGATTCTCCTATGTGAAGAGATCATATGGTCCAAATTTTAGACCATATGCCTAAGCAAAACAAAAAATATGGAGATGCAAAGTTGGCCTTATAAGTAGATAACAATATTCCCCATAGTTAGTCAAATTTACACAATGTAAATATCTAGCTTCTTCAAAGGGTAAACAATTCATGGGAGTTTTTACATCTAGATCTATGGTGTGTAGTAAGTCAAATGTGTCAAAATGTTCAATGCTTAAACTAAGTAAATATTGAGTTCCTTACAAAAGGATCAATGGAGCATGTTCATTACAAGATGTCTTGAATAAATTATATTAGGACAAGTGTTTGATGTTTAACATCAGGTAGATATAAAGACTAAGCTACATACAGGAGATTGAGAGAGTGAATTAAATCAAATAGTCAAGATGAAGATCCAACAATGAGTACTAAAATTTAAAGGGTGAGTTACTTAAAAAAATATCAATGGTGTGTGTTTAATCTGAGTAGTGAGGACACAACATGTGAGCATGGTGTTCAAGGTCTAACTATGATCGTTTGCATTTGAATATTTGAATTTGCAAAGGAAAAATTAGTTCTTTGTATTTTGGCTATAACTTTCAATCCAAGAAGAATTTTTTAATGTAGTAAAAATAAAATTTATAGAGGACTCCAAGGAACTTATATAAATATTAATTTTAATGTTTAATTATTATTATATTAAAATTTATGAATTTTTAAATTTGACTGTGTTTGACTATGTTTTGCAAGTAACTTGAGAAGGGTCATTGAGCTCATTCTGATGTTGTTTCGATGTTTAATGATGAATTAAATATTGGAAAATATTAAGTATGAAAAAAGGTTTAGAAGTTGACTGTGTATTCATTCATGGTGACTATGTGTAGAGAATGTTGTTTGAGAAAATTGTGATTAAGTAAAAGAGTATTGTGATTGTTTTTAACACTAAATAAGGACCTATAGATCATGTGGAATAGGTCCATAGATTTGGAAAGTGTTCCTATGTTTCTTATTATTCTTAGATAAGTGTTAAAGAGCTGAATGGATCTCCATAGGAACTAAAGTTGACTTAGTCCTATTCAAAAATGGATTGTACTTAAGTGTGACCCATGTGAGATGCCTTAAGGGTGAAGGAATGTACTATGATTAAAAAGGAAATATTATGATCTTGATAATAATGATATGTCTATATATAGTGAAATCAAAGATGATGATTTCAAGACTTGAGAGAGACTTGTAAGTGTGAGTTGTGGAGCGAAAGAAAGGTAGAGTACCCAGTTCATGAATTAATGAGAAGAACATATTAAGGAATATTTGTATAAACTTTAGGCTATATTTATGATGTCCAAATATTGATCTTTTATTTTTAGGATATGTGAAGATGTTTGAGTGTACATATGAAGATAGTTTGAATGAAGGAGAGAGACTGTGGCATGCCTATGTGAGAGGCATGTATGAGATAGAGAGGGAGTTTGTCTAGTGGTTAGATAAATAGAGATCCATCATTATGTGTTGAATACATTATTTCTAATGTGGATGTTTCAAATTCAAAGGAGGGTCTAAAGGAGTTGATATTCCTTAGGGGTAGTTACTCTTTGTGAAATAGGTGTTTCACTAAAGGCCTTTGGTCAACAAGATATGATCAAGTCTTATTGGTCTAAAGGATTTGATCATTATCTTGTTTGTAACTTCTTATAGGATAGTAGTCCATTGTGTTGTAGGATTGAGAGTAGGTTTTACTCCTAATGAAGTTTTCCCATAGGAATCATGTGGTGTATGTTTGATCTTGTGTATGCATTGAATGAATGAGATATCTTGTTAGTGTTGCTTAATCAAGTTGATATATTTCTATTGTTCAATAATTTAAAAAGATTATAATTAGAATCAAAATATTTGGGCTCACTGATTCACCCCCCCCCCCCCCGCTCTTAGTGATTATACCTTTAACAATTGGTATCAAATCAAGTCCTTTGGTAAAGGCTTAACATCTTGAAGGTGATCTAAGGTACAATATGGGTAGTCATCAAGGAGGTTTATCTACTATTCAACCACCAATGTTCAATGGATCTAATTATGCATTTTTGAGTGCAAGGATGAGGACATACATTATGTCCCTAGGGTTTGATTTATGACAATCTATTGTAGATGGTTATATTGTTCCCACTACTCCTCTCTCTAGTTCTATAGATAATAAGTTATTTGAGAACAATTCTAAGGCAGCGAATGTTATCACTTATGGTGTTTTAGAGATTGAATACACCAAAGTAATCCATTGTAAATATACTAAAGAGATATAGGACAAAATTCATATCATTTATGAAGGAGACTCAAAGGTCAAGCTTGTTAAGTTTCAAACTCACATAAGGAAATTTAAAAGTCTCAAGGTGAATGAATAAGATTTTGTGGCATATTTTTTGTAGAGAGCTAATGAGATTATGAACATTATTAGAGGTCTTGGAGAGAACCTTGAAGAGGCTAATATATTTCAAAAGGAATTAAGGTATTTATCCCTCAAGTTTGATATAAAATTATCTACCATATAAAAAAGTCATGATCTTACTCAATTGAAGATAGATCAATTTCATGACACCATTACTACCTATGAGATGAGGAAGAATGATGACATACCACCGAAGAAGGAAGCAACATTCAAAATAGAAATGAAGCTAAAAAAAAATCCAAGGGAATAAACCCAAGGAGGATGAAATTTATGATATATATGAGGAAGAAATAATTGATTTAATTTTAATAAAATTGAGAATAGGTTTAGGAAAGTGTAAAGGTAAACTACCCCTCATATGCTTCAATTGTGGTGATATATGACATTTTTCTAATAAGTGCCCTCATAAGTATAAGAAGGATGATTATAAAGAGCATGACCAAGCTCATGATGATGGTAAGATATCATTTAGGTCTGATAAAATCAAAAAGGGATTTAGAATGTTTGATAATAAGAAGAATTACTTCAAGGACAAAAAGAGTTTATAAACCAAAGAAGATTGCCACTCATCATATGAGAGTGAAGACAATGAATCAAAGTATGATCATGAATTTGATGGTCCTATTGAAGATAGATCCTTTTTCATGGCTGCAGAATAAATTTCCTCATTTTAAAAGAAGCACACTTTGAGTGATTTAGATGATGATGAAAATGAGGTGGACTATGAGACTGCATTGAAAAATGCTCATAAAGAATTGAAGATTAAGAAGAAGATAAATAAGAATATGAAATATAAACTTAAGGATTTGAGGAAAAATTTAGTGTGTTTGAGGAAAGAATGGAAGAATACACTAAGGAGCATGAAGATATGGTCAAGCATCTCAGTCATCAACTAGAAATCCTATCTACAAGACTAAAAGCTAAATAATATGAATGTGCAAGGCATGTAATTAAAAATGAGTAATTAAAATTTGAGATAGATAATATATATAATAAGTAAATGTAATTTGTGAGATTTAAAAAGAACTCAAGTGATCTAGACAACATTCTAAATGATCAAAAGCATGTAAGTGATAAGACTGGTCTTGGATATAAATAAGAACCAAAGAATGCAACTCAAGACAAGATGAAAACTAATGTGAACAAGGACAATCAACCTTTGATGACAAATCATTAGACAAGGAATTAAGGTGATAGAAGAATGAATAAAAATTAGATTAGATAACCAAATGTCATTAGGTATGCAAATTTTAATGGTTACTTCTACACTTGTAATCATTTTGGTCATAGAGTTAGAGAATGTACAAGACTTGTTAGAATGAGTTTGCATGAAACTATGAATTGAATAATTAGTCAAGTGGTGTGAGTAAGGTTGAGTGTTTCAAATATAATGATGTGGGAATATTTGAAAAAAATTGTCTAAACAAGGTAAGAAAAGATAATTTTCCATCAAGGAGTATGGTTTGTTGCAACTATGAACACATAGGTCACATTGCTATATTCTGCAAGCAAAGGCCTTTAAGTTAAAATAAGTTAAATCAAGCTCCAAGAATGTAAGAAAAAATTTAAGTTAGCTCATGGAAACCAAAGGTGAGTCATGATGAGTCTATAGGTCCAAATAATTTTTTTTCTATGGTGGATAATTCTATAAAATTTGAAGAAGGACAAGGGCTCTCATTGTTTTCTCATGTTGAGAATCAAGAGACTAGCTCAAGGAGAAGACCAAGTTGCTAGTTGAGGCTAGTTCTGAAGAGAGTATGGATCCAAATGAACATATTGGAATTATTGATCAAGCTTCATATAGATAAAATAAATTTTTAATACTTAGTGATGAGGTTCCATTCTACAAGGAAGATTCTACATATGAAAAGGTATACCATGAATCTATGTTGTCTCTATGTATTGTCAATCCAATCATAGAAAAGTAGAATGTTCTAGTAGATGAGAATGTTACTTATCTTAAGCCTAAGATTAAGAATAAGAATTATAAGTATTAGATGACCAAGGAGGATAAGGAATATGAGGAGTTGTGGGTAACTCCTAGTTTCACATTATTCAAAGATATTGTAAAATAGGGTGTATTTGCCTATGCTTCATAGGAGACATTTTTATTATGGAGAAGCAAGTTTGTGTGATCAAGATCTAAATACCAATTTTTATAGAGACTTGTGTTGATATTATAATGTAATTGGTTAAGGGAGAGCAATAATTTCATGAGTTTTCTCTAGAGTTTTGTGAAGGTGTTATAATATAGAGTAAGAATGTGTGGTTTCAAGCGGCTTAATGAGTTTGATGGAATGTCAAGAAGAATTTGGCACTTAGAAATGTTTTTAAACTTTTTTATGATGTGATATAGGTGTTATTATGATCTTAAGGTATGTTAAAGTCAAATTAGAGATTTTTTTTCTCTCAGGTTTCCCAATTTATGTTTAAGAGCATGCAAGTCCTAAATTAGGCTATATGAAGTCTATGTTATCAAAGGTAAAAAGGATCAAAATTTGGTCTAAAAGTGTGTTATGGGTGTCTCCAAGTGTTCAAGGAGTTTTAGGAGTGTGCGTTGATTCGAAGGTGTTGTGTTGACCTTTTTTATTTTAAGATTTTAGGGTTTTTAACTCTTCTATAAAAGTGGTTTGCATTATGAGTCAAGATTTGATGATTATTAATAAGATGAATGGGGAAAATGTGTTGTCAAATCAAGCTTCACATATATTTTAAGGTTTGTGGTTTTTAAATTATTCATGTTTTTATCAAGATGGAGGACTAATTAGCAAATTGGTTTGTGAAGGAAGTATATTCCAAAGGATGAGCTAGTTGTTTAAAATTGGTTTAATTAAGGGGGTATATAATGGTTCTATAGATATGAATTTTTAGGTCTTGAAGATGTGTCTATTTAAATTTGTGGGCTCTAAAAGTTCTAGATAGGGCTGCACGGAGTCTAGATAGGACTAGTATGAATATTATATGTTTTTTCTTAGTGTTTCCAAAATATCAAGGTATGTATGTTTCAAGGATGTTTCTTAGGTTTATTAGGATCATTTTTATGTTTGGTGAATGGCAGGAAGTTTTTTTGATGGTCCTTGTGATAGATTGATATAGAAGGCTAGTAATCCTATATGGTGGTTCTTCATGGTATATGGAGATCTAACAATGATCAAGTGATGAAATTTATCATAGATATTAGTGGGATTACATACTAAAAGTTTTTTTAATATTTTCATTATATTTTAGTGCATGGTGGTATGCACAAATTTAGGGGGAGCTAATTCAGGTAGCTTGAATGGCTTGAGGAGCTTTACATGATGTAAGGGGAAACACATGTGAGATGAATTAGTCATATTTAATATGTGGTGATATTTATCAAAAATGAGATTTTAATAAGGTTTTTATGATGAATTGATCAAACCTAGTCATAATTATGTGTTCTTTCTCCATTGGTTGTACTGCTTGATTGAAAAGAGTACTGGCATGGAACAAGAAGAAGTTGTCAAGACAAGAAGAGGTATGCTCATAATAAGGGGGATTTGTATCATATTTATAATATGGTCATTTAATATTAGTATTCATTTAATTTCTTCAACATTATTTTGTGCCCACTTTATCATTTCATCAAATGGGGAGAAAGTTTCTATTATGGGAGTGCTTGAAGAGAGACAAGGAGGGTGAGATATATATTATTGAATTATTTTTATTGACATCAATGAAAAAAGTGTATATTATTGAAGATTTTTCAATGATGTCATTTTGATGTCATTAAGGTGTCATAGTGAGTGGATTAGGTTCTTTTATAGTCTAAGTGACAATGATAAAGTGTGCAATGTGTTTGTCCTAGTGTGTTTGAAGTGAGCTTGGTTAATCTTCAGTTTTGGAATGATTATAGATACTAATAGATGATTATGGTGATTTTAGTATGTGAAATGGGTCCTATAAATGTTCAAGGAATATCTTATAGCTTATTTAAATAAGTGGAATTCATTTGGTACTCTATAGTTTTCATCTAGATAGTTTGGGTCTAGTGCCAAAAAATCTAAGTAGGTAGTTTGTTGGCGTCACCATTGCCACATGTGGATGAGTCGAGGGGAGTTATTCATATGTTTATGATAAAAAAATTTCCTATATATTATTCACTAAATTTTAGATAATGCACTAAAGCAATTCAAAATATATGCAAGTGAAAAGTTGGGCTCTTAGGCATTTTGATAGTATTTTCCCATACATAGCCAAATTTACACTTTGGTAAAAAGAGCTGAGTAAGAATTTTTTCGGTCACATAACTTGCACTTGTGAATGTTTCAAGAGAATATGATCATATGGTTTCGTTTAGTTTTGTGTTTCTCTAACTTTTAGGTAAAATGCTAAAGCGCATCAAAAGAGATGCATGTGAAAAATTGGCCTTCTAGACATGTTCTTGACATAGTTGGCTCTATGAACAGATAAATTTGAGCAAGAATTTTAATGTTATTATATCTCACATGTGTGAGGGTTATAGGTGCATATTGACACATGGTTAGATTCTTCTATGTGAGGAGATCTTATGGTCCAAATTTTAGAACATATACTTGAGTAAATAAAAAGGTATGGAGGTGTAAAGTCAGCCTTCCAAGTAGATAGCAATGGTACCCATACTTAGCCAAATTTGCACAATGTAAATATACAACTTCTTATAATGATCAAATGTTCATGGGAGGTTATACATCTATATCTATGGTGTGTATTAAATCAAATAGGTTAAATTTTTTGATGCTTAAACTGAGTAAAGATTGAATTCCTTACAAAGGGATAAATGGATCATGTTCATTCCAAGATGTCTGGAAGTAGAGATATGAGTACAAGTGTTTAATGTTTAACATCAAGCAGAGATAAAGATCGAGCTACGTACATTATATCAATGGAGTACATTAAGTCAAATAGTCAAGATGAAAATTCAATTATGAGTATTGAAAGATAAAGGTGAAGTTTCTTACAAGAAGATTGATGGTGCATGTTTAATCTGAGAAATGAGGACATGACATGTGAGCATGGCGTTCAAGGTTTAACTATGACCATTTACATTTGAATATTTGAATTTGTAAAGGAAAAACTAGTGCTTCATATTTTGGCTATAACTTTTGATCTGGGAAGAATTTGCTCATCTTAAAAAATAAAAGTTGTAGAGGAATCCAAGGCACTTCTATAAATATGAATTTAAAGTATTAATTATTATTACAATCAAAGTTATGAAGGTTTAAATTTGAATGTGTGTTTGACTATGTTTTACAATTAAACTAAGAAGGGTAATTGAGATCATTACTATGATGTTTCCATGTTTAATAATGAATTAGATATTTAATCATGTTGTAGACTCCATGAAGATAATCTATGTGCATTATGAAGGTCTGACCAATCATATAAAGTATGAACTATGATCTATGAATTTGATTCAAGAGAGGATGGATAGTATGGTGTTAGTTCCAAAATGAAAACAAAATAAAAGAAACACACTAATAGCATAACTTCTCTAGGCCTAGACACTAGGGATAACTTAGTTAACAAAAATAAATGATAAACACAACTAAAAACTAAGGAATAAAACATAAAAATTCCTTCACCTTCCTTAGATGCTCCAAATGTCTTTGTAGTAGTGGCTTGCTCAGCTTATGCTCATGAAGTCATTGGCAATGGAAGCTTGGTTACCTACATTTCTCTTTGGCACCTTTGGCTTGTGGCTTGGTTTGGCTTGGAATCAATTTGGCATGGTAACACTAGTTGAAATGGCTTCTTGAAGATATTTTTTCATTATAACTTTGCACCAAAATAGCTTAGAAATGATGTTGTGAGGCCTCTTATTTGTAGATTTTTGAGAATGTCTATAATCAACCTAAACTATCCATCCTAAGATTGAGATGTGTGGTTGAGTATTAATTCAATTTTTGGAATTAATTTTTTAATTATCCTCATCATGACATTGGAATAAGGGGCAATTAAGAGGCATGGAGTGCTTGAATCTTGATATTTGTGCCATTTATAGCCTAGGGATATCTTCCCAAGAAATAAGGTCACCTAATGATGTAGATATTAAATAATCATTTCCAAAATAAATTATTCAAGTTTACATTGAATTTTTTTTATTAAGCCTTGATTTTGGTTAATTAGTTCTTAAGCATGATTAAGCACTTTGTACACAAATTACTCAAATTGATCAGAATGCCTTGTTATTGGTCCAAATTTTGAATATATTGGAATTGGAAGGTGATGTCAATACATTAAATCCATTATCCCAATTACGATGTTACTAAAAAAATAATGAAGGCACATGTATTGTGAAAAATATTTGATAGGAAAGAGCAATCTAGAGCAATTACGTGCAAAATTAGTGTTTTGACTCGAAATGAACTGATCAAAGTTAGTTGGCCCATAAATTATATTTCCCCATTTAGGGATACCCTAGCCAAAATCAGCACTTGAATATGTTAGTTTCACATCATTTAGAATTTTTTAGTGTTTTTAAGCCAAATTATACATTTTGGATGGAAATTGGTCAAATGACTAGTTGGAGGTTATCAGTGGCTATTTTTAGGTGTCTATATTTTTTCCCTTTTTGAGAAGGCATTGCAAGCTATAAGTATAGTAACATATTCTAAAATAATGTAAAGGTCTTGTATGCCTATAACTATAATGACGATAAACTAACTATATGATGCCCCCTCAAGGGAATTATTGGCACAAGTAGGTTGACAAATGGTCCCTTGAAAAGAAAGAAGCAAAATGAGGGGACCCAAGAAAGGAAAGATGGTGGGGTGAAAAAAAAAATATATAGAAAAAATAGTCAAAATCATTGAGAATGAAAGTGGGATGGTTTACAATGGTTGTCCCAAAGGTAGTTATAAACATTGTCACATGATAGTGGCAACGTGGTATGATAACACAATGATTTGCCCAAAGGTGGTTATAATCATTAAGAAGATGGAACTTCCCTAGTTAGGATAGACAAAAAAGATAACAACATGCCCTTTTATGGGAATAAAAATTAAAGTGGTGAAAACACAATGGTTTACCCAAAGGTAGTTATAATCATTGAGAAATGCAGGTGGGATGGTGTGCAATGATTTGCCCATAGACAGTTATAATCATTTCACCTTGATTATGGAAAACATGATAAACTTGTTTGAGGAGGATGATAGCTTAATACAGAGGGTAATGATGAATTGGAATACCCCACTAGTAGGGATATTCTCACTCAAACTAATAAAGGTTGAAATTATTTCATGGTAAATTACTCTATTTGGGATATAATTGGAATTGAATTAGGATGTTAGTGTTGAAAAGTTGTTGATGCCACCATTATTGAATAGACTTCTTAAATCTAAGGTTTATTGTAGCATTGTTTGTAGGCATCATGGTATAACATCATGAGGGCATGGCTGAAATATGCATGAGGACTGATTCCCATAATCCTATACTCAAAATAAAATAATTCACCAATGATAGAAACCATAATGACAATATAAACATATGAATATGGATGGATTCAAGTGTAAGTGTGGGAAAGAAATCACCCAATAAATACACATAAACCAAATCAAGGCAAAAGTGTTGAAAGTAAACAAATAAGTAGATAAACAAAAAAATTAAGTAGAAATAAACAAAAAACCAATGCAATAGAAATCATACAAACATTACCCCTAGAAAATAGGTGACAACTGAACAAATGAAAAAAATGGGGGAATAGAAGAAAAGGAAGGGGTGGCTAAGCTTTCTCCATATGCACTAGGCAAGTGGATTTTTCCTACATAGTTCCATAGATGTAATATCCAATAAAAACTTCAAGCTAAATGTAGTTCTCTTAGGGAATGGGAAGAATGTGATAACCAAGGAAACCAAATAGAATGAATGTAATAGAAGAATAGGAATGGTCTTGAAAAATGGCAAGTACATGAGAGAAAAGGCCAAAAAGGATGAAGAAACTAAATGATAAGTGATTTTCTTGTAACTTAGTAAGGGTTCCCAGAATCCTTAAGGTAACGAAGTGGTCAATGTTTTTATTCTTTTCTAATGATTTTTTTTAAATGTTTTTGGAATTATTTTGGAGTATCTCAACTCGATCAAGAATGATGAGATACTTAAATGGTTTAAGCTAAAAAAATGGTGAGAGCATAGCTTAGGGTGCTACAAAATTGTGAGAACATGGCTTATGTTGCTCACAAAATGGTAAGAGTGTGGCTTAGGGTGCTCACAAAATGGTGAGATTATGGCTTAAGTTGCTCAAAAAATAGTGAGAGAGTGGCCTCGGTTGCTCACAAAATGGTGAGAGTGTGGCTTAGGGTGACTAAGATAATCTCAAAAGGTTGAGCAGTACCTACATAGTCCCATAGTAGGATCTCAAGTCACTATAGTTCTTCCTTTATAGTGGAAGAATTCCACTAGTGTAGTAATCAATTCAAACAAAATAGGTAGAGTTGGTAAAAAGGCATAGTATGACATAAGAAGTGGCAAGTTCATATGTCAAGGCTTAGTATTTCCCCTAGTTTACCCATAAGTAATTATAACTAAGATATAATGGCATATATCAATGGTACTAATTTTCCTAAAGGTGGTTATAATTAGTAGTAAGACTAGTGGTAATTAAGGAATAAAAAATGAAGGATGAAACTACCAAAATTTTTGTCACACTATCCTAAAATATAGTTTATATCTAAAGTACTTGAACCAATTGATGAAACTAGTCAGATACCTTGATGTTAAAATTATGTAACAAATGGAAACAACCAAGGTCAATTAGGCTAGGCTTTAGAACACACTAGGCTAATAGGTTGAAAGTGGAAAGTGGATATGGCAAGGAGGATAAATAAGGATGGTATTTATACAAAGAATAATAATGAAAAAATATCATAACTAAAATGGTCCTTACAGACAATACACCTTAGTGTTTAATCATAGTACCACTTGAGATGAATAATATTCATTAGTTTAGGAAGTTAATCTTCATTTGGTGTGGCAAAATTCTATGCTCTAGATCTATAATCTGTTGTGATGATGAAAGGCCTTATCTAGTTTGGTTTGAATTTTCCTTTATGATTCTTCTTAGTCATGGTATTCTTTTGGTTTTATTTAAGAACAAGATCACCAAGTTTATATGTTTTATACTTAACATTTCGATTATAGTGGCCTTTGAGTCAACTCTGATATGCTTGAAGATTGATGAGTATAGCCATGCATTTCTCATCATGTAGGTCTAGCTCTTACAGGAAAGCTACATGATAGTCATGATCATCTAGGACATGCTTGAAATACATGTGCAGTGAAGGCAATTTGACCTTAATGGGAAGAATGGCTTTAGTACCATAGACAAGTGAGTATGGAGTGTCTCCTATGGGATTATGATGATTAATATGGTATGCCTAAAGGGTAGGGAATATCTACAAGTGCCAATCATGACCAACATCATTAATAATCTTTTTGAGGATATTAACAATGGTTTTCTTGGATGCCTTAGCTTGGCCATTACCTTCAGGGTATTATGTTGTATAAAAATGTTATGTGATATTGTATTTAGTACATAACTAGTCTACATCCTTATTCTTGAATGATACTCCATTATAAGATATAATATTAGAGGGGATACCGTAGTGGCATATGAGATGGTTGAAAATGAATTTGGAAATTTGCTTTCTAGTTACATAAGTGAGGGTTAAGCTTCAACCCACTTAGTGAAATACCCAGTGGTGGTAAGGATATGTTTATAGCCATCAGATGAAATGGGGTTAATGAAGTCAAGTCCCCATCTATAAAATTGCCATGGTGTCAACATCAATTTCAGATTTTTTACTGGAGCATGAATCAGATTAGAATACCATTGACATTTATCATGCTTTTTTACATATGTAGTGGCATTTGCATCCAGTGTGGGCCAATAATAACTAGTATGTAAGAGCTTTTTTGATAGGAATACCACTCTATATTGATATCCACATACTCTATGAACTTCTCTTAATGCTTGTGTAGATTCTATCAAAGTTAAACGATGAAGCAAAGTTCCATCAAAACTATGATGGTAAAGGGTGGATCCAAGTAGAGTATAATGAGTGGAATGATGAATGAGGGATTTGGTTTGTTTTCAAGAGAGGTTAGGTGGTATAAATTGGTTATGAAGGTAGTTTTAAAGATATGAGTACTAGATAGAATTAGGACCTAAAAGATCACAAATCATGGTAATAGTTAAAGGTTGATGAGTCAGTGCTAATAAATTATTGATGAAGAACTGATACTCTCTAGCTTATCTATTTGTCAAATCAGAGAGCCAATAGTATCCATGGCATATATATTTCTATTACTATCCCTTGGTATATGCATAAACTAAATGTTGGCATTTTGTTACTTAAGAGTGTCAACCATGGATTTATATGGAACCAACTTGTCATCTTTGGTCTAAAAATGATCCATGACCTGATTTATGATTAAATAAGAATCACCATAAACTTGGAGATGAGATATATTCCAATGAACTACTTGTCTAAGTCCTATCATTAGCTAATTCTAAATGATTTAGGGATTATATCCACTTGTGGTGTAATAAACAATAGGCCTACCCTTGATCCATGTGAAATAAATGAACCATCAAAATATAGCTTCTAGGGCTACTCCTCAATGGGTTTTTCAATGATGATGATTATTTATTCATCAAGGAATTTAAACGTGAGTGGATGTGTCTATGAGAGGTGCTTTAGTAAATTGATCTACAAGAACTTGTCTCTTGATTTCCTTCTAATTAACATTCTCTATGTCAAACTCACTGAGAAGCATGACCCATTTAGCCATTATACCTTGAAAAGTTTTTTTAGATAGTTTATACTTGAGTGGATATACTTTTGAAATGACCATAGTCCTATTATTCAACATGTAATGGCATAGTTTCTGAGCTGTGAAGACCATGACTAGACAAGCTTTTTTCGTAGGTATGTAGTTATGTTCATACGTAACTAAGGTATGGCTTAGGTATTATACAACATTCTCTTTTCCATTTTCATCATGTTGAGCCAAGAGTGCCCCCATATCATGTTCAGTAGATAATAAGTATAACAAGAATGGCTTTCTTGGTATAGGAGGTAATAGAATAGGTGGATTAACAAGATAGTCTTTCAGCTATTCAAAAGTTGTTTAGAAGTGATCATCTTGGTGAAATACAACTCCCTTCTTTAAAAGGTGTGCAAATGGATGGAACTTGTTTTCTAACTGAGAGATGAAGCATCAGATTGACTAAATCTTATCCTAAAAATTATGAAGTTATTTTAAATTAGTTGGTGGTGGCATTTCAGCTATAGCATGGACTTTAGCTAGATCGACTTTGATACCTCTATGAGACATGATAAAGTTAAGTAGTTTGCCTAAACTTACACTAAACACAAATTTATTTGGATTGATCTCACTCTGTACTCACATAATCTTTCAAATATATGATGCAACACTATTGGATGATCAACCATAGTTTTGGTTTTTCCTAATATGTCATAGACATAGTCTTCAACAATATCATGCATCATATCATGGAATATGACAATCATGGCCCTTTGATATGTAGGTCCAACATTCTTAAGGCCAAATGGCATTATTTGATAACAAAATTTTCCCTATAAAGTGGTGAATGTTATTGTACGTTGGTCTTCTAGTGCTATTTTGATTTGGTTGTATCCTAAAAAGCCATCCATGAGTGAAAGAATTTCATAACCTATCATGGATTCGATGATCATATTGATATTAGGCAAGAGAAAATCATCTTTATGACAAGATTTTTCGATGTCTTAAAAATAAATACAAATTATAATCCCCTCAAGATTTTTACTAATAGGTACCACATTATATATCCATTCTGAGTAGTCAATGGATTAGATACATCCTATTTCTATGAATTTACAATAATGCAAAGATACATCTTATCTAACTTTTGTTTTAATAGTTTGACATTAGTATTAACCACAAGGTGGTGTAAAATAAAAGTGGAGTCTAAACTTGGCATGTCAAAATAGGCCCATGCAAAGATATTTACAAATTCTCTCAACAGAGCTGTAAAGATGTCATGTTCTTCCTCTATGAGGGATGCCCCTAATTTTATCCATTTAGGTCTAATTGAGTCTCGATATAAGGGTGCAAGTGAAAACCTCATACTATCAAGAATCTAATTTTTCTCGTAATGGACACCCCCATCTAATGGTGCCTAAAATAGGGTTTCACCACTAGACTAGCCTTTATCTTTAGTTTTTCCCTAGTCAAAAAGTGCCTCAAAGAGGTTTTCACTTTGGGACCTCAATGTTTTACTTTTTTTTTTTGTAAAAGGGTGTTCACTTACTCTCCAAAATAGTATATAGGATCCAATGTAATTGAGAATCCTAATTTTTGATCTCCCAATAGAGCATTGTCTCTAAGGAATAAGAAATCACAAAATGCTTCTTCATTTTGGAACTCATCAATTGGTAGACTGGATTCTTGTTGGTCCTAATCTATCATTTGGGTATAATATAATGACAAAGGGTTATGATGAATGGCAATGGTAAAGGTGCATATGGAATTTTTATCAAACAAGTTGGTTTCAGCTAGGTTATTAAAGGTTAGGCAATGATTAGACTCTGCTTCACTATTAACATCATCATCACTAGTCATTGGTGATGGAGTTTGAATAAGATATTTGGTGTCAACCCCAAGTAGTTTAAATCCAAGTCCATAAAGTCTTTCATACTTAGTCATAGAAATTGGCATGATAATTCCTTGTTGATTTAGTATGAGGCCTCTCCCTTCATAATTGTGATACTCCATGACCCTTTTGGGAATAGGAAACTTTAAACATTTATAACAATCAACTTGGTTATCATTGTATAACAATGATTCATCCTCTTTAAGAAAGTCAAGTTCTAGGCTAGATGTTGGTACAAATGTGATAGGTCCCTTATCTTTGTTCTTTTATTTCCAATGCATATGTTGGGTGACTTTACATCACTCAAAGGTTTTTGGTTTTTGATGAATATTGGAAATATGAAATGTATCATAGGTCACATACTCTCCTAGTCTATTATCTAAAATGGTGAAATGATTAAAAACTTCATGAGGTAGCATGTGGGATATATCTAAGATCTAATAAGTTTTTGAATGATCTAAGGGAATCAATTGCACAATGACTTTCATGCCAAATAATGCAAAAGAAAAGCATGGATTTTGGTTCTATATTACTTGTCTTATTTCAAAAAGGTCTAGTCCTTTTTATAACCAGTACATCCTAATGTACGCTCAGTGTGTGTGATGTCCAAATTACCACTACATCTTGTGTACAACTGTAAAAGAGCCAAATGAATTCAATGTCAGGAGATGAAACCCTGGGTTAAAGCTTCCCTAAAGAACTTGCAGGAGGTGATGAAGTCACCCTCACAAGCCAAAAAATAAAGAAAACATGAAATAGAAAGACTTTAGGGTCATTTTCAAGGTCACCCAAACTTTGATGAATTTTTAGGAGTGATTTAGATGACATTATTTATAAGCCTTAGAGTATACACACAACATTCCTCTTTTCAAAAAAAAAAACAATCTAAACAACTATATCAAGCAATAACTGACAAGTGTGTTCAATTTTAAGCCCAAATGAAAGTGAGGTGGTGTTCATTTGAACCCTTGGTATTAGTTACAAACTTTGAAAACATTCACCAAAAATGTATAAATTATTTGTTAAATAACTAAAACAAGGTTCCTGATTTATTTTTAAGCATGCACAGGTGATTTAAATATGTTTTGAGAAAATATCAAGCTTGGTCCTGCAAGAAAAATGTTAGCATATCCTTTAGCTTTGAAGCTCTTTTTGGTTTGAAATAATGAACATTTGAAAAATATCTCTCAGGTCCATGTTTTTGAAAAAACACAATGACTGATGTCAGTTAGATACAACTGATGATGATTACATTGGCTAACCAATGTCATTTTTTCTAATTGACCTTGGTTAAGCTATGTAACTGATGTCGGTCTTACTTGATGATGTCAATTACTATGTAAAATTGTGGCATCCAAAAATGGCAAAATAAAGTCAAAAAATTAATTTACAAGAGTTTTAAGGGTCTAAATAAATATTTTAGAGTTGCAAAATGATCTTCTTCAGGTGTGATATGTGTCTAGTCCCATTGGGTGTGCGATAATGTGATTTAAGAATTTCACTCAAGAGAGGATGGTTAGTATGGTGTTAGTTCCAAAATGAAAAAAAATGAAATAAACACAGTAACAGAATAACGTCTCTAGGCCTAGATACTAGGGAGAGATTAGTAAACAAAAAAAAATGAAAAACAAAACTAAAAAGTAAGAAATAAAACACAATAATTCCTTCACCTTCTTTGAATTCTCCAAGTGCCTTTGTAGTAGTTGCTTGCTTAGTTTATGCTCATGAAGTCCTTGACAATGGAAGCTTGGCTACCTCCATCTCACCTCGGCACCTTTGGCTTGTGGCTTGGCTTGGATTGGAATCAATTTCATGGTAACACTAGATGCAATGGCTTCTTGAAGATATTTGTGGATTATAACTTTTCACCAAAATAGTTTAGAAATGATGGTGTGAGACCTCTTATTTATAGATTTTTGAGAATGTTTAGAATCAACCTGAACCATCCATCCTGAGATTGAGATGTGTGGTTGAGGATTAATTAATTTTTTTGAATTAACTTTGTAATTATCCTCATCATGACACTGGAAGAAGGGGAAATTAAGAGGCATGGAGGGCATGAATCTTGATATTTGTGGCATTTATGGCCTAGGGATGTCTTTCTAAGAAATGTGGTCACTTGCTGATGCAGATATTCAATATTCATCTTACAAACCAAGTATTCAAAAAGTTTCCATGGAATTTTGGAATAGGCATTGATTTAGGCTAATTAGATCTTAAGAATGATTAAGCACTTTATGCACAAATTACTCAAATTGATCAGAATGCCTTGTTATCGGTCTAAATTTTGACTGGATTAGAATTAGATGGTGATGTTAGATGTGTTGGATCCATTATCCCATTTAGGATGTTACCAAAAACAAATAATGAAGGCATAAATCTTGTGTAAAATATTTTATAGGAAAGAGTAATCCAGAGCACTTAAGTGCAAAACTGGCATTTTGACTCAAAATGAATTGATCAAAGTTAGTTGACCCATAAATTGCATTACACCATTTAGGGATACCCTTGCCAAAATCAGCACTTGAATATGTTAATTTCACATCGTTTAGCATGTTTTAGTGTTTTTAAGCTAAATTGTGCATTTTGGGTTAAAATTAGTCAAAATCTTGGTTGGAGGTTATCAGTGGCTAGTTTTACGTGTCTACATGAACAAAGGTTTATAAGTTGACTGTGTATTCATTGATGATGACTATGTGCATAGAATTTTGTTTGAGAAAATTATTCTTAGGTAAAAGGGTATTGTGATGGTTTTTGGCACTTAAGGAGGACCTATAGATCATCTGGAATGGGTCCATGCATTTGTAAAGTGTTCTTATGTTTCTTATTTTTATCAAATAAGTGTGAAAGAGGTGAATGGGTCTTTATAGGATGTAAAAGTGACTTAGGCCTATTTGAAATTGGATTATTCTTAAGTGTCACCCATGTGAGATGCCTTAAGGTTGAAGGCATGTATTGTGTCTAACAAGGAAATATTATGATCTTAATAATAATGATATCTCTCTATATATTGAAATTAAAGATGATGATTTCTAGATTTCAGAGAGACTTGTAAGTGAGATTTATGGACCAAAGGAGAAGTAGAGTGCCCAATTGATGAATTGATGAGTATAATAAATTGAATACTATGTGTATGACCTATAGTTTATATTTTTGATGTCTAAATAGTAATGTTTTAGTTTGAGGATATGCGAAGAGATCTAAGTGTGCATATGAGGATAGTTTGAGTGAAGGAGAGATATTGTGGCATACCTATGTGAGAGGCTTGTATGAGATAGAGAGGGAGTTTGTGTAGGGGTTAGATAAATAGAGATCCACCATAAGGTGTTAGACACATAATTTCTAAGGTGGAGGTGTTCACTTCAAAGGAGGGTCTAAAGGATTTGATCTTCCTTAGGGGAAGTTGTTCCTTGTGAAGCATGTGTTTCACTAAAGGCCTTTGGTAAGGAGGACATGATCAAGGCTTACAAGTCTAAAGGAATTGATCATTCTATTGTTTTAATTTCTTTTTAGATATTAGTCCATTGTGTTATAATATTGAGGATGGTTTTTATTCCCCATGAGGGTTTCCCATAGGAACTATGTGTTGTATGTTTAATCTTGTGTATGCAATGAATGAATGAGATCTCTTATTAATCTTACTTGATCAAGTTTATATATGTTGATTGTTCAATAGTTTTAAAGGATTAGAATTGGAATCAAAATATCTAGGCTCACTAATTCACCTCCCTATTAGTGATTATACCTATAAAAATATATAATTACAATCATCTCACCTAGATGAATCCAATGACTGTAAATGCGCAAAGGGAAAATTATTTTTGAGACTTTTTTTTAATATTTTTTAAGAAATATTTCAAAAAATACTACACTAATAAATAAATTTAATTCTTCCCATATTGCAAGTCATGCTTTTTCACTCCCTTTGCTCATAGAAGTCGTGCCTCACCAGATCCATAAAAAAATGTCATAGGAAAATTGCCCAAATCGAATCTCTAATACCACTTGTAATTAAATTACATATATGTTTATATAGAATAATTATATATCACATAGAATAAACAAAAATAAGATATCACATAGTAATAATTGATAGTAGAGTAGAATACTAGATAATATAGTAGAACAACTTAAAGGGGGTAACCTCCACAGTAATGTAATAAGAGTGGAATAATTAATATGATGATCAAAGACTAACCAATACCTCTTATATATAGTCTACTTATCAATGGTTATTCCATATACTAACCTAACTAAGAACATAGAGAAATTCAACAAGAATATAAAAGAGGTATCTAAGCCACAAGTCAGCTACACATATCCCTAAACATGACAAAGGTTAAGGGTATAACACAATATAAAACCCAACTCCCAAAGATAGAATCCTAATTTAATACTATTGAAATCCCATTATACTTGGCCAACAAAGCAAAAATACTTCTAAATACTTACAAAGGACACCCACCAACTAAGCTAACAAGATTTGAACTATGTAGGTAAAACAAACATATGAACATTAGAAATTTATAATGCATGAATTAGAATTGAATTCTAAGTATATACACATAACATGTAGCCATAAGCATATTCATTACTCACAAAATGAATTTGAACTTAATTGATATCTTGTGAACAAAATCCATAGCTACCTATGAATCCATTACAAATAAATAAGTGACTAGCAGAAAGGAATTTTTACATAAGGCATGTAAATAGATTTTGAGCACTATACATAATAACAACAGCATCATCATCCAATAGCTTGAGGGGAGCAATTCCAGCGTCACCATTCTCTATCAAAGATTCAACAGATTTCATAGGTAAAGTATATGATGTAATTATCTTTTATAATAAGTATGAAAACTAATCAAAACTATGGTTTTTTTGTTGTTGACATGTTTTCACTTGAAAAAAAATCTATCCTCCATAAAGTGTTAATTTTTTATAGACTTAATAGATTTTAAGAGACAAAGACTACATTATGCAACATCCAAGATTGAGGTCATGCCATAAATCGACCTTCTATAGCATTTATTATTTGATGAGAAAATTATAAAGGATAAATTTTTGCACCACATGGATAACCAAACAATCATGACCTACACCATCAGAGATGACTTTCAAAGGTATCTATCTCTATCAATTCTAGATGCAATTTTTGATAAACATAGGCTAGTTTCATGGAACTAAGAGAAATTAATGGACAAAGTGCTAAGCTCATGGATTCTCCCTAGGGAGACAATGATCCTAAAGGGAAAGAATTCCACCCCCATTAAGAAATTCATAATGGGGTGTTGATTGGGATGGAATTACTAAATAGGATGTATGGCATGCCTAACATCAATTTTCTCAATTTGTATTGGGTGCATTATTTCATATGATAATGACTAATGATGTGAATTTTACCCTAGGAGAAATCATCAAATTATAGTTAAGAGAACAAATTCTACATAAAATCGAGAGTCCCACTTTAACAAGACACTTCTATATGATGTCTTATCTACTGGATGTTGTAATAGACATGATATATAAAGATTTAGTGAGATTTATATCCTATACATAGATTGTATTAATAATCACATTTACAATTACTATCAGTTCATGTATGTTTATGCATATACAAACCATATAGTTTGAATTGATAAGGATGTCTATATTCAAGTACGGTAGGCAATTCATGGGACTTTGTTACCTAGAATTGGGTAAAACATAGTGACTACACTAGCTTCCAAGTGTGACTAATTATTATATCTAGACTACATAGTGATCATGGTCATACATCATAAGGTCTACCCACTTTGCCTTCCTAAGTATGTACCAAATAAACTAGCAGAGTAACAAATTTCATACCAACTCTAGTGGAGTGTCAAGGAGGATTTGATAAAAAATAATAAAAGCACATTTTATAGATTGCATGTGATCATTGGTAAAAAAATTTACATGTAGAGGAAGCATTTTGGAGATGTTGGAAACAATAGAAAGAGCTACCACTTGCCTATCATGCCACATAGGGAATAGGATCCCCTTGGTCATATATAAAATCATATTTAGGGCTTTTGTATCCCATACCAACATCTCCTTTATAACCATGTTTTTTTTTGAATGTAAAGGATGATGCCCATGTCTTAGAGAGGACAAAACTAGCAGGCCTAAAACAAGATCATCCAAGCATAATTCAGTTAGAGCCCTCAATATTAGTACAAGAAATAAATACAAGGTTTCCACCTCCTAAAGGATGGACAACTTTATATTATTGGAGTAGCTAGCCCCCACAATAAATATAGGTACAAGGTGAGCCTTCATAATAACTTCCCTTTATATTAAAAGTTTCTAAGAAAGAGCTAGGGTTGAGAGAGCCTAATCCTAGGGGATATCCAAGGGATCTAATTGACTTAGAATCCTCTAATGATGAAGAATAAGAGAATTTATCTTCTTTTATAGTATAAGTACCTATAAATACACCCCAATTACAAGAATTTACAAAGATAAGGGTTGCTACAAAGGAAGCTAATACCTCAATTAAATAAGCTTCCCCCTTGGAGATAAACACCACTATTTGATATAATAGGAAACCAAGTGCTCCCTTATTATAGAGTATAATAGTGGATTAACCATAGATTTTTCCCTTAGTTCATCAATAATAGGTCAAGGAAGAGCAATAACTTGATGAAGAAGAACAACTAGAAAGATCCAAGGCATTAAGCCTTATGACATATAAATGGAAGGCACCAAGCATAGATGACACCATAGGTAAGAAGGCTCAACCTTAAAATCCTACTTCCCTAGTTTCTTCATATGTTCCTATTTTTAGCTCTATTCTAATTATTTCTATTTCATAACTCCCAAGGTGGATGATTTCACCTCTACCCTTGATGTTTCATTGTTATCTTTTAATTTATTGCACATACCTTTGTTCACTCCTAGGATAAAGGAGGTTTATGTTACTACCATTGTTTTATCTTCCCCCATAGTACCACACACATCCAATGTTATTACTATTACTGATGTTCCCTCTGGAACTACCATAATAAATACTATGAAAAAAAAAAGGGCCACTAAGATAATTTAAATAGCTAGTGCACTCCCAAAATCCATGTTTATTTTGTACAAATCACTTTTCTAATGACATCCATAAGTTCATCCCAAGAGAGCATTATCATGACCTTAGGAAGGGGTAAAATGGATAAGAAATTCATTACAATCCATCCACTCCCCAAATATGGAAGTTTGGATTGGTCCAATATAATTTGGCCTCCCTTACCAATATAATCTTTAAGGGAGTAAAAGAGTAATAGTCAAAAAAAATATTGAAGAGGAGATTGTATCTAAAGATACACAAAAAATAAACTCTACCCAACCAGTGATTCCCCCATGGGATATTAATCTAAGAGATAAGGTTTCCCAAATGCCCAATTTCAAAATTATAGAGCTCTCATCAATTAAAAATCTATTTGATAAGCCCTCAAGGAATATTCAAAGGGTTAGAAAGAGGAAGTTGGAGGATGAAGCTAGTAGAGAGATCATTCTAAAAGAGTAATAAGTGGTCTATGCTTTGTCCAAAAGGTAAAATAGATAGTTGGGGTAGTCTCCCTATATTGAATATTTCATGTCCCTAGTAGAAACCCACAAAGGTTATATGGTAGCATTGGATGAAGGGGGGAAATGCCAAGATAAGAGTTGGAATAAGAAATAGAACAAATAAAGGAAAAATAGTAGATATCTCACTTTCTAGTAGGGATTGAAGCTAAAGTAGAAGAAGTTGTATAAAAGTTTTATAATGATCTAGAGAAACTAAAATAAATGAGGGATTAATTATCCCCTCATATAGCTCAAATGCACCAATTGTTTAATTCTTGAAAGGGAGATGAGAATAAATTAAAGTTATTGATTTTGTACACAACTAATAAGGTATACAATAATGTAGACCTAATCACACCATTGGAGGCATCTAATTCCCTCAATTTGGTAATCATTAGAACATAATAAGATAGAGAGTGGGTGACAATAGTTTTGGAATTAGTGCCCAAATACCAGGAGCATGAGGCACACATTTTGCATATTTTAAATAATTTGAAATTATCAAAGGCCAAAGATGTTACAAGTAAGCTCATAAATAGAATGAATTTTGATCAACTTATTCAAGAAGCTTATGATAATTTTAAGTAGAGTTTAAAATGGATAACACTAGATTATATTAGATCTGAGCTAATTTTTGCAAGGAAAAAGGTAACTAAAGTTGAGATTTTCAAAATCAACTTCTTAAATACAAAGATAGAACACTCAAAAATATTAGGTCAAGTTAGCAGGGTATATAAACCCTCTCTATTAAAATTAAATATTATAAAACAATAATATAATGTAGCACATAAATTTTATCTAGAGATAAATGAAAATAATAAGTATACTAAAGTTGTTACATCTAATTCAACACCAACATCTACAGTCACCACTCCCACTAAGATTAATGCATCTATGCAGACATCTACTCAACCTTAGTTGAGATGGCTAGTTTTTTGCATGTAAATTCAATATAGAGACATCAATTTTTGTACTTTTATTTCCTTTATAATCTAAACTTAATATAAAATTTTCCTATTTATTTTTTTTAACATTCACACATTGCATGATTTTGTAAAGGTTGACTTTAACTACAACAAATGTAAGATAAATCTATACGGTTTTGTAACTACAGTTATAATTGAGGTTCTAACTACAACATGTAATGAAATTTTTCATGTAATTGGAGGATGAAGCAAACCATTCCCAAGTATATTTAAACATATACAAGCCACAAATGTAAAGGGTTGGAGACTTTCAATATAAAAGCAGCATCAATTTTGATTGACATCGAATGTGTTTGTGTATTTTATTTCCAATATTTGTATAATTAGGCTTATCTTCTTTTGGTTTTATGATTCAATAATTATTAGTATGAAATATCTATGAGTAATTATGTGTTATCATGATTAATATTCTAGTTTTAGATGTGTAATATTTAATTAATGATTAGTATATTATATTGATTATTGGAAAGTAAGTTGATTGATTCACATTTTTGAGTGTATACAAGTGCTTTTGATGATATAGGTTTTTGTGTATGTGCAATATCTATCTCAAATACCTCACCGGTCTAAGTCATAATCTCCTAACTAAAGGTGTGAAATAGATACTCTAAAGGAAGAAACCTTTGACTGAGCCCTTTGAGTTTCTTATATCAAAATTATCCTAGATTACTTCACCATGTTTGTTTGTGTGTGTGCAATAGATACTAGCAACAAACATTGGTTCTAAAAGCAGTTTTCCACTTAGAATATATCTAGAGAATTAATTCCTAAAGCCACATAATTATTCTTCTTTGCCCTACCTTCCCCTCCTTTTTGAGTTTATTTATGAGACCTACCCACTCTAGATTTACAACCATTCAACCACCAACTCATTTAGCTTTTGGATTTTATTTTGGGATTATAATTTTTACTTAAGAATAAAATCAAACTATTATTAGTATTCAAGGATTCATAGCTGGTAGTTAATCAAGTTAGAAATAAATACCAGTGTAAGCTATCATATTTAAAAATATATAAACATAGATCATGGGATTTTATTGAGAGATTTGAGGAATTCAACATAGTATCAGTTCCTAGAGAGTGAAATAAAGTTATGAATTCACTAGCTACTTAGGTTACCAATTTGAATTCTCTCCAAGAATCTAAGGTAAATAGATTATCCATTAAGCTGGTACTTTATCCTTCTATTCTAGACAATGTAGAAATTTTCCAAGTCTTTGATGATGACCAATAGATAATTTAATTTTTAACAAACTTAGTATAATTTGAGTCTTAAATCATCGATGATAAGGAATTTAGTCATCTCTACTATGATGATTCAAGTGAGGAAGGTATCCTCTATCTCAAAGAGAATTATCTACTAACTGGTTTTGTCTCCTTAGAAAGACCATTTGATATATATCCCCAAGTTAAAAAACAAAGGAACCCAAAATTTAATGAGTCTCACTTCAAAAGGGAGAATTTAGGTGATGAACAAATCCCATGCTATGTCAACATTGGCCTCAATTGCACTCTAGAAGAAAGATAACATGTGAAATATTTACTCACCCAATACAGAGATGTGATAATGTGGACATATGAAGACTTCAAGGTTTATGACCCAAAGGTCATCACTCATACAATTCCACTACAACTAAACCATAATCCATTCAAAAAGAGATAGAGATAAAGATTATTAAATCCTATCGTAAAACCTCTCATTCAAATAGAAGTGGTAAATTTTTTGAGTGCAAGGATAGTCTTCACAATCACACATTCTATTTGGGTTACCAATTTAATCCCAGTCAGAAAGAAGAGTGGAGAGATTAGCCTATGTGTTGATTTTAAAAATTGAACAAATATTTTAAGAAGGACAATTATCCACTACCTTCCTTGGATGAGGTGATATAGATAGTTAATGGATCTAAAATTATGTCCTTTTTAGATGGATTTTTATGCTATAACCAAGTGTTGGTATAATCAAAGAATATAATGTAGAGTACATTTGACATGAAGGTTGGTAATTATGCATATATGAGGATGCCTTTTGGCCTAATAAATTCATGATCCAAATTTAAATGAGCCATGTATAATACATTTAAAGGATTAATAGGTAAATGTATAATCATCTATATGGATGACCTTATTGTGTTCTCCAAGAATAGGAATGATCATGTAGGCCATTTTCAATCAATCTTCAAAAGATTAAAAAGGTTTGGCATCTCACTAAACCCAAATAAGAGCATATTTGGAGTGACTAAGGGTAATCACTTGAGACACATAATTACCAAATAAGGAATCATTATTGATACATATAGAATCTAGGGGATTTCAAATATTACATCACCAAATAAAAAGGAACTCAAGTCATTCTTTGGGAAGATGAATTTCATAAGAAAATTTATTTTAGGATTCATAGAAATTTTGAGAGCCTTGAATGCGATGCTAAAATAGGATGCCAAAATAGAATGGACATTTGATACTTATAAGACTTTTCAAGACATAAAAGATGTTATATCTTAGGTCCCAGTACTAATTAGTCTAGATTTCGCAAAGGATTTTTACTTGTACTCATTTGCTTCATAACATATAATTGTTGTTATCATAACATAAAATAAATATGAGATTGATCATGTAATTGCATTCATGAGTAAGAATATGAAGGATGCATAAACTAGGTACTCCATGATTGATAAATAGATCTTCACTCTTGTCAAAGTAGTGAATATGTTTTGACACTAAATATTAAGGAATAATACTATTACTATCAGTCTTGATCCTATTATCAAGCTCACCTTGTCATAGAATGAAATGGGAGAACACAGAGGTAAATAGAAGGCAATGTTGTAAGAGTTTGACATAGAAATCAAGCCTTATAAGATTATTCAGGGTCAAGGCATATTTCAACTCGTGACTGAACCTAATCAACATATTAATTTGAAGACGTATGTGAAGCCTAAGTATCTAGAGGGGAATGGTATATTGAAATAATCCAATATCTACTTAATATAGATTGAATGAGATATTTGAGGATCAAATATGATCACTACATGGTCAATAAAAGAGTTATATCTAGGATAAAATATGAAAGAAATGTATCTATTGATATTTAGTCATCCATTTTGGAAACCATAGCTCATAAGATCTTAATAATGGGCTAATACTATCCTACAGTCTTTAAGGATGCTCATACT